>JACEFZ010027417.1:0-562706 GCA_014155875.1 Cepaea nemoralis
CCCGAAAATCATTTTCCAAAAAACTCTCCAAAATAAAGCCCCGGTTTTTCCAAATTAAACCCCAAAAAATTAAATTTCTTTTTCCGCACACGGTAGATATATTTTTTAAATCCACTGCAGTGACAAACACGTCCGTGCAAGTCAATCCTCAGAGTTACACTACTTGTAAACAAAGCATGTTTTTACCCAACAGCCTTGAGTGGCCACGTGAACGTTTCTTTGATGTTACCAAAGTGGTTCAAGGGCAGATTATCCATTTCTGAATAAATTCTCTTCTTGGTTTCATCAATGTCACAATAGTAGATTATCTCCCCTTTTGGGACAATCCATGCACAAGTCGCCTCCCCTTTTTTTAACATATGCCTACAATTTCCCGACATATCTTCTGTCTATCCAAGACTTAATCAAGTGTACGAGTGGTCTTGTCTTGGTTTGACACCCAAACAAGCCCGCGTTGCTGCATTGTCTCAACAACAAGCCGCCAATTCCTTTTGATGTCAGAAACTTCTCAAGGTCTCCCGACCGCTCCCAACACGTTGTAGCTGCCAACATAGACTGTCTTTGATCTAACTGGTAAACAACTGCAGCTGTGCAGTCAGACTTTATTGGGTTTTTTTCTGTCCTGGTTAAAACCACATGTGGCTTTGCACACAGGCTATGAATATGACCGTCTGTATTGTCATAATCTGGTTGATACACAGTGAAATCATGACACCATGGCAGATACGGGAAGTGGCTTGAGGCGATTAATCAACCCATGGCATTAATCAGTTAACATGTCTGTTGCTTGCAGCCGCACTGTGTGGCATGCTGGGATACCGAGACTTCTTCAGTTCCAGGTGGCTGGACAATATCCTCAGCTGGCAAGATGGTAAAGATGGCTGCTACAAGTGGAATGGGTGGAAGCCAGGTAAGTTACATTGCTGAAGGACTTTCACGAGGAAAGATAATTTATGTCATTACCCAATGTATGTAATCAGAATGATGTGCCATGCCGATAAGCGTGGGCGGTCAACGTTCACCATCTGACACAATCACCTGAGTCGTGGATCAACTCAGTGTTCATGTCTCGACTATACCACATGGTCAAGCCATCCAGGTATTTATCTCATTGCCTTACCTTGCTCTTTTTCTATCATTTATGCCAGTTGTCACTAAGTTTTCTCATTTATTTCTCTTGATGCATGTTGTCAAGTTTGTGGTAGTGACTTTCTTGAGTTGTTCCATAGGCTTCTAATACTGTTTAATTTATATGCATTCCTATAGTAAGTCTGCGTCTGGCCCCATTTAAATATGTGCCCTTGGTTGTTGAATGTGGATGTGATAGTGATACAATATGAGGTGTTAAAGGGAATCGTTTAAATTTATAGAGAGGGAAATGAAACAAACAGTTTAGAATGTTTGTACATCCGTCCTAAATTCTGGCCTCCGAACTTTAAGAGCTAGGATAATAGAACTCATGATGTCATGCTTGCAGATCTACAAATTGATGGGAAAGACATTAGACTTATAAAAAACATATATTGGAAACAACAAGCTGCCATAAGAGTTGATAATGAAGTGGGACAGTATCAGCCAATTAAAAGAGGTGTTAGGCAGGGATGTGTTATGTCTCCAGATCTTTTTCCCTATACAGTGAAAATATTTTCAGAAATGTAGAGGATATAAATGGAATCAGCATTGGAGGACGAAACATCAATAACATTAGATATGCAGATGATACAGTATTAATTGCAGACAATGCGTAGGACCTGCAACAATTAGTAGATGCGGTTGTTGTACACAGTGAGCAACTGGGGTTAGAATTAAATTGTAAAAAGAATCAGGTTATGGTCGTCACTAGGAAGGAAGAAGTGCCACAATGTAATATACAAGTAAATGGAAATATTCTTCAACGAGTGAATCGGTACAATTATCTTGGAACAGTCATAACATCTGATGGGAGATGCCTTGAAGAGATTAGAACAAGAATCGCCATGGCGAAAGTAGCCTTTAGCAAGATGAAAAACATTCTGACCAATAAAAAATGTCAATTGAAACGAGAAAAAGAGTGTTGAGGGGATACATAGAGCCTGTTCTTTTGTATGGATGTGAAACTTGGACAATGTCAAGCTGAAAAACATCTGATGGCTGCAGAAATGTGGTTTCTGAGGAAAATGCAAAGAATACCATGGACAGACAGAAAAACCAATGACCAAGTACTACAGGAGACAAATGAACATCGTAAACTGATTAGAGGGATTAGACGTAGACAGTCAAAATTTTTTATACATGTTATGAGAAGAAATGGATTGGAGAACTTGGTGACAACTGGCAAGATCGAAGGAAACAGACCAAGAGGCAGACCGAGAGGAAAATACCTGGATGGCTTGGCCACATGGCATGGACGAGACAGGAACACTGAGCTGATCCACGACACTGGTGATCGAGTGAAATGGCGAGTCATGACCGCCCACGCTTCCCGGCATGGCACATGATTGATTGATTGATTGATGTCATGTTTCAGATATAGGATAATAGAATCGAGGTACAATAAGTATAGAACTGAGGAATGCTAGGAATAGAACCGAGGTGTAATGATAACAATAGACCTTAGGAACAATAATAACAATAGAACCGAGGTACAATAATAACAATATAACCTAGGAACAATAGTTAGTTAGTTAGTTAGTCGAGGTTCCAACTTCACGTCAACGGGTCGTCGCCATTATGCTCCATTCCCGTGCCAGAGAATATCACACAAAATGCTCCCCACAATAATAACAATAGAACCTAGGAACAATAATAACAAAAGAACCGAGGTGGAATAATAACAATAGAACCTAGGAACAATAATAACAATAGAAACTGGGGTGCAATAATAACAAATTCATAATAATAATATTCACATTCATCACGGGAAAACATTGTTTTGAATAACAATAGAACCGAAGTACAATAATAACGATAGAACTGGGGTGCAATAATAACAGAACCGAAATACATTAAAATTAGAACCGAGATCCAATAAAATTATACTGTAACTGAATACAGTAATAGTAATAATAATAACATAACTGGGGTACAATAATAATAATAATAATAGAACTGAGGTACAGTAATAATAGAAGCGAGGTACAATAATATTCAAGTTTGTTGCATATCCTTTACAGGACGTTGCAGTCAACACCAGCATTTCTTTGCTGTTGTGATCTCTTAGCAAGTTAACATTCAGTAGTTTACCATTACTTTCTGAACGACCTGCACCCATACCATGCCGTGAAAATCCAACTCAACGCTGTATGCTGCCAAATCGTGGGCAGCTGTGTTTGGAACTCGGGTATACGGGATCACGAACTGCGTCCGTAACACCTTGGCCACGGAGCCGGCACAGTAAGGTTAGAGGTCCGTTATTTGTCTCTCTATCCGATTATCCCTTTTGTTTCTAGAGTGATGCCGTAAATCCAATCACGCAGGAAAGCCAGTGACAATGTTTCTCAGTATATACAGTATATGAGATTGAAAGCTGGAAATTGCAAAAGAGAGGTGAAATCGAAACTAACACATATTACAGGTTAACCCAAGTATTTTAAAGTTCAGGCCAAAGAAGTGCAGATGTGACCTGGGGAAGATTTATAGTACAGACTCACAGATGATGAATTTCAAATTAAGTCAAACAAACGATCGACGCCGTCACGAAAATGAGAAATGTGTGACCCAGGAAAGGATGATATAATAGTTATTGATGACCCATAGCTGATAATAGAACGCCCACACCAAAACGAAGATGACGAAAACGGCAGCAAAAATGAGGAAATGTGCCGGTGCAAATCTTGATGTCTCTAGTTTAATGACATTGCATTCTTGGAGTTCGATAAGCTTTTGCAATTACCAAAAATGTGTAATCGCCTCCGTTCTCAAAAGATAATTCTTGGATTTAAAGACATTTCGAAACAAACCTGGCCAGTTTGCAAAGTCGGGTGCACTATTCATGTCTGGCTAATGGTTTCATAAACGTAATTTTATGGGAAAATATTCACCATTTGCAGAAGACATTTAATGTGTACACTATTCATATGCACATATTGTTACCTTCACAAATTGGAGACTCATCACTCCACCCAACTGTCCCATTCTTGTACACGCATGCCAGGGTGTCATTTTTAACAGGTGTAAAACCTGGCCTTGTGCAGTTGTACTGAACTACTTGATCTATTGCTTAGCTTGTTTTTACAATCTGAAATGTTCCACCCTTTGTGCCAGGATCCTTACATCTAGAGCCTTCAAATAAAAACCAAACAACATGATAAGGTATTCCAGTTTAATACATAATGATTACATTTTAGTCTATTTATACTTTATAAATATGGCTAAATAAGTGTGGTTTCATAAATTTGATTACATAAATGTGGTTTTATAAATGTGGTTTTCGTAAATGTGGTTTTATAAATTTTGTTACATAAGTGTGGTTTTATGGATTTGGTTACATAAATGTGGTTTTATAAATGTGGTTTCATAAATGTAGTTTCCTAAATGTGGCTAAATAAGTGTGGTTTCATAAATTTGATTACATAAATGTGGTTTTATAAATGTGGTTTCATAAATGTGGTTTTATAAATTTTTTTACATAAATGTGGTTTTATGAATTTGGTTACATAAATGCGGTTTTATAAATGTGGTTTCATAAATGTAGTTTCCTAAATGTAGCTTCATAAATTTGGTTTTATAAATGTGGTTTCATAAATGTGGTTTCACACATGTGATTTCATAAATGTGGAGCTCATGGAGAGAAATAAACAAATACCAGTGAGAGAAAAAAAACGAGGGTGGAAAAATACGATGGCGCTAGACGGGACATACACTGAGAAAACATGAGAATGGTATGTCTAGAATGTCTTTTGTCTGGAGCCCACAGGGCAAATGACGTAGAGGAAGACCTCAATAAACACGGAGAAGATCATTAGAGACAGGTCAAATAATACCATGGCTTGCGGGCATTTGTGATATTCTTTTTGCACTATCCATCTTCACTCCTATCAGTATATTTACTGCCTTTTCATAATTGACTTTAATTACGAGTATTTTACTTTGCAATACTGATGCCCTTTAAGGAGATTTGTGTTGTAATACAGTACTTAGTCTTGCCTTGCAGTTTTCTTGGGCTATCTTTCCGTACAAATTGTCCTCATTGTCATAGGCTTATTGCAGTGGTCGTATTATATATATTCAGTTAGTCGTATACTTTGGGGTCTGTATGTCTTACACTCCAGTAAATAGTGTGCTATCTTTATTTTTCTGGCATTCCGCTCAGTTGTCTCCTTTTGTAATACAATATTCTATATGTTTATGTTTCTGGCATTCCGCCCAATTGTCTCCTTTTGTAGATAATTATTTCATATGTTTATGTATCTGGACTTCCGCCCAATTGTTTCCTCGTGTAGTAAAATATTCTATGTGATATATATTCATGTTGCTGGCATTCCGCCCAGCTGTCTCCTTTTGTAGTACAATAGTCTATATTGATTATGTGGTTGTTTCGGGATTTGAAATTTAAATATTGAGCACAACCCACTACTGGCAACGCCGACCGCATTCTGATATGAACCCAAGGCCTATCCACGTAAATATGGAAGCACTATACTCGAGTTTCGCCCTCATTTGAGCTCGTCAGTAGTGCATATCCCTGACCGGATCCGGAAACAGTCCCGGATCACGCGTGTGAAGCGGGTGTGTAACCACGCTGCACACACTGGACACACCAAATTATCACAACAGAATATCACAACGCTACCCATCGCAGGCTATGCCCAAGATTGCCCAATCGCCGCGACCGACGTCCGTCAATCGATGGGACCCGAACGATCAGGACTTCTCACTGGCAAGGAATACCAGGCCTCCTAAATCCAGTGAGCAATAATCAATTGATTATGTGGTTGTTTCATAGCCTGCGATGGGTAGCGTTGTGATATTCTGTTGTGATAATTTGGTGTGTCCAGTGTGTGCCGCGTGGTTACACACCCGCTTCACACGCGTGATCCGGGACTGTTTCCGGATCCGGTCAGGGATATGCACCACTGACGAGCTCAAATGAGGGCGAAACTCGAGTATAGTGCTTCCATATTGACGTGGATAGGCCTTGGGTTCATATCAGAATGCGGTCGGCGTTGCCAGTAGTGGATTGTGCTCAATATTTAAATTTCAAATCCCGAAACAACCACATAATCAATTGATTATTG
This sequence comes from Cepaea nemoralis, assembly GCA_014155875.1. Taxonomy (NCBI): domain Eukaryota; kingdom Metazoa; phylum Mollusca; class Gastropoda; order Stylommatophora; family Helicidae; genus Cepaea; species Cepaea nemoralis. The sequence continues at coordinate 6,216 of JACEFZ010027417.1, forward strand.
CTCACTGGATTTAGGAGGCCTGGTGTTCCTTGCCAGTGAGAAGTCCTGATCGTTCGGGTCCCATCGATTGACGGACGTCGGTCGCGGCGATTGGGCAATCTTGGGCATAGCCTGCGATGGGTAGCGTTGTGATATTCTGTTGTGATAATTTGGTGTGTCCAGTGTGTGCCGCGTGGTTACACACCCGCTTCACACGCGTGATCCGGGACTGTTTCCGGATCCGGTCAGGGATATGCACTACTGACGAGCTCAAATGAGGGCGAAACTCGAGTATAGTGCTTCCATATTGACGTGGATAGGCCTTGGGTTCATATCAGAATGCGGTCGGCGTTGCCAGTAGTGGGTTGTGCTCAATATTTAAATAGTCTATATGTTTATGTTTCTGGTATTCCTGATAGCTGTCTCCTGTTGTGGTATAATATTCTATATGTTTATGTTTTGGCATTCCACCAAATTGTCTCCTGTCACTGTCAACTGTCATTTACTGCCTATATAGTACCTTGCTGTGTATGACAGGGGGAAGGGGAGGAGGGTCTTGAGCCTTGGGAATTAAGGCCACCTGGTCAGTGCAGTCGCCGCGAACTGTGCAGGTTAGGGTTTTCTTTTTCCCCCCGACAGGAAAAAAGTCAACACCTTACCGAGGATTCGAACCAGTGTCTTCTGAAAGAGAATCCGGCATTCTAGCCACTAGGTCAGCCGCTCCTCTTGTCGTAAAATACATTATTCCAAACTGTAACCTCTGTCATTTTTTTTTTGCAAGGAATTTTAAGTTCATTTGTTACCTGCAATTTGTGTCCTACTTTTCACCCACTTTTAATTCTGCGGCCAACGAGCGTCTTTGCAGCTGGCCAAGTCACCTTTTCTGCCCCACATGGCATAGGGACAGCTCGTGTGTTTTTTCCTTTTTTCTTTGTTTGCTGTATTTTCGTTGTGTTGTCCTTGACAAAGATTCTGAGAATCGAAACGTCGGTAGTCATGTGTGTCGTATTGTACGCGTTTGTGTGTAGTTTATGTTATTTTATTTTATTATTCATTTTATATATTTATTGAGTGCTTCTGATTTCGGATTTTCACCTGTATTTCGCGATACGATGGATCTCCTTGTAAGGTATATGCAACGTTGTTGATGTTTAGTACGTTTCTTCTCGCAGGAGTTTAATATACCTATTTGTTCCCAGCTATTATACGTGGAGCCTTGTGTTGTAGTTTTCTCATTTATATTTGTTGCTTTTAACTGTTGAATCACAGATGACGCTTCTATTGTCTATTTTTCCTCTCATTACTGACAGAACAGAAACAATATACAAGTACTAACACCCCACTCATTTCCTTTGAGATATCTCAACATATCTACTGGTCTCGTAACATGACCAAAACGTGACGATTATCCCGCTTTATAGAGATGTCATTTTGATCTGTCTATAGCACTTAATTTTTTAGTCTTCTTAACGATGAGTCTAAGAAGAACCACATCACAGTGGCCTGTTTCTAATCTTGGTATCAAATGTACATGATAACGATCATCATAATAACACCGAGTATTATTGTTTCCGGCAGACGCTTGACCATCTCTGTATTGATCATTGACAGATCACAATGTCGGCCGTCTACACAGAAGGACCCGCAGAGAAGAGAAGCGAGTGGCCAGCGGTTGCTTGTGTCACAGAACAACTGTTGCCGTTTCCGCTTTGTCGCAGTACGTCCGCTACATTCTCGAGGTCTGGCTCCAGGAGCAGATGTAACACTATCAAATAAAACCAAGGGCAGGCAGTTCTTATGATCTCTGTTGTTTATTTTCTTATGTAGCATGCAGGGCATGGAACGAATCATTTTGTGAGCAACACGTATGTACATGACACTATGTCAGGAAGAGTGTACTGAAATGTTAATATGAAACCTATTTAGCAACGTAAATGTGGTTCCTGAGAGGTATGTTGCGAATCCGTTGGACTGACAAAGTAACTAACAATGATTGCCTGGAAGAGGTTAGTGAAAGTAGATCATTAGAAAGCGACAAACAGTACAGCATTCTTCCTTCATGTAATGAGAAGAGAGACATTGAAAAACTTCATGACCACTGGAAATATCAATGGGAAACGCGGCATAGACAGGCCGAGAGAAATTATGCTGGATGGAATCAGGCGGTACGATAGAGGGGATCGTCCGTAGACCTGATCTAGAATATCAAGGGCCGTTTGGCAAGGCATGTGACGATAGCATTAACACGTGTACAGCGTGGATAAGTCAATCTGGCATTGGCTGGGTAAGGGAGTCTGGGGTAAATGTGAATGAAGATATCTACATAGTAGATATTCCGTAATAAGGAAATCAGACCTATGTGGATGAGCCCAGTCTCTGGTGGTGACTGGGCATATGGTGCTAAGCATATAACTTTAATATAATTATACTGACCAATCAGCACCGAGTGGTTCATGTGGTCAGTATCCCACCAGCCGCCTTTACTCCCGAGACATTTGCGGGTCAAAGTTTAGGCTGGGTCGACCTGGGAACGGGGTCAATTGTACAAGTCGACAATTTCCCCATCCCTGATGTGGATTCGACCCCATGACCACCGACCACGAGTGAACAGCCACTATACCACCATGGCTCCCAAGATAACTCTATAGTATTACATCATTTCACATACATGTACAATAGAAAGTGTTTCTACAGTTCTCGCCTGTACATTTGTAGTCCATCTCGCCATCGTTGTAGTCCGGCAAATGGTGACCACGTGATGACAGTTTCACAGTGAGCACTTTCTGGACCATTGACATGTGTGCTTCTGACGCAGTGAATGGACATCAAGCGGCATTCACCTAGCCCTATATCTTCATACTTGTTTTTGTCTAAGGGGGCTGAGTGGTCTCGAGGTATGGTGTCCACCTCAAGTGCTGGAGGTCCCGGGTTCAAGCCCCGGTGAACGTGGACTTCCAGTAACAAAATTGTCCCTGGTCTGGGTAGTGAGATCGGACGCCCTTGTGTATTGTGCACGTAAAAAATCCCTTGGCAGTGGAAATCGAAAAAGAGTAGCCTATCGGCGCTGCCCGGGGAAAATTTCGAGATTAAAAATCTACTCAAGTATTTTCAGGATCCTCCCCAGTGCTAGAGTTCGTGCACTGAGCTGAGATTCTCCGGACTCATTCTTGAGTTAGGAGTAGAATGGAACACTTATGGGTTACATTCGTGTGCCGTAATGTTGATCCGTCGACTAAGCTAATCTAAACTTGTTTTTGTCGGTCCCCTTTCCCTGTTGTGACTTTATCATCAGGTAAGTTTTGTGGACAAGGCCTTTGTATGGGCCGTGCACAAGGTGGTGTGTGTTGCCACTGCTTTTTGTTTTATTTCTGCTGGAACTCAATGTCAATTATATTTTCGCTATGCTGTTTGAGGGCTGCTTTATTACATGACCAAACCATCAGTCGGATAAAATCCATTGCTGACATTGTGTCAATTATCAAAGCACGTTGTACAGCAAAAAGACAAACACACCTGACACGTGAACCGTATGCTATACATGAATGACATGAGAGTCTCTGTGGCGAAGTGGTCAACCGTTTGACTAGGGCTCCGAAGGTTGTGGGTTTCGATTCTGGGCCGCGTCCTTCGGTTTCCGAGTGAATTTTTTCGGAGACTCCTGTGGGTCGTCGCTAGAGCTAGGAGTTCGTGCTTTGTGCGACGCTTTCCATCCTGCGGAAAGAGACCGAGCCACATGGGATAAAACCCGGTGCAATGATGTCGACTTTTAATACATTAATTACATATGCCATACATGAATGACATATTATGCGGGCATGGCATGTTATACTATACATGCATGATATATGCTATACATGCATGAGATATTGTCGTAATAAGTGTCGTCCCTGGGGTGAGGGGAATCAACACCCACATTCTTTTAACCCCATATCATTATCTTGAGGATCTCCTAGCTTTCTGTCCACAACACCCCGTCAGTCTTCGGATCATTCTCTCTCTCTCTCTCTCTCTCTCTCTCTCTCTCTCTCTCTTACCACTGGACCATGCCCCCTCTCATTCTTTTCCAAAACATACTACACAACACCAGCCTCTAACAAAAATGACAAATTAATTTAATACAGAAAAGTGTCAGGTGTGTGCAAAGTGTATATGTAGAATGTCTGTCGTATAATCTAGTGTGTATGTAGAATCAGACCGAATAGCTCAGGAGTAAAGTCTGTTTCATCACTGTACTGGCCACACAACAGCACCATATATCAAGGACAGAAGACCTCACCCAAATGATGTGTCTCTCCGGACAAGTGTCGACTTCCTCCAATAGCTCTTGGACAGTCCGGAAAGCTGGTCACCAATAGTGGATATCGTCCAATACTGACCATGAATCTGACACACACGGTGTAACTACTATGTCCCTACAAGTTCTGTGTTCAGAGAATTCTAGTATAGTCCAAAAATGTTTACTGTCACTTTGGAACTCACTGTTAGTGTTTAACTTCTCATAAGAATTCCCCAATTGTAACACACAATGTTAATTTTCCAGGTATCTATATCTATACTAGTGTTCCTGGTACTGGTGATATTTTCAGTGTCTTTATTTTACTGTGATGTAAACTATCACTTAGGAAACACACTTATATAATCATCGTTTCCCGCTCAGCAGAGGCCAGGTTCCTGCAGACCCTCTGGGTTATGGACCCAGTACAAAAGCCTCTTAGTAAACTCTGCCTTCAATGCTCGAGCCATGACTTTTCTTCTAGCTTGTGGTAAAATATAGTGGAACCATATAGTTATTCCGGTTTGAAATTGAGACTACGAAATCACACACTGGATGAATGTCTGCCAATATAAATCAACAATAGACATTGTAGTCTCTCTCCAGAATCAAACTAGGAATATCACACACGTCCGTCTTGCTTCACAACATTTGGTCGACTCCCCCCAAAGTTGTTTATCCAGATGGTTTTAATACTGTGTCTGAATGACGTCACAAAACTGTCTAGACACTAGGCGTCTAAAAGCTATTTTTTTCTTTCCTTTTCCAAACTCGATGTAAACAACTGACTGGCTGTCCCTTTCATCTGGGAAATTGTCTCCGATACTTCAAAAAGTCTTACCGGTCTGTGATCTAGAGAATATTTTCCCCCACAACAAAAGATCTTGCCGACTTTTACCCAGACAGCCTGTCTACCACATCAAAGGATGGCTGCCGCCTGCAGATGTATGGCGCGACAGTCTTTCCTCGATTAACAACACATTAAAGAATGACGGCTGCTTGTAGACATATGGCGCGACATTCTGTCATCGATCGACAACTCCAAGATTTCCTGTGACACATATGCTATACATTAATGCACGTTGAAAACTGCAGGAGACTATGAGGATATTAATGTCAACAACAACAGAATATATAGAAGGGACACACAGGTGTTTCCAAGGCACCAGGGCCAGGTTCTATACTGACCAAGATATACTGACACGTCCTAGTCGTGCGTCCTGGGCGAAAGGTCCCTTCGGGGTCCTGGTTAACGTCAGTAGAATCGCCGATTCCCCCAAAGTCGGAGAGTATCTGCCTGTACGGCGAGGAACCACCAGCCTGCACACCAATAAACCAGACATGGGACAACGGATAATCACACAAACATCAGTCTGACATGCAGGACTTCATGCTGGAGTTCACAGCCAGTGAACGCAAGCAAGCACAAATAAAGAACAGTTCGTGCCAGCTACTTTCATACCTACCTGATTGGTTTACAACTACAACACTTTCTTATATGTAAAATGTCCTCATCTGTACTTTAAAATGAAAAGTTGAACATACAAATGCCGACATTCATAAACTGACCTAAACATATTTACATTCTTTTATCAGATCTATCTCATGTGTAATTAAAGAGATCAGACAGAATGCAGTCAACTACAGGGAAAATAACAAAATCAATGTAATGACACACATGAAACAATGTGTAGTTAGGCAACAGTATAAAAGGGTGTCACGCAATACTAGTTCCTTTTAAGAACAGATAGATCATCATAGCCTGGAGAGAACGGTGCTGAGAGTGACCAGAGGATCTGGCAAACACTCAGGACATCAAGAAAAGGCTAGATGGACACATTATCAGACTACTATTGCTAGCATTAGTATTGGGACTCTTCTCTGGCTGTTGAACATGAGGACAGAGCATGTATGGGAATGTCCCAAGTGCTACGATGTTGGTTGTTAACTCAACTCAGTTCAGTTCCTTTTAAAATGGTCTGTTCAGATGCCCATGTTGTGTTGTACAATTAGGAAGAACTTGGAAGCAACAGAGATGTGGTTCCTGAGACGAATTCGTTGGACTGCCATAGTAATTAATGACGATTGCCTGAAAGAACATCATGAAACTAGAACATTATATACAACAATAAAAATGAGACAAACAGCTTACTTTGGTCATGTGATAGAAGAGAGCCATTGGAGAACATCATGACAAATGGAAAGATCAAGGGGAAAAGGGGCAGAGGTCGACCAAGAGCAATGATGCTGGATGGACTGAGACAGCGGCATGGAGGAATATCATCAGTAGAGTTGATCCAGAACATGAAAGGAGAAGATCTGTGGAGAGACATGAACACCTATGCCAGCTGGCAGGGAACTTGATGATGATGATGATGATATTGTGTTGTGCACATTAATTGCGTGAAGTAAGACAAATAAATTATATAGATGGAAAATAAATACAAACATCACTACAACAATTCATGTGAGAATGTGAAACCAGGGATGTTGAAGGCAAACTAGGCACTAGAGCTAAAAGATCATGCTGTAGCAAAAATGATTGTCAGTCGTCATGGATTTCATCTATAAAAGTAACACAAGATAAAACAAACAGAACAGAAGAAAAAAAACAGACAGTACTTTTTCCCTTTCCAACCTCCCCGTCCCATGAAAATTATTTAATCCGGAATATTTTGCGCCACATTTCTCTCATCTTTCCTTGCCATGTAAGACATAGTGTGTATAAGGGAACAGGAAGTAAGCATACAAACAACACTGAGGGACAAGCAAAATCATTAGTTTTACTAAATAAAGCCAGGAAAACACTGAGCATTTCAGAATTAATGACTAAGATATTGAATACAAACCAACAAAGAATTCAGTTCAGAGATCAGAGTAAAATTATGTTCAGACAGTCCACGACAGGACCTCTATGGTGATATTAACTCTTTCTGGAGGCGGGGATTTGTAAGCACCTCGACCTGCAATCCCGAGTTGATCAAGTCTAAAATGTGTACCAGAAAATGTTTTCAGAAGGCGGCCACCGTGATGTCAACTACCTCATCCATCAAGTGTTGTTTGGTCTGTAAAAATATAGGGGATAGTACTATGTACCCAATGGTGTAGAAACAGATTCTATACTTTTGTTTACCCTGAGCACCAAAGCTGTTTGGATTTGATCATACTCCTAGCCATCTTACTGTCTATTACAAGAACATTCGGACAACAAAGATCACATCTCAGCCATTCAACAAGGATCACATCTCAGCCATTCAACAAAGATCACATCTCAGCCATGCAACAAAGATCACATCTCAGCCATTCAACAAGGATCACATCTCAGCCATTCAACAAGGATCACATCTCAGCCATTCAACAAGGATCACATCTCAGCCATTCAACAAAGATCACATCTCAACCATTCAAATATCCGAATGATTCTCCGTGGAACAAAGAAATTGGTGGAACTACAGTAAAGCTATTACATGGCAATGAGTGCATCAACAAAGAATAAGTGAAATTGGTAAGCTTTACAAGAACGCAATTATAAGTGACAAAGTGGACATTGTGACACAAAACAAATATTTCATCTTCAGATACTATCAGATTATATACAACATAATCCCTAAACTATGCTATGTTTTGAACTATAATTACAATCAATGCATTTTAATCACCATGTATGTCCAAAGTCATGTGATCATCAAACAGTGTAGGCAGCCATGTCTCTCACAAATCTCAGTCCTGGATCAATGCTATTGATGTTACTCTCCATGCCACAATCTTAGGCCACCCCAGCATCATTTCTCTAGGTCTCCCTCTTCCACTGCTGATCTTTGCAGTCATCTCGATATTTTCCAATGTTTCTCTTCTCATGCCAAGACTGAAGAACGTTGTTTGTCTCTTTATTTTAGTTGTATATAATGTTCTACTTTGCTATAGCCCTTTCCAGTACTCGTAATTTTTTTTTTTATTCATGCAACATATATTTAATCTCTCATACCTCCAGTTCATTCGTTTATGCTCTGAAATGAGCAATTCACTTGTACCTCTCTCTTTTGTTTCAAAATCAATTACTCTGTTCAGAAACAGCAACTGCAGGGGATGTTTTGAGGTCATTAAAACAGCATGAGAAATAAATTCACAGGTATTGATTGGCACTCACAAAAGTATAGAAAGAGTACACTTCTATAAGTGCCAGTCAATACTTGTGCATTTATTCCTCACTCTGTTCAGGCATTTCCATGTTAAACTCAATGTACTCAGTGCAACAACTGGAAATGTTAAACTCAATGTACTCAGTGCAACAAATGGAAATGTTAAACTGAATGCAACAATTGGAAATGTTAAACTCAATGCAACAACTGGAAAAGTCCTACTCAGTGCAACAAATGGAAATGTTTAACTCAATGCAACAACTAGAAATATTAAACTCAATGCAACAACTGGAAATGTTCAACTCAATGCAACAACTGGAAATGTTAAACTCAATGCAACAACTGGAAATGTTCAACTCAATGTAACAGCTGGAAATGTTCAACTCAATGCAACAACTGGAAATGTTAAACTCAGTGATACAACTGGAAATGTTCAACTCAATGCAACAACTGGAAATGTTCAACTCAATGCAACAACTGGAAATGTTCAACTCAATGCAACAACTGGAAATGTTCAACTCAATGCAACAACTGGAAATGTTCAACTCAATGCAACAACTGGAAATGTTCAACTCAATGCAACAACTGGAAATGTTCAACTCAATGCAACAACTGGAAATGTTCAACTCAATGCAACAACTGGAAATGTTCAACTCAATGCAACAACTGGAAATGTTCAACTCAATGCAACAACTGGAAATGTTCAACTCAATGCAACAACTGGAAATGTTCAACTCAATGCAACAACTGGAAATGTTCAACTCAATGCAACAACTGGAAATGTTAAACTCAGTGATACAACTGGAAATGTTCAACTCAATGCAACAACTGGAAATGTTCAACTCAATGCAACAGCTGGAAATGTTCAACTCAATGCAACAACTGGAAATGTTAAACTCAGTGATACAACTGGAAATGTTCAACTCAATGCAACAACTGGAAATGTTCAACTCAGTGCAACAACTGGAAATGTTCAACTCAGTGCAACAACTGGAAATGAAACTGGACTGTCTTGTGTGATCTGATTTTCCTATTTTGTAACTGAGAATTTCTTTGACCAATGGTAATGTAAATGAGGTTATACTGTAAGTTTTGAAAAGAAACAACTTGATACATATTGTTTCCTGATGAACTGACATAATTTTATAGTAACATAACACTGAAGATGGCATCAATTTTACAGAAACATAACACTGAAGATGAATATATCAATTTTATAAAAACACTGAAGATGACTATATTAATTTTACAGCAACATAACACTGAAGATGACATCAGTGTTACACAAACATAACACTGAAGATGACAATATCAATTTTACAGCAACATAACACTGAAGATGACATCAATTCTTACAGCAACACTGAAGATGACATCAATTTTACAGAAACATAATACTGAAGATTTCAAGAGATTATGAAAAAAGTGTTGGCTCCCCTACAAGACAAAGAATTAGAAATTATAATAGAAATAACACAGGTACAGCTCTGCACTTGATTTACAGACAGACAACAAATAAAGGGTTTAGGCATATCTGTGAAACTGAGTCTAATTACTGTTGCATCTACAATTAAAGAAGCTCTGCTTACAGACAGAGGAAGACTCAGAATCAGATGGATAGACTCAATGAAGGGTATACCGCACACACTCTGTGTAGTCCAAATGACACACATGGATGGAAATAAAAAAACTTCAACCTCCACCAACTTAATGACACACGTGGACCACGTACCATGGTTAACAGACAGATATAACAAATAAGCCAAATATTCTCAGTTTCTGTTAGTTTTATTACCACTTCTTAAACATTTATCTGGCAATGGAAAGCAGCATAGGTCAAGGTAGATCCTTCTTATCAGGGTAGATAAATCTGTACAGGAAGAGACATGAACGTGAATATACATTAGTTTACAATGTCAAACAGAATTTAAAATCACTAGATAGATCAATCGTGTGTGAGATGGAAGTTCACAACTAAGCTGCATAAATCAAGTTAACAGTGTAAACACTTTAACTGCATGTGATAATATTCACAGTTGAATGAGATCTAAACACGTGTTATTTGCAATGGCTGAGCTAAGGCAGTGGAGAAACACCAAGGCTAGGACTATCCTCAAATATGTGATGTTTCTCATTTCCATGCCTAGTCTGATGACTGAAGCATGTCAGCCAAGCAGCTTTTGTATATTGTTTGTGTAGTTTGTTGTCTGTGTGCTCTAGCCACAAAGTCTGTTCGATCACTTGTGACTGTGTTCTCATAAAGCTGGCCAACTCCATTTCCCATGTCTGTTGATGTTCTCAAACACTACCAAGCTATACAATGATGTCCAGCAGGCAGATTTGTGTTGAAAGTATTGCCGCTGCATGTGGACCATTGCTCAGGTTGGCTGGAGGATTTTGGAAGGGCAGATTAACTTGCCTAAACCCACATGGCACAAGTACGCACACACAGCTCGACTTTCTGGGTGAGGATCATCTTCAAGTGCCTTGCCAGCTGGTGTGGACAATCTTGCCTCTCCAAATATTGTGATCTCCGAAGGCATGGATCACTTTGTGTATTGACTCCTTTCTGTGCCATGACACAAGACTGTCAAGAATTTTCTCACAGTGTCTTCCTCTATCTCTCTTTCTGCAAATCTTTCCAGTGTCACATGTTCCAATTTTTGTTTTCTCATAACGTGATGAAAAAAACAATGACTGCTTCTTTTAGATGTTTGTGATAAGTTGTCTTTGTGACTCGGCTTCCCTCAAAACATCCACACTGCTCATTTTGGCTGTCCAATTAATTTTCACCATTCTTCTATAAAACCACATCTCCAAGACTTCCATGGATATTTTTTTGTCTGTTTACTATTTGCCCAGGATTCGCAGTGGTAAGTTAAAACTGGTTCTATGTACATGCAAGAACTCTTTTTCTAACTTTCAAGGACAACGACTTATTGCACAAAACCTTAATTTGATAGGATGCAGTTTTTGCTTGTCCTATTCTGTTCCTTATCTCAGTAATGCATCTTCCATCTGATGTTATCCAAGGGCTTAGATATATGAATTTCTGCACTTGCCCCAAAATAGTGTCATTTATTTTAATTTTACATTAAGACACAATTTGTTTCTTTGGTATCACCATGACTTCTGTCTTTCTATTATTCAAGCTAAGATCCATTTTTTTCACTTTCTACAACCACTGCATCTATCATTTCCTTAGATCCTTCTGACTTGATGCTATCAGGATGGTGTCATCAGCATAGCGTAAGTTATTTATATTATGTCCACCAACCAGGATCCCTGACATATTTTCTGAAGATCTCATTATATATTCACTGTACAATGAGAACAAGCAAGGAGACAATACACAACCTTGTCCGACGCCCTTTTTTATACACTGAAATGTTTCTACCAGGTTGTTGATTATTATGCTACTGTTTGCTGCCAATATATGTTCTTTATTATTTGCAGATCTTTGCCATCAATCTTCAGTTGCTTTAGAAATGTTATTATTTCCTCGTGCTTCACATTGTCAAATACTTTTGAGTATTCTATGAAGCATAAGTACAGATCTGTTATACTTATATTGCTATACTTCTATAGATCTTTCTAATAGTGTCCTGAGAATAGATAGTTTTTATTGTACCTTTTCCCTCCATAAATCCACACTGATCATCACTAATTTCTGGTTTAATCTTGTTTCTTATTCTTTTCATAATTATTCTCAGTAACAGCTTCGCCATTGACTCATAAGATTATTGTGAGATGCTCTTTGCATTCTAAAGTGCCTGGTTTTTTTGGCAGAGCTATACAGATGGATTTTAATAGGTCACTAGGAATGTACCCATTAGTGTAGATGTCGTTTAGGAATTTTGTCAATAGTTTGATTCCAAAATCCCCTAGACTTAACTTCCTCCAATGTAATGTTGTCAGGATAGTTGCATGTAACCTGGGGTTGAATCCAAGCTGTCCACATGACAGACACATGTCTATGATAGAGTAACAGGAGAATGTATGTGCTCATTGTCAAGCTGAAATGCAAGCACTGAAATTGAAAGAGAAACCGAAAATACTAATGAATTACATTAGAAAAATTAGAATTATTTCTTATGGTAAACACATTATTTTAATTATTATGTAATAATTAAGTGAAAAGACAGACCAAACATAGTAGAATGCTTGGTAGTTAACAAGCAAACTTAGATTGCAAAATGTTCTATATATATTAGGAGCGTTCATTTGAAATCCGTTCGTGCCGCACCAAGTGTAATTGCGTACGTTGAACATGATCATGTCATAGTCATGTGATAAGTACTGACCAATGAATAAAAGAGCATATGCTTATTGTTCCATGAAGCATAGGTTCTGTTTCTAACCGTTGAGAAAATGGTCGGGTTGATACAAGATCCGTTCAAAGAATCTCAAAAAGCGGTGATTCAGTTTCTTTCATTTGAAGGATGTCGACCAGTGGACATTCATCGAAGAATGCAGGCAGCGTACGGTAACAAATGTGTGTCGAAGACAACAGTGACAGACTGGGCACGAATGTTTCGGAAAGGACGTCAGTTCATGACAGATCTTCGACGGCCGGGTCAAGCGCATATTGTTGCAACAGAAAAAACCATCACCAAAATTGATGCAGCAGTACAGATGAAACGTTGTCGAAGCATAAAGAGCAAAAGAATTTGATGTGTCAATTGGGACAATTCAAAAGGTCGTTCATAAGAAGCTGCAATATCGGAAGGTGTGTTCACAGTGGGTACCACGGATGTTGACCGACCACCAAAAAGAGGAACGCATGGGATGGTGTTTCAACCACTTGCTGTGTTACAGAGTGGAGGGTGATGCATTTCTCTTCCGCATAGTGGCAGGTGATGAATCATGGTGTCACCACTTTGAGCCAAGCAGCTAAAGAGAGAGCATGCAATGGAAGCATGCTGGATCACCAAAAGCCAAAACATTCAAGTTACAGGTTTCCGCTGGTAAGGTTATGCTGAGCGCATTTTTTTACCATGAAGGACTATTGTTGGCCGACTTTTAAAGAACCTGGTGTCAACATCAACTCTACCAACTACTTGCAAACACTAGACAAGCTGCAAAAAGCCATTTAGAATAAATGACCCGGCATGCTTTCTTGTGGTGTGATTTTGTTGCACGATAATGCTCATCCGCATGTCACAAAGACTGTGCAGGAAGCATTAGCAAGGAAGAAGTGGGAAATTCTGCAACATCCAGCCTATAGACCTGATTTGTCACCATGTGATTTTCATTTGTTCAGACCTCTAAAAAAAGCTCTCAAGGGGCAACGATTTCACACAGATGCAGATGTAATGAACGCTGGTAAACACTTGGTTCAGTGAGCAACCACAATCCTTTTTTGCGGACGGGATTCGCCACCTACCTAAGCAATGGGATGCTTGCCTGAATGCCTATGATGGCTTCTTCTGAGCAACCCATGGTGCATAATTCATTCAAAATGAATGCTTTGTTTAATTCTACCACATCTGTTAATGTTTCTTTCATGCTTTTGTAATAAAGCCGCTGGAGTGGGATTAAAATGAACGACCGTTATAGCAAGTGTGTAAACCATAACTATAATATCTAAGCTATAAGTAACACCCAATGGAAGATATAACATAAAGAACAAGAAAAGAGTTGCTATATCCAAGGACTCTTTTATTAGAATGAACAGTGTGTTAGAACATCATTCGCAAACACACAAATCTGCTAACTGAAAATGTCAGTCTCTGTTGGTATGGAATCATTTGAGAAGTCACAAATCAAGGAAGCGACACTTGTGTATGACAATCACAAGTCAGGTTGTCTTCATCTGATCGACAGTCAGCACTGCCCAGCCCGGCATGATTTTGACCACATCACCAACTGAGTGCTGATTGGTCTAAGAAATATGGGGCTTGCACCATATGCCCAGTATGTTTCAAAGCATTTAGAAGTGTCCTCGTCACTTTACTCCTCTGTCCCCCACTGCAACAGACATTTCCATTTTCAGGTTGGATTAATCAGCAATCTCTGGATTAACACTTATTTATTAAGTTAGACACATCAGTCCATAGGTGCTTGGATCCCCTCCCTCAGTTTCCCCCCTCATCAGTTTTGTGTTGGCTGACTATTCTTAATTGGTCCCTGCATAATTTTCTTGTCTAGCTTCATCTCTTTTGATTTGATGTTCTTTGGTCTGGTCATGGTTGCAGATTCACAGCCATCACTTTATTCATTTAATCGGCCTGCCTCTGTGAGGGAATTCAGTATATTAGCCCATTGCTTGTCCACTTTCCACAGTAGCCTTGTCTGCAAGATAATAGGCTTGATCATTTCCTTTTACATCACGGGGCTGGCACAAAAATGGAGCTGATTTTTGTCAGCCTTGACCTCCTCAATCCCAGTCCATCTCACTCTTCCATCACACTGGGTCACTGGGAAAGCATACATGGGTGAAAGTCTGTGTTTCCTACAAGCTATTACTTTAGTTAGGTTTCAGTTCAGATGCACAGAATTAAAAGCGCTAGTGAAAATATCTGTATCACCACTGGCAGTGACAGACGACAGTACGGCCATCAGTAGCAATGATGGACAAAAGATTCAACAAAACATTACAACAATAAACACAAACAACAGCTTACACAAACATTGGACTTGTTTCATTTGTAAATATGGCAACAGAACAATTACCTATTGCGAGCCTGTTCTTGGAACAATGTTTCCTTGTTGTAGTATTCTAAAATAAGACTTTTGTCCATTAAATGCTGGTTGTTCAAGAGAAATTCCTCAAAGCTTTCACTGGCATCCACACTTTTAACAATTGCATCTGAGACGATGTGGATGAAAAACATTGTGATGGTTTCATGATAAGTGGACCTGAGCTGAAAGACAAGAAATGACAAGGTGATTAGCTGAAAGAAATCTATAGACATGCGCATGAGTTGAAGGATAGCAAAAGACATGAACCTCGGCGGAAAGAAAACAAAACACATGAACCTCAGCTGAAAGAAAACAACAGACATGGACCTCAGCTGAAATAAAACAAAAGACATGGATCTCAGCTGAAAGAAAACAAAAGGCATGGACGTCAGCTGAAAAAAAACAATAGACATGAACCTCAGCTGAAAGAAAACAAAACACATGAACCTCATCTGAAAGAAAACAAAACACATGGACCTCAGCTGAAAGAAAACAAAAGGCATGGATGTCAGCTGGAAAAAAAAACAATAGACATGAACCTCAGCTGAGAGAAAACAAACCACATGAACCTCAGCTGAAAGAAAACAAAAGACACAGACCTCAGCTGAAAGAAAACAAAAGACACAGACCTCAGCTGAAAGAAAACAATAGACACAGACCTCAGCTGAAAGAAAACAAAAGACACAGACTTCAGCTGAAAGAAAACAACAGACATGGACCTCAGCTGAAAGAAAACAAAAGACATGGACCTCAGCTGAAAGAAAACAAAAGACATGAACCTCAGCTGAAAGAAAACAAAAGACATGAACCTCAGCTGAAATAAAACAATAGACATGGACCTCAGCTGAAAGAAAACAAAACACATGAACCTCAGCTGAAAGAAAACAAAAGGCATAGACCTCAGCTGAAAGAAAACAACAGCTGAAAGAAAACATGAACCTCAGCTGAAAGAAAACAAAACACATGAACCTCAGCTGAAAGAAAACAAAAGACATAGACCTCAGCTGAAAGAAAACAAAAGACATGAACCTCAGCTGAAAGAAAACAAAACACATGAACCTCAGCTGAAAGAAAACAAAAGACATGGACCTCAGTTGAAAGAAAACAAAAGACATGGACTTCTGAAAGAAAACTAAAGACATGGACCTCAGCTGAAAGAAAACAAAACACATGAACCTCAGCTGAAAGAAAACAAAAGACATAGACCTCAGCTGAAAGAAAACAAAAGACATGAATCTCAACTTGTTCCATCAATTTTCCTACTCACTATGTTTTCAAGTTTGTTTCTCCCCATAACATGCTCAAACAATCTGGATCGTCTATGTCTAATTTCTGTAATCAATCTACCGTTTTCATTTCATTTGTTGTTGTTGTTTTATTTAAAGAACTGTCTCATTTTGTTTTTCTGTCCATCTATGTACTCTTCGCATTTCCTTTCATCATCATGTGCCATGCCAATAAGCATGTGCGGTCATGTGTCACCTTCTCATGCGATAACCAGTGTCGTGGATCAGCTCAGTGTTCTTGTCTCGACCATACCATGTGGCCAAGCCATCCAGGTAATGACTTCTCTGCCTTCCTCTTGTTCTCTTCCCCTCGATCCTACCAGTTGTCACCAAGTTCTCCAATTTATTTCTTCTCATAATGTGGCAAAAAAATTGTGACTGTCTACGTCTAATCAGTTTACGATCTTCATTTGTTACTTGAAAGGCTTGTTCATTGGTTTTTCTGTCTGGCCACAGTATTCTTTGCATTTTCCTCAGAAACCACATTTCAACAGCCATCAGATATTTTTAAGCTTGACTGCTCATTGTCTACGCTTCACATCCATACAAAAGTACAGGTTCTATGTAGCACTTCAACACTCTTTTTCTCGTTTCTATTGATATCTTTTTATTGGTCAGTATGTTTTTCATCTTGCAAAAGGCTACCTTCACAATGGCAATTCTTGTTCTAATCTCGTCATGGCATCTCCCATCAGTTGTTATGACTGTTCCGAGCTAACTGTATCGATTAACTTGCTTAAGAATATGCCCATTTACTCGTATATCACATTGTGGTATTTCTTCTTCCCAGTGACACCATAATCTGTGTCATCTTAATATTCAATTCTAACCCTAGTTGCTCACTGTGTACAACAACTGCATCTACTAAATGTTGCAGGTCCTGCTCATTGTCTGCAATCAAGACTGTATCAATGGGATATCTAATGTTGTTGATGTATCTTCCCCCAATGTTAATTCCTTCCATATCTTCTATATTTCTTTAAATATTTTCACTGTACAGGGAAAAACGATTTGGAGACATTACAAATCCCTGTCTCATACCTATTTTAATAGGCTGATATTGACCTACATCATTATCAATTCTGATGGCAGCTTGTTGTTTCAAATATATGTTTTTTTACAAGTTTAAGGTCTTTAAACGTTGGACGGAGGGAATAGCAGAATCCATAGGAATGTTGATATATGAAGACCATAATCGGGCACTCTCACGATGTTTATACTTCACCTCGACACCGCAAGGTACAAGAGGAACATGATGAGATGAGAGATGAGGTCTTTTCCATCAATTTGTAGATCTTCAAGCATCCTTATCATGTCGACATGTCTCACTTTATAGAAAGCCTTTGTGTAGTCAATAAAGCAAGGATATAGATCTTTGTTTACTTCTATAGAACGTTCAATCACTGTTCTCAGTATATACACAGCATTTACTGTACCCTTTCCTTCTACAAACCCACATTGTTCTTCTCCTATTTCGGGTTGTATTTTCTTCCTAATTCTTTGCATGATAATTCTCAGCAAAATCTTCGTCATGCGGCTTATTATACTAATTGTTCGATGTTGATCACATTCCAAGGCTCCTGATTTCTTCGGGATTGCAATAAATATAGAATTACATAATTCAGGAGGTATATCTCCAGTATCATATATTGCGTCAGTATGCTCTCCATCTTGCAAAAGGCTTCCTTCGCCTGGCGATTCTTGTTTTAATCTCTTCAAGGCATCTCCCATCTGAGGTTATGACTGTTCTGAAATGTTGAACTACATTTCCACTGCCATCAGAAGTTTCTCAGCATGTCAACTTGTTTTCATTGTTTGACAGGCATATAACAGGATAAGTACTGTCTTCCTGATATACATTAATGTCTAACTATTTTGTCATTTAATAGTACCCTGTTTAAGTACAGTAACAACATCCTGATAAATTCCAGATGAATTACAACAACTATTTATGGGATCTATGTTTGGAGAGTGGCAAATAATTCACACAAAAATAAAACCAAAACCAAAATAATATAAATCACTGCAGAATTACATGACAGACAGTGAAAGATTACAAAATAATAAAAGATGAAGATGTCTCAAACATGTAAGCATACATGTCAAACTCTGCTTGATGTACTCTCATTCTGAAATGATGCTAGATACTTCTACAATTTAGTTCTTACCTTTCCTCTGTGTCGCTCATTGTATTTCTGAATGTATAACCTGCAAGGACAAATGTTTCACATTGTTAATAACATGAACAATCTCATGAGATATGAATGCTGTCAATCTACATGTGAACACACATGAATGATTCTTGGCTCAATCTATGGTACTGTATACAACCACCATGTTCATCCAGCATGCTTCATAATTAGAGCTGCATAAATATGCTTACATTCCACCTGTGAAATCTGCTACTTGACACACACAACATGTCCAACATTTATTGTGGCCTTGATAGAAAAGGTTGTGAATGCAGTGTTTCTTTTTTTCCTTTTCTTCTCCGCCTCCTTCTTTTCTTTCTCAGACTTCAGTTTCAGTTTCAGAGATGAACTTTACATGTTGTTTTGAATACATGAGTACTTTAATACAGCTGCACAAATTTAACGCAGATGTTACTTGCACTAAAATACAAAGCAATAACCAAAGAACAGAACAGAATTATGTGAACAAACATATAAGGAATAAAAAGCAAACTGAAGGAAATAAATAACTGCAATACACAGATAAAGAGATAAATGCAAACTGTACTTAATATATGGCACTGAGCCATCTTTTCCATGCTCCTTGATATAGTTCCAAGCCATGCGAAGATGTGCTTCATGTGTCCAGTTTTCAAATGGCAATGTGGCGTCTTCAAAAGCTTTCAAGAAAATCTCATCACCCACAGAGGTAAACTTTCTGGATGACCAAAACAAAAATAATGCATTTATAAGATAATAATTAATTATAAAATAACAGTTCATTATAAAATAATAGTTAATCATAGAATAATCTACTCATAACTATGTACCAATTTATGGTAAGATAGTGGTTAGTGTCCTGGCTATGCTTTAGTCCAGGTTTCTATTCCCAATAGTGGCAAGATGTGGTTTCTGATCATACAGTCCTGTGATTAACCCATTCTATATAAATGGGGACCAGGGACTATTATGGAAGGGAAGGCTGAGTGCAATGGGGTTGTTCAACCCTAAACATAATCCCTCACCTCATTTAAGTGAAGATCTATCCTTCACACTCCTAAAGCAGTATCCGCCATCGGATGATCATTACCATTTGACTGTCACAAACCTACATTTCAGGTAGTCCTTAAAGAAAACAATTCTCCTTCTTAAGCCATCAACATTTGCATAAACGTTTCTGGCATAAATCATGAACAGGATGGTTTGCTTGAGGTCTCCACTAATTCCCCAGAGTTGCCTTGAAGTGTTGCCTCTGTGGCCAGATTTCCTCTTTCTGTTGAAGTCTTGTAGGACATGCTCTGGGGTTTCCTTTGATGATCGACATTTGCAAGTGGCAGAGGCAGTGAGACCTATTCAGCTGAGGTGTCCAAAGTCTACAATGTTCTGTTGTGAGTCTGAAGATTCTGGCCTGCATACTTCTGCCAAGATCATTTATGCTCTGGTCTAAAGTTTATTTCTCGACTACCTTTTTATTTTCAGGGATACTACAGTGGACTGGTATCCACTGTAGGACTAGTTCTGATACTGTAGACAACATCCTAATGTTTTCTTTTATTTCATGGATGATATCCTGTTTGGAGCATGAAATGACTTGGGGGACTGACTTTAAGTCTGTAAAGACAATGGGTTTTTTTTGTGTCAGGTGAGTTAGTTCTACCCGACTATTTAGGATTGTACAGCCATAAGAAACGCCACTGCCTTTGCTCTCAAGTGTGTACAGATTTCTCCTGCTGCTATGGAGTATATCTCTAGGTTTCCATTAGGATGTGCTACATACATCCCATCGGCTTCCTTTTTTGCAGAATATTTCTCAAAATTGTCTGTAAATACTCTCATTTCCAGATGTTGGAAGGAAACTTTTCCCTGAGCGTGTGAAATGAAAGAGCTCTTAGTTAAGACTTAGTGTGTTTACTCAGTTTTGGAGTTGTTTCTGGGACTTCCATTACTATGCTTGATAAATCTAGGCAGTTCATCTATGATCCTGAGATTGTTACTGCCATGACCTCCATGGTAAAACTTCTTGTGGTCAAGGCAAACAAACTGCTGTCTTCCTTGTCATTTCACCCTCCAACCTAGGTCGTGAAAGCCCATGAGATCTACGTGTGCTGCCTAAAAGACCCATCTGTATAGATTGCAATTATTCATTATATAGTATGACTTACATAGAAAATCTCATAGAAAATCAAAGAAACAGCGTAAATGGGTGCTCCATAGAAGCAGCCTTACCCGGTAGGGATAGTCATGTGCACCAGGGGACTCCAGCCCATCAGCAGGCGACTGAGTGCAAAAGAGTATCAACATTGAAAATAGGAACTTGGAATGTAAGAACTATGAGTGGGGATGGAAAATTTGATAACATTAAGAATGAAATGAGAAGACTAAATATTAACATGTTAAGTATATGTGAACCAGATGGAAACAAATGGGCATTATAACATATGAGGAATATAGCATAATCCATTCTGGTGGAGAGAAAAAGCAGTGAGGGGTAGCAATTATAATGGACATAGAGAGATCAAAATTGATCAAAGGATATTGGACTGTATCAGACTGTTACTGGTGAAGTCGAATGGAAGACCTTTTGATGTCAATGTAATACAAGTTTTTGCACCAATAGCAGATAGCAGTGATGACAGCATCGGTGAATTTTATATCGATTTGGAGAATGCCTTCCAGAAATGCAAGAAGTCAGAATTAAATATCAAAATGGGTGACTTGAATGCCAAAGTTGGAAATCAACAAGACTGATGCATAGTAGGCAAGTATGGACTAGGGGAACAGAATGAAAGAGGTTGCAGATTTGTACAGTGGGCAAAAGAACATAATATGATTATTGGAAACACCTGGTATCAACATCACCCAATGAGATTATGGACATGAAGGAGTCCTGATCATAAGATCCAAAATCATATTGATAACATCAACAGAAGATGACAGGACATAACAAATGGATGACTGAAGACATCTTAAATAAGAAGAAGTAACAAAAATAACCATGAAAAAATGAAGAGATTCACAGGAAAATTAAGAAACTATGCAAAGAGGTAAAAGAGGCATGGCTTGAGGAAAACTGAAAACCATTACAACACATGGAATACCAAAATAATGCACAAAACAATTAATGAAATCACTAGCAAAAGAACATACACATCAACGGGTTGCCTAAAAACCAAAGATGGAAAAATCATAATAGAAAAAGATCAGATTTTACATGTGAGATCAGATTATGTGAAAGATCTTTACGATGATTCAAGAGAAGTACAGTATGATATTCAGAATAATGAAGGACCGTCAATTTTGAAACCATATGAAAAATGGCAAGGCCCTGAGTCCAGATGACATTACAACAGAAATTATCAATGCCTCAGAAGAATATGGAATACACCAGGTCACCAGACTGCTGAAAGCAATATATGATACTAGAGATATACTTCCTGAATGATGTAATTCTATATTTATTGCAATTCCGAAGAAATCAGTAGCCCTGGAATGTGATCAACATCGAACAATTAGTATAATAAGCCACATGACGAAGATTTTGCAAAGAGTTAGAAAGAAAATACAACCCAAAACAGGAGAAGAACAATCTGGGTTTGTAGATGGCAAGAGTAAATGCTGTGTAAGTGCTGAGAACATTAATTACATGTTATGTAGAAGTAAACAAAGATCTATATCTTTGCTTTATTTACTACACAAAGGCTTTTGATAAAGACATCAACATGATAGAGATGCTTGTAGATCTACAAATTGATGGGAAAGACCTTAGACTTGTAAAAAACATATATTGGAAACAACAAGCTGCCATCAGAATTGATAATGAAGTAGGTCACTATTAGCCTATTAAGAGAGGTGTGAGACAGGGATGTGTAATGTCTCCAGATCTTTTTTCCCTGTACAGTGAAAATATTTTCAGACATGTAGAAGATAAGAAAGGAATCATCATTGTAAGATGAAACATCATTAACATTAGATATGCGGATGATGCAGTAATGATTCCAGACAATGAGCAGGATCTGCAACATTTAGTAGATGTGGTTGTTACACACAGTGAACAACTGGGGATAGAATTAAATTGTAAAAAGACACAGATTATGGTCGACA
This sequence comes from Cepaea nemoralis, assembly GCA_014155875.1. Classification (NCBI taxonomy): domain Eukaryota; kingdom Metazoa; phylum Mollusca; class Gastropoda; order Stylommatophora; family Helicidae; genus Cepaea; species Cepaea nemoralis. The sequence goes on from JACEFZ010027417.1 coordinate 28,849, forward strand.
CTAGAAATAAGGAAATACCACAATGTAATATACATGTATTGATGGATATTGTAGTAACAGAGAATGCAAAGAAAGGACTCTCTTTGAATATCAAGAAAACAGTAACAATGGTGACATCACAGAAAAAGGTGACAACAAAATGTTAAATAAAAATAGAAGGGAACATTCTTAACCAAGTGGATAGTTTTAAATACCTAGGTGCATTTATAACATCAGATGGAAGATGTACAACAGAGATTAAGAGCAGAATAGGGCAAGCAAAGGCTGCATTTCGGAAAATGAAGAGCATCTTATGCAGTAAGTCACTGTCATTGAATGTAAGAAAGAGAGTGTTAAAACGTTATATAGAACCTGTTTGCTGTATGGCTGTGAATCTTGGAATGTAAATGAACAAATTAGGAAGAACGTGGAAGCAGCAGAGATGTGGTTCCTGAGACGAATGTTGCAAATTGATTGGACTGCCAAAGTAACTAACAATGACTGCCTGAAACAGGCTAATTTTTTTTTTGGTGCTCACTCGCTTTGACTCAAGCGTAGTCCATACACACTATTTATAGTAGTGATGGACTGAATTTTGCGTGTGGATTAGCTTTCCCTATTAACAGTGTCCTTCGCCATCAGGCGAATCCACTCCGACTTCAGAGGTACTTGTAATTTACATCCCCAAGTCAAGGACGACAGGTCAACATTTTAGTCCAGCTGTCCGGTGTAGGGGCTGAACCACTTACCTCGGCATCAGCACACCGGATGTTTAAGAAAACGCGTTCTTATCCATTCGGCTATGCAGACCCGCAAAGAGGCTAATGAAACGAACATTATATACAACGATAAGAAGGGACAAACAGCTTTCTTTGGTCATGTGATGAGAAGAGAGGCATTGGAAAACATTGTGACAACTGGAAAGATCGAGGGGAAGAGAGGGAGAGACAGACCAAGAGAAATGATGCTGGATGGATTGAGACGGTGGCATAGAGGAATATCATCAGCAGAGTTGATCCAGAACACCAAAGACCGAGATCTCTGGAAAGTCACGAACGCCTACGCCAGCCGGCATGGCATTTGAAGATGATGAATATACAAATAAATGAGAATATTCTTAAACAAGTGAATCGGTACAATTATCTCGGAAAAGTCATAACATTTGATGGGAGATAACTTGAAGAGATTAGAACAAGAATAGCCTTTTGCAAGATGAAATACATACTGTAAAATAAAAAGATGTAATTTGCAACGAGAAAAAAGGTGCTGAAGTGCTACATAGAACCTGTGCTTTTGTATGGATGTGAAGCGTCGACAATGAGCAGACAAGCTGAAAAACATATGATGGCTGTGGAAATGTGGTTTCTGAGGAAAATGCAAAGAATACCATGGACAGACAGAAAAACCAATGACCAAGTCCTACAAGAAACAGATGAAAATCATAAACTGATTAGAGAAATTAGACATAGACAGTCACATTTTTTGGTCACATTATGAGAAGAAATAAATCGGAGAACTTGTTAACAACTGGCAAGATTGAGGGGAAGAGAACAAGGAGAAGGCAGAGAAGTAAATGCCTGGATGGCTTGGCCATGTGGCATGGTCGAAACAAGAATGCTGAGCTGATCCACGAATCTGGTGATCGAGTGAGATGGCGAAACATGACCACCCACGCTTACCAGCATGGCACATGATGATGATGATGATGATGAAGGTATTGCAGCCCACTCTGTCATTTGTTCTGGTGTTTTTGCAAACCTTTACATCCCTTCCATTTTTGTCCCTATATTTATTACATTTTTAAAACAGGTAACTGAAAATAGGAGCTTTTACAATTGTGTCTTCTTCAATATTTTCATTACAATGAAAGAGATGATGCAATAACACAATGCAAGAATTAACCTGATGTCATGGCAGCAATCACAAAACCAAACTGGCCAATCAGCAGTACTGACCACCTCAGTGCCAGATTTGTAAAGTCTGAGACACAATGACAGATCTGACCTGGTGAAGTATATGAGTGGCTCCTGGAGGGTTTCTGACACACTGACGCTGTGGACATTGCCGTACCACACCATGTGATCTCCAACTGCATGGCATGAGTGAGTGTCACAGAGCAGAACTGCCAGGCAGCCCAGGATGATAGGCAAACCCTGCAACAGTAGTACAGTTTGTCACTACTCTCATGAACTTACCCTGTAGCATTTAAACAAATACTCTTAGTCTATCCGATCTTTCAAAAGACACTAATTGATTAACTATAAGGCTTACAGTCCCTAGAGCAGTATAAACTTGCTCACTGACAATAATTGTAACTCTCACACAGCGTAAGAGGTTGGGGTCAGTGTTAGGGACATGTGCTGTTACTGTGGCTCAGTTAACAAATGTCAAGTGTGTCCTGTGTGGGTTAACTGTGGGGCAAGGTGACCCTGAGTGTTCAGAGTGAGTAAACCATGGGCCCGGGACACGTGAACAAAACCTGAGGTTGTATTTAAGGAACAGAATGAGAAGAATCTGGACTGCTGCAGGTGTTGTGAGTGATGTGCAAGACCTGTCAGTCCAGCTGGGTCAATACTTTATTTGTTGGCTGCAGTTCTGTTTCTTATGTTCTGCATGACATCCTGTAATGTTATCATGGAGAATCACAAATGAAAGTACTCCACAATTACAGCTGGTGGCGTCGTTTTTATGAAATGCCATCATCATGTCATTACTGTGTTTTAACACAAAGTCTACTACCCCTCTCTGTCTGGAAAATAACCCCTAGTAAAGAAGGGTGCACAATACAGTAAAAAGTGAAACCAAATCTCAATAGAATAGATGTTGAACACCAGCAGACTACTTCTATCCAAAGCAATAAATAATTACACAGCAAATAACAGTGTTAACAGGATGCACAGAATAGTGACACAGTGGCCTACCATACAATTACATATTGTAAGAGGTGAATAAGGAGGGTCTGCATTGAGTTGAGTTTAGTTAAGAACTGACATCACTGCACCCAGGAAATTCCCATACGTGCTCCGTCGCCTCATTTAACAGCCAGCGAAGAGTCACACTACTAATTGTTCCCACCACTATCTGATTAAAAGTTCTCCTGGTCTTCCTTCTTAGTTTTGAGATTCTTCCAGAACCCCTGCAATCTCACTCTTTCCACATATGGGTTCTCAATTTGTTCCTCCGCCTTATCCACCTGGTCCCACAAGCGCATGACCACCTCCCCCTTGTCCATAGGCAATCTGCCACCAAGAGGTGCATTCCCTGCTAGCCTATTAGCCTGTTCATTCCCCCGCACCCCTGTATGGCCAGGGCAAAATATCGAGAGCGTGAGACTGGCTACTTCATAATGTAGACAACTTCAGCTGCTAAATCCAACCAATCAGGAATCATTCTTCCAGCGGTCTGGCGTGAGTTGGCTGAGAGCCGATGCTCCATTTGGGAATTAAAAGCAGCAGAAGTAGACACTGAATGAATCCAGATTCTTCACATGCCTGTTGGCACAGATGATCACATCTCTCAACAGCCCTGTCTCTCACAGATGATCACATCTCTCAACAGCCCTGTCTCTCACAGATGATCACATCTCTCAACAGCCCTGTCTCTCACAGATGATCACATCTCTCAACAGCCCTGTCTCTCACAGATGATCACATCTCTCAACAGCCCTGTCTCTCACAGATGATCACATCTCTCAACAGCCCTGTCTCTCACAGATGATCACATCTCTCAACAGCCCTGTCTCTCACAGATGATCACATCTCTCAACAGCCCTGTCTCTCACAGATGATCACATCTCTCAACAGCCCTGTCTCTCACAGATGATCACATCTCTCAACAGCCCTGTCTCTCACAGATGATCACATCTCTCAACAGCCCTGTCTCTCACAGATGATCACATCTCTCAACAGCCCTGTCTCTCACAGATGATCACATCTCTCAACAGCCCTGTCTCTCACAGATGATCACATCTCTCAACAGCCCTGTCTCTCACAGATGATCACATCTCTCAACAGCCCTGTCTCTCACAGATGATCACATCTCTCAACAGCCCTGTCTCTACCAATTCCTGTCATTAATGTTCTTGTTGTTTTACAATGAAATTATAGCAGCATATATATTTTCACTCTGCCATCTGTTGTTTCTTTTTTTTCTGGTCTCCCTAGTCTTTGCAAAAACTGTATCAATCAATTCATGTGATTCTGGTGTATATTGTTAACAAGACTAATCATTAATATAAGCACATTTTATTTCATATTTTTTAAAGCAATGATACAAAATCACAAACCAAAAACAAAATAATATATGAAGCGGAAAGATGAAATAGACAAACTAAATGTTCCTGTTTAATACTAAAACTCTTCAATATGTATGATGCGGCAACAAAGTATCCACTCAACAAATATTCATATTTTACACTACAGCCACACATGCATACAGCCATACATTTTACACATGCATGACGCAGTATTAAAGACGTTAAAACAAAGAAAATTGAAATATTTTGGTCACTTGAAACGTCACGAAAGTTTGGAGAGAACAATATTGGAAGGATATATGCCTGGGAAGAGAGGAAGAGGAAGGCCAAAGAGAAGATGGGTGCAGGGTGTGGCGGATGATCTCCAGATGGGTGTATCAGACACGGGACATCTTGCTTATGATCGAGAGGTTTTCCGGAAGGTTGTTACGGCAGCGAGGTTCTGCAAAGGACATGCTACTGAATGAATGAATGAATGAATGAATGAATGAATGAATGAATGAGGCAGTAGATAAATGTAAAGTAGGAAACAAATGAGAACAATCAACAAGTGGATTGTGTAACAGTACCTCTTCTCCCTGAACATGTGGGATACTGTCAAACTGGCAAACATCATCTCTAGCTGGCTTGGAGAAGTGAATCCCTTGGTACACCTTTTGGGAACATGTATTATTGATGAAGTCTAAAATCCACAAGTTTGTGTGAAATTCTTCAGTTGATAAATTCACAACAATCAGTTCAACAAATGCAAGAATATTTGTGAGGACAGAGAAGACCTTCAGTACTTGAGACTATTTGTTGGCTATCAGATGACCTACCAGATGTTTTCTGCCACCAGGGAGATGGGGGTAGGTAGGCGTGAACTTAGAAAAGTGTTTGTCCATCAGGAAATATCTGAACATGTGTGTTGTGTAGTAATTTGTATGCACTGTCTGTATCTGTCCATCTATTTATAACTGACTGTCTGTCTGTCTATTTACCTATCTGTCTATCAATGAGTATAACCAAACTTAGATAGCGCACCAAGTTATGGCTTAGTCATGTATGTTGCATGTCAGATGGATGTATTCCAAAGAACATTCTCTATGGGCAGCTGACAAAAGGTAATAGAAAAACTGAATGGCCACAGCAATGATTCAAAGATGACATGCTAGCAAGACATGAAATTGTTTGGTGTAGATACAACAACCTTGGAGGAAATGGCTTTTGACTAATACTTGGAGATGCACTGTAACTAAGGAGGCTCTCACTGAGTACATCAACTCATAGTCAGACATGAATGGAGAAGGTTATTATATCTACATCTGGAAGCAGGATAAGCTTGACCATTCTTCTACCTCTAGCGGAGAGGTTTTCACTCAGGAGCTATCTGTAAACCCATTGATATTGTCAGACTATATTTCTGTTTGACCTCTTTAAAACACCAGAAAACTGGATAATATAATCATGTGCAGTGGGCAGATTTGGGGAAATCCCAGATAACCAAACTATTTAATTCTTAGTCTCTCTGTATATTCCAAACATGGTGGTGTTTCTCATTTTTATATGGTGTCATCATTTTTCTCCATGTCTCTTCTTAAGCTCTCCTAAAGATCTCATTTCACATGTAAACGTTCATTCTTGATCTGGTAAAGCACTGATGTGCGACTGCTTCCAAAAAGTGTATAATGAACAATGTGCTACCAGGATTTGATCTAACACTTGTATGACTTTATGACATGGTGGATGAAACACAGTAAACGAGGAAATGAGGAGGACAAAACAGTATTTACCCCCATTAACAATTGGAAAAGGGAGCAGTGGTAGTACAGTGGCTAGAACACTTGCTTGCCAGTCTGACAGCAATTTGTCTGAACACCCACTGAGGCAGAGATGCTATTGTAATGGACCTGGGCTACAAGGTGGACGGCCTAACATGGCTACCAGGAAACAATCTGGCAAGTACAGGTGGCTGCCATTATATTAACCACATCACCCAGCACGTGCTGGTTGGTCTAGAAATACTTGTGGCTGCCATTATATTAACCACATCACCCAGCACGTGCTGGTTGGTCTAGAAATACTTGTGGCTGCCATTATATTAACCACATCACCCAGCACGTGCTGGTTGGTCTAGAAATACTTGTGGCTGCCATTATATTAACCACATCACCCAGCACGTGCTGGTTGGTCTAGAAATACTTGTGGCTGCCATTATATTAACCACATCACCCAGCACGTGCTGGTTGGTCTAGAAATACTTGTGGCTGCCATTATATTAACCACATCACCCAGCACATACTGGTTGGTCTAGAAATACTTGTGGCTGGCATTATATTAACCACATCACCGAGCATGTGCTGGTTGGTCTAGAAATACTTGTGGCTGCCATTATTTTAACCACATCACCCAGCACGTGCTGAGAGGTCTAGAAATACTTGTGGCTGCCATTATATTAACCACATCACCCAGCACGTGCTGAGTGGTCTAGAAATACTTGTGGCTGGCATTATTTTAACCACATCACCCAGCACATGCTGGTTGGTCTAGAAATACTTGTGGCTGCCATTATATTAACCACATCACCCAGCACATGCTGGTTGGTCTAGAAATAATTGTGGCTGGCATTATATTAACCACATCACCCAGCATGTGCTGGTTGGTCTAGAAATACTTGTGGCTGCCATTATATTAACCACATCACCCAGCACGTGCTGGTTGGTCCAGAAATACTTGTGGCTGGCATTATATTAACCACATCACCCAGCACGTGCTGGTTGGTCTAGAAATACTTGTGGCTGCCATTATATTAACATCACCCAGCACGTGCTGGTTGGTCTAGAAATACTTGTGGCTGCCATTATATTAACCACATCACCCAGCACGTGCTGGTTGGTCTAGAAATACTTGTGGCTGCCATTATATTAACCACATCACCCAGCACATGCTGGTTGGTCTAGAAATACTTGTGGCTGCCATTATATTAACCACATCACCCAGCAAGTGCTGGTTGGTCTAGAAATACTTGTGGCTGCCATTATATTAACCACATCACCCAGCACGTGCTGGTTGGTCTAGAAATACTTGTGGCTGCCATTATATTAACCACATCACCCAGCACGTGCTGGTTGGTCTAGAAATACTTGTGGCTGCCATTATATTAACCACATCACCCAGCATGTGCTGGTTGGTCTAGAAATACTTGTGGTTGGCATTATATTAACCACATCACCCAGCACGTGCTGGTTGGTCTAGAAATACTTGTGGCTGCCATTATATTAACTACATCACCCAGCACGTGCTGGTTGGTCTAGAAATACTTGTGGCTGCCATTATATTAACCACATCACCCAGCATGTGCTGGTTGGTCTAGAAATACTTGTGGCTGGCATTATATTAACCACATCACCCAGCATGTGCTGGTTGGTCTAGAAATACTTGTGGCTGCCATTATATTAACCACATCACCCAGCACGTGCTGGTTGGTCTAGAAATACTTGTGGCTGCCATTATATTAACCACATCACCCAGCACGTGCTGGTTGGTCTAGAAATACTTGTGGCTGCCATTATATTAACCACATCACCCAGCACATGCTGAGTGGTTTAGAAATACTTGTGGCTGCCATTATATTAACCACATCACCCAGCACATGCTGGTTGGTCTAGAAATACTTGTGGCTGCCATTATATTAACCACATCACCCAGCACGTGCTGGTTGGTCTAGAAATACTTGTGGCTGGCATTATATTAACCACATCACCCAGCATGTGCTGGTTGGTCTAGAAATACTTGTGGCTGGCATTATATTAACCACATCACCCAGCACGTGCTGGTTGGTCTAGAAATACTTGTGGCTGGCATTATATTAACCACATCACCCAGAACATGCTGGTTGGTCTAGAAATACTTGTGGCTGCCATTATATTAACCACATCACCCAGCACATGCTGGTTGGTCTAGAAATACTTGTGGCTGCCATTATATTAACCACATCACCCAGCACGTGCTGGTTGGTTTAGAAATACTTGTGGCTGCCATTATATTAACCACATCACCCAGAACATGCTGGTTGGTCTAGAAATACTTGTGATTGGCATTATAATAACCACATCACCCAGCACATGCTGGTTGGTCTAGAAATACTTGTGGCTGCCATTATATTAACCACATCACTCAGCACGTGCTGGTTGGTCTAAAAATACTTGTGGCTGCCATTATATTAACCACATCACCCAGCATGTGCTGGTTGGTCTAGAACAACTTGGGGTTGGCACCATATACCCCAGACACCTCAATGCATTGAAGTGGTCCTGTACTTCACTTGACTAACATTTGGAGAAGTCCACCTAAGGACACTGAATACAAATTACAACAAATATTCATGAATTATGAGAATGTAAATAAAATCTCTTTCACACAACCTGATCTTGAGTTAGAATGTGAACTGCAAAATTCCCTACAGTCTTGATCAAATCATGCATACGGCTGAAAAATCAAATGAAAGCAGCGTCACCATATTACCAAATACTTCAAACATTCTAATCAATGTGAATGTAAACACAGAACCCACACACAATATGTTGCACAATTTATTGCCTGACATAATTCACTGCATCTCACAGGGTCCTTACCAGGCCAACCTTTGCACCTATCCAATATAAGCATGGCCTGATAAGGACCCTGTCATATAAAGTCACAAAGATTTGCTTATATGAAACACTAAAAGAGGAACTTGACACTCTTAACTAGGCTCTACAATCTAATGGATATCCAGCCGACTTCATCATGCATCATTGGCAGCCACTCCCATAGAATCATTGGTTTCCAAACTTCAAGTGTTTATTCAGCTGACCTTTCAAGGGGACGGCATAATGAAACGTTTACACGATCAACTTAAAAAAGCTGTAGGCCAAACATTCTTTGCTGCTGAACACATGATCAGATATAAAACCACCTCAATATCTACTCCATATGCAAAAAAAACATTGTCTCTGAACACCGGATCAAACTGCATTTATAAATTTCAGTGTGAGTGCCAAGCAACTTATATAGGTAGAATGGAAAGACAATTAGTAAATCGAGTAACCGAACATATACCAGTGTGGGTGGAAAAGAGAGTTAATCAGTCTTTGATAACTGCTGTGCAGTTGAAAGGCTATAAATGCCCTCCTTGTCGATTTCTCAACACCACATAAATTATGGCCATAACATGAACAAAGAAAAAGTGTTTCCTATACTGTATCCAACAAACAATAACAGATTGCTCAAATATGGTGAGGCATTAGCCATTAGGCAGTTCCAGCCAGTTTTATGCAAACAGAAAGAGTTTGTATTAAATTTGATATTATCGTGGGGGATAACACATACTGGACATTTAAACAATACCTGTGACTATGTGTTTTTAATTATTTCAGCTGAAATATTATTCATTTATTCACTTCGTATGATATATAACTGCAGTATTCACCTGACAAGATGCAGCAAACTATGTCAGGCAATAAATTGTGTAACATATTGTTGGTTGTTTCTATGTTTAAAATACGTTAACATATGTAGAATGAACACATTAAAACTGCTTTCATATTAATAAATTTCAGTTTGGTCCAATTTGACAATTTTTCTAGCAGATAGACGCCTTAAAAATGTGTTTAAATGAACATCTCAAAGGGTTTTATCAACAAATATGGCAGTCGAAAATGAATGGGTTATTTTGGTATTTATTACATAGTATATAACCATGTACCCCATACCTATAATCAAGAAGTTTCCCCAAATATTTGTAAGTACATAAATGAAGTACTACTAGTGTTTAAAAGAGACAACAGAGGTAAGGTATGGAATCAATTACATATAGGATTTTCTATCGTGCCAAGACCCAAAATGAAACCGGAAGTGATATACCGCGCCACCCCGGACTTATCCATTGCGTCCCCAAAAATGGTTGCTGTAAATAAAGACCATTCATACTTCCCACGTTCAAATATTATGTGACAATAACAGATGCCATCTTATCTTCTGCAGAAAAGGTTAGTTTAATATTCTGTGAACAGCGATTGGTTGAAATTATCATGGCTTTTTAATAAATTTATTTATTTGCCGTAAAGTAATTTTATTTTCTAGAGCTTGTGTATTTATTTTGAATGATACTTTTAGATGTATATTCAAATTCTGCACCCATTTTTACATTTATGTGGAAAGTTTCATTGATTATGGTCAACTATTGTGGTAGAAAAATATTATTTCTGCTCACGTGTTTCGTCTTTGTGAATGGAAAGCCATCATGGCGGCCGGCGCGGATTATTGATTAGACAGGCTCAAAACGGGCAATTTGAACTACTAAAGTTATAGAGAATACAATTTTAAAGATTATTAATAATTTATTTGTATACTGTTACTATTGTTTTATCATTTAACATGACGGAACATATATTTGAGGTCAGTTTTCATATCAATCTATGATCCGTTTGAGACAACCTCACAAGGACTGGTAGCGTGGTAGTGTGGTAATGGCCACACTGAAGAGTTCCAAAGTCATGGCAATAATGTTAATATTTTACCCCGAGGCACCTTCACAAAAATGTGAATATCTCCACTTAGAATTGACATACAGGCATCATTGAGGTACCATTAGATTTGGTTTTTCAAGGCCAATCTATCTGTGGTGTCTCATGAGTAAATACTCAATTTGAAAATCATAATGGAACCTCCTAATACACATTCTTACAATTATATTACCTTCCTTGACTCAGGCAGAAAGACACAATTGGTGGACGGAAGGAAACGCTAGAGAATGTGCTGCAAGTTACACCCCTTTTAATCCATGATCTGGTGTCGGACTGATACAAGCTTGTTGTCACAACAACAACTGCAGAAAATAATATGACACAGTGGATGTAACTAATTGTACTAAATACAGTTACATGATCTTAGCTCAATAACTACCAGATGACAGCAAATGTTATGGTGGATTTTATTTATTCACATGTTTCAACTAGGTGTACTTATGATGTTAGCAGTTTGTTACATTTTTGATACATTCTTCTTATTATATTGACAAATGTGGACAAGTTACAGATTACTGTTTGCTGTTTCAACTACCTGAAGTTTGTTGTATGGTTTATCATAGCTAATGAGTTCATGTTCAGGATTCAGAAGGTACATGCTATGCCTTCTATAAAAAAAAGCAATTTAAACAACTGTCTCTAAAAAAAACACCAGCTCTAGATCATTCTTAAATTACACACTTGGTTGTTTTTTGGGTTTCTTTTAATCATAATGTATAAAATTAACTCTATTGTGGTATTATTTGCATTACCTTTGTTCTGCTATTAACTTGTTTGCACAGAATATGTAACAAATACAAAAATATATGGATCTGTTGTACACAAACATCAATATAATCATCCGTGTTTCATGTTATCACCTCAATCACATCTTTGTATTCACATTTTGTAAATGTCATGTGTCCTTTGCAGAATGTAGTGATCAACCCCAGGTTAATTTTCTAATCCATTTTATGATCAGTTGTTTGCCACTGTTTTCTGAATGAGTCCAACTGACTAGTGTGTGGAACCAACCCACTATCCTACTATTGTACAACAAAAGGAGCTTCGAAATATTCAGCTTTTTAATCAATCTTCAGCTCTTTACCAACTTTTCATACCTTGACTTTATAAATGTCTTCTTGTCCCTGATTGACTATCTGACTGACTTGTATAAATACATCCATTCTTTCCATCATTTAATATTGTCATACTCAGACATCATAATGTGGCACGTCCTGTACCAAATGTTGCTCTCATTAAAGCCCACCAAAGCCACTCTTCATCCTTCTCAGTTCCCTTTCCTCAAGCATGTGCATACTGGGGATATCTGCAATGCTCCGGGTCCACCCTCGAGGGACTATGTTCCATTTGGGGATAAAAGGCAGATGAAGATTAAGATATATCTTCAAGAATTGTCTACAACAGCCAAAATAATGAGCATGCTCTAAAGGAGGCCAGCAAGTCTTATAATCACATTAAAAATAGTACCATTCAACATGACTTGGCTAATTCATGAAACAATAAAACTAGGATTATTGTGACAAGATTAAAAGAAAGAGGCAACAGATGACAGAAAGAACATATACAACAGTCTGGTATCACAATGCAGAAGTATGCCAAAAGCTAACTGATTAACAGTACTCAACAATGAAGGCTGTGAAGAAACATGACTGCACATGCTGTCAACACAGAACTTGGTGAAAATAGAGATTTCATGTCTGCAGCAAACTATGTGACTTAAAATAGCTGAAATAACATACAGTGTAACTGGTGAAAATATAGATTTCATGTCTGCAGCAAACTATGTGACTTAAAACAGAATAAAATAACATGCGGTGTAACTGGTGAAAATATAGATTTCATGTCTGCAGCAAACTATGTGACTTAAAACAGCTGAAATAATATACGGTGTAACTGGTGAAAGTAGAGATTTCATGTCTGCAGCAAACTATGTGACTTAAAACAGCTGAAATAACATACGGTGTAACTGGTGAAAATATAGATTTCATGTCTGCAGCAAACTATGTGAATTAAAACAGCTAAAATAACATGCGGTGTAATTGGTGAAAGTAGAGATTTCATGTCTGCAGCAAACTATGTGACTTAAAACAGCTGAAATAACATACGATGTAACTGGTGAAAGTAGAGATTTCATGTCTGCAGCAAACTATGTGACTTAAAATAGCTGAAATAACATATAGTGTAACTGGTGAAAGTATAGATTTCATGTCTGCAGCAAACTATGTGACTTAAAACAGCTAAAATAACATATGGTGTAACTGGGGAAAATATAGATTTCATGTCTGCAGCAAACTATGTGACTTAAAACAGCTAAAATAACATGCGGTGTAATTGGTGAAAGTAGAGATTTCATGTCTGCAGCAAACTATGTGACTTAAAACAGCTGAAATAACATACGGTGTAACTGGTGAAAGTATAGATTTCATGTCTGCAGCAAACTATGTGACTTAAAACAGCTGAAATAACATATGGTGTACCTGGTGAAAGTATAGATTTCATGTCTGCAGCAAACTATGTGACTTAAAACAGCTGAAATAACATATGGTGTAACTGGCGCTGTGACCTGGCGAATAGAGAAACTGTGTCTCAATTCAGCCGCAGGTGATTTGAAAGCAAATCACTTTACTCTGATTTCAATGGCATCCGGTGTCCTAAAGCAATGGCAAACTATTGATTCACCAACATCCAACAAATTCTGTGAAGGACATACAAGTAACTGTAAATAAAGTACAACAGTTTGAATGTATTAAATGAAAGCTCATGGATTATGAGATCTGTTGTCTGTAGTCTTTCATGTGACCTTTGATTGTCAGTTACCTTGCTGAGGAACTTTTCTCATGGCTAGTCTAAAGAACTCTTCTGTTTCACCTGATGCTACTCCCTGCACACTGTCATGTCTCAGCCTCCTCTTTAACAATACCTCATGTTTGACTGGAGGGTCTACTGATGCTGCAGACAGAAACACATATAAAATTGGTCTCTGTGTGTTTGTGTGTCACTGTAAGGCTATTTTAATAACAAATATCTTGCCAAAACTAACACATTATTAAGGTATCCAAAGCCAGCACCTTCTTTTACCAATGCACTAATTATATTAATGCAACATATTCTTTAAAGTTTAACAAAACATCTCAATAGATCATTAACGTTTCAGGAATAGACAAACTTAATAAAAGAACAAGTGTGCAGTTGGTTCAAGTAAAGGAGATATTTATGTTCAAATTAATTGGAATAATAAATTAGAAATGTCTTACAGTCAGTGATGTCTCGTTCTGATATGTATGCATGAAACGATTTCTAAAATATGTACCAACCAGATTTGAATGGCATCCATGTTTGTGAGCTAATAATTGGTTATGATGTTATTTGTAGAAATGACTTTCAGAATATGTATTTGGTACAGTCGGGCTCATCAACTAAAGCAAAACTTTCACCACATAACTGCAGTCCAGAATCATGTCTTAGTACAGACCTCCAGCAGGGAAACCACTCAATACCATGAGATCACAACTACAAGAAGAGTATTCTAAATTCACAACCTGTACATTTGTACACTGAGGCACAGAGTTATGAAAAGGGTATTCTATTTGACACAATACCATGAGAATCACAGTTACAAGAAGGATATTCTAAGTTTACTCTACCATGAGACAACAAACTGTAGTTCATGGTCACACACTCTACCACAAGACACACACAGTTAAAAGAAGGGTATTCTATGTTCCCACACTGTATGGTGAGATTCACAAAGTTGCAAAAAGGGTATTCTATGTTCACACACATTACCATATATTCTCAGAGGATTATACAGTGTTGGTAGCAAAATAATGACACAATACTGGTCAAGAAAAGACACAACTTACATGAGCAGAAGAGCCTTGCTTGGCTAGAAGGCTTCAAGTGCATCAGCAATTGTAAAGTTGAAGTGGGCAAGAGTACACACCGGGAAAGACAGTATCTATGTTGAATAACTGATGTTAAGCCCATGTTTATACATGTGGCAAACTTCTGTGTGGCTACTGACATGATAAACTCTGAAATAACAATTGATAATTATACTAGCATCATAAGGGTGTATAAATATTACCAAAAACTATTTACATGTTTCATGATTAATGAATTTTAATGCTACATGAGATAAAGAATCATGGCAGATCAGAGGACAGTGAACTTGCTTTCAGCATTCTTCTGTAGAAACTACATCTCTGAGGCATCAAAGGATTGCTTGTTTACTAATTGTCCAGGGTTCACAGCCATATGATAAAACTAGTTCTAGGCAATATGCAAAAATTATTTCTATAACCTACAATGACAAGGATGTATTGCATAAGATGTTCTTTATTTGATAAAATGCAGTTTTTTCTTGTCCTGTTCTGTTCTTACCTCTGTGATATATCTTCCATCTCCTGTTATCCAAGTATCTGCTCTGATGTGAATCACCCATTACCACCATGCCTGCAGGAAAGCATGTAGCCACTATGTACCTACCCAGATGACTGGTGAATGCAACCAGCTTAGTATGTGACATCCCCACTTCTATGTGAATGTAACCAGCTTAGTATGTGACATCCTCACTTCCAGGTGAATGTAACCAGCTCAGTATGTGACATCCTCACTTCCATGTGAATGCATCAAGCCCAGTATACCACATCCTCACTTCAAGGTGCATGCAACAATCCCTGTATGCCATATCCTCACTTCAAGGTGCATGCAACAATCCAAGTATGCCATATCATCACTTCCATGTGAATGCAATCAGCCCAGTATGCTACAACCCTCACTTCAAGGTGAATGCAACCAGCCCAGTATACCACATCCTCACTTCCATGTGAATGCATCAAGCCCAGTATACCACATCCTCACTTCCATGTGAATGCAACAAGCCCAGTATACCATATCCTCACTTCCATGTGAATGCATCAAGCCCAGTATACCACATCCTAACTTCCATGTGAATGCAACCAGCTCAGTATACCACATCCTCACTTCTATGTGAATGCAACAAGCCCAGTATGCCATATCCTCACTTCCATGTGAATGCAACAAGCCCAGTATGCCATATCCTCACTTCCATGTGAATGCAACAAGCCCAGTATGCCATATCCTCACTTCTATGTGAATGCAACAAGCCCAATATGCCACATCCTCACTTCAATGTGAATGCAACAAGTCCAGTATGGAACATCCTCACTTCCATGTGAATGCAACAAGCCCAGTATGCCATATCCTCACTTCCATGTGAATGCAACAAGCCCAGTATGCCATATCCTCACTTCCATGTGAATGCAACAAGCCCAGTATGCCATATCCTCACTTCTATGTGAATGCAACAAGCCCAATATGCCACATCCTCACTTCAATGTGAATGCAACAAGTCCAGTATGGAACATCCTCACTTCCATGTGAATGCAACAAGCCCAGTATGCCATATCCTCACTTCCATGTGAATGCAACAAGCCCAGTATGCCATATCCTCACTTCTATGTGAATGCAACTAGCCCAGTATGCTACATCCTCACTTCCATGTGAATGCAATCAGCTCAGTATGCCATATCCTCACTTCTATGTGAATGCAACAAGTCCAGTATGCCATATCCTCACTTCCATGTGAATGCAACCAGCCCAGTATGCCATACCCTCACTTCTATGTGAATGCAACAAGCCCAGTATGCCATATCCTCACTTCCATGTGAATGCAACCAGCCCAGTATGCCATATCCTCACTTCTATGTGAATGCAACAAGCCCAGTATGCCATATCCTCACTTCCATGTGAATGCAACCAGCCCAGTATGCCATATCCTCACTTCTATGTGAATGCAACAAGCCCAGTATGCCATATCCTCACTTCCATGTGAATGCAACCAGCCCAGTATGCCATATCCTCACTTCCATGTGAATGAAACAAGCCCAGTATGCCACATCCTCACTTCCATGTGAATGCAACAAGCCCAGTATGCTAAATACTCACTTCAAGGGCATCAAGCCCAGTATGAGACATTTTAAGACAAGCTTCTAGTGTACTTGTATAGTACAATGCCTGCCTAAGTAGTCACAACAAGACAAGTAAATATAGCGACATTTCGTCGCCTCCATCTTCAGGTTCTCTCTCTCTCTCATACACACACATTAGAACAAATACTTCTCATTGTAGGAATTTGAACATATCTCCATCTCTGTTTGAACTGGAGTACATCCAGACCCATGATGTCATGTCTAGTGAAGATCATCATGTTAGCCAGATGGCGCCAGTGATAATACTCCTCCACAATCACTTATTTTCTTTCTTCTTAGAAAGTTATATCTCTTGTTCCATTACAAATTTCATTAAGAGAAGCTTTGTTCAAAATGGTGCTGAAACTTTTCTTTATTTATTTGTTTCATTATGATTTCATTGACCAGCATCGTCGTCTGACAATTACACTGTAGCCTGCCATGTGTGTCATAAGGGGTGACTAAGGAGGGTTGGCGGTTGGCATGGGACTGGCTACCTCACCCTGTAGACAACTTTAGCTGCAGATTCCAATCAGTCATGAATAAGTTACAAAAGGCTCCAATCAATCATGAATAAGTTACAAAAGGCTTAGCAAGAGTGCATTGAGTTCTTATGCTCCATTGGGAGATGAAAGGCAGAAGAAGAAGGTAAAGAAGAAGAGGCCAGCATCATGCTATAGGTATGTAATGGAAGTCATAGACATTGTGTAAACAACTGAGTTGAAATTGTGCTAACTCTATTACCTCAATGAGGAAATCTAAGCAGCTTCCACAGCATTCAATGGATGCTATTTTAAGTTAAACTTCTTAACAAAGAATTGGTGCCTAATATCCCATCCATCATGTGCCATGCCGGTAAGCGTGGGCGGTCATGTTCTGCCATCTCACTCGATCACCAGAGTCGTCAATCAGCTCCGTGTTTCTGTCTCGACCATGCCACAAGGCCAAGCCATCCAGGTACTTGCTTCTAGGTCTTCCCCTTGGTCTGTTCCCCTCGATCTTGCCAGTTGTTACCAAGTTCTCCAAATTATTTCTTCTCATAACATGCCCAAAAAATTGTGACTGTCTACGTCTAATGTCTCTAATCAGTTTACGATCTTCATTTGTTTCTTGAAGGACTTGTTCATTGGTCTTTCTGGCTGTCCATGGTATTCTTTGCATTTTCCTCAGAAACCACATTTCTACAGCCATCAGATGTTTTTCAGCCTGACTGCTCATTGTCCAAGCTTCACATCCATATAAAAGTACAGGTTCTATGTAGCATCTCAACACTCTTTTTCTCGTTTCAATTGACATCTTTTTATTGGTCAGTATGTTTTTCATCTTGCTAAAGGCTACTTTTGCCATGGCGATTCTTGTTCTAATCTCTTCAAGGCATCTCCCATCAGATGTTATTACTGTTCCGAGATAATTGTACCTATTCACTTGTTGAAGAATATTCCCATTTACTTGTATATTACATTGTGGTATTTCGTTCTTCCTAGTGACGACCATAATCTGTGTCTTTTTACAATTTAATTCTAACCCTAGTTGTTCACAGCGTGTAACAACCGCATCTACTAAATTTTGCAGGTCCTGTTCATTGTCTGCAATCAAGACTGTATCATCTGCATATCTAATGTTATTGATGCATCGTCCCCCAATGTTGATTCCTTCCATATCTTCAATATTTCTGAAAATACTTTCACTGTACAGAGAAAACAGATCTGGAGACATTACACATCCCTGTCTCACACCTCTCTTAATAGGCTGATATTGGCTTACTTCATTATCAACTCTTATGGCAGCTTGTTGTTTCCAATATATGTTGTTTACAAGTCTAAGGTCTTTTCCATCAATTTGTAGATCTTCAAGCATCCTTATCATGTTGACATGTCTCACTTTATCGAAAGCCTTTGTGTAGTCAATAAAGCAAAGGTGTAGATCTTTGTTTACTTCTATAGAACGTTCGATTACGGTTCTCAGTATATACACAGCATTTACTGTACCCTTGCCTTCTACAAACCCACATTGTTCTTCTCCTATTTCAGGTTGTATTTTCATCCTAACTCCTTGCATGATAATTCTTAGCAAAATCTTCGTGATGTGACTCATTATACTAATTGTTCGATGTTGATCACATTCCAAGGCTCCTGATTTCTTTGGGATTGCAATAAATACAGAATTACATAACTCCTGAGGTATATTTCCAGTATCATATATTGTATTAAGCAGACTGGTAACTTTATCTATTCCATCTTCTAAAGCATTAATCATTTCTGTTGTGACGCTGTCTGAACCGGGGGTCTTGCCAGATTTCATATGGTTAAGAGCATTCTGAACCTCCATCTTCAAAATTGCTGGTCCTTCATTATTATTTTGAACATCATAATGTTCGTCTCTGTTATCGTCATAAAGGTTTTTCACGTAATCTGACCATACATGTAAGATCTGATCTTTTTCTATTTTGACTCTTCCATCTTTTGTCTTTAGGCAGCCTGCTTATGTATGTGTTCTTTGATTAGTAAGCTCCTGAATTCTTTTGTGCCTAATATGTTTATGGGGAAATGTGTGCCTTTCAACAGATATGTGAGACTCAGTATGGCATTTGTGAGGACGAAGTTTGTTTCCCCATGTCAATACATATAATAAATACTAATAGCATGTTGTGAGTTAACAGTGAAGGACTCTATTTCAAATCCCATAACCTATAACCTCTAAGTCACTGTTGTTGTAACTGTAATAAGGATGTAAACTAGTATTAGTAATTATTCAAAAATACTAAGTAAGTAATTAAGTGTGAACAGCATGACTCGTGCCACCACTGAAATGACATTCGGTATTATCCAGCACACTTTCATTCACAATAGGTTAGCGTGGCTCATGCCCTGATGTTGTGGCTCATGCCCTGATGTCGGAGTAGTGGGGTAATTCCCTGTCCAGTCACTTGGACTTAAAAGTGGACTTCTTGTTCAGATAACAACCTCAAACAACTGAACAGAAAGTTGCCTGGTAAATCAGCCTTGGGTTGGGGTTTATCGTAATGTCCTGCAAAGGACATAGTTAACAATAACATGCACCATTCAGCGAAGTGACTGACACAGAAGTTCTATGACAGAACAGCACCAAACACAACGGAGGCCCTCAGTTACTTCTGTCAGGGAAGAGATGTGTGGAGGCTTTAATGTGACTTAGATAGTCATACACAGAACTCAACGAAGGCCCTCGGTTACTTCTTCTGTCGGGGAAGACAAAGAGATTTGTTGTGTGGAGGCTTCAATGTCCTCCACAGCAACAGTCTAGCTCGTATCTCTTCAAACAGGAATCGAAGAAAGGTAGGTGCGCCTTATTAACAATGGCAAGCTTCAAACTTCAAGCCAAGCATACAAAATCAGAAGCCACGAGTACTTCAACTTCAAAGTCAATCAAGTGTAGATGAAGAAATGTCAACTCAACAACACTTCTTACAATTCTGAAATCTGATTGGAGTGTTACAGTGTAGCCAGTTCATTATGTATGACATTATCTTTTCAGTTTTGGAAAAGTAATCCCATTCATAAACACCATGCGTGTTATTTGAAACGCGGACTTTGCTCTAGTTCTAGGTTATGTTTTAACTGTGGAAATCGTTCATCCTATTTAATTTAAACATGACACATACATAACATACATCTCAGCTGGTGTTCCATGAGTGTGAAGAAGTGAAAGTGCCCTCAAGTTTCACCGGAAACACAATGTCGTTGACATTCGGGAATTCCCAAGAAGGCAAACAAAATGTCTACTTTCACGTTTGGCAGGCGTCCTTTACATCTCGCTCCTCTATCTTTGTGTCGATATCATTATCAGATGCTTAATTATAAAACATTTGTAAGACGTCTTTATGTGGCTAACAATTTACTGACAGATAAAGGAAGTTCAAATATATGGTTGGAGCGACAGAGAAAAGATATTTATGTGAAGCAGGCCGGCAAGGAAAACTATCGTTGTCGTAGTGCTTTTAAATTGCTACAAATAAATGAACGCTTTCATATTCTTAAGCCCGGCCACATTGTTATAGACTGTGGAGCAGCGCCTGGTTCATGGTGTCAGGTCGCTGCTCAAACAGTTAATTCGACTGGCAGCGGTGAGTATTACATAACATAGTAGTGTAAGTGTAATAATACGAGGGACGGTTAATAAGTTTATTTAAGTTATTAACTCATAATATGAGTTATGCCTCCTATTAATTATTATATGTGTTAGCTGTTAGCTAACTACTTCATCAGTGTGAGATTTGTTAAGTTAGCTTGATTCTTCAGACGCTCTTCTGTACTGTGTATCATCACTACCAACTGTTTCAATCACAGGTTGAACAACAGTAACAAACTAACAATTAAGTGGCCACCTAAGAAGTTTGGTTAAGGCAACGTAATGAATGTCATAGAATTTCTCACCACTGAAGGTGAGACCCTTATTCACATTCACGGACGTTTGCATATTGTTTATGGAGATTCAACAGTGAATTTTAGCACTGTCAGACGTTGGGTACATCATTGTGATGAAGCTGAAGTAGGTCAATCCTCACTGGCTGACGCAAAGCGGACTGGCCATCCGTCACCTGCATTGACTCCACACAACATTCATCAAGTTGATGACATCATTCATGGTGACTGTCGGGTAACACTGGATGAACTGTGTTGTTCCATGTTGTCCATTAGTAAAGGCAGTGCCCAGACCATCATTAAAGATCTGGTTATTCAAAGGTTTGTGCACGGTAGGTATCAAGACAGACAACAAGAAGCAAGGAAAACGATAGCCAGAAACCTCCTGCATCATTACGAAACTGAAGGAGAAGGGTTTTTATTGAATATTGTGACAGGTGATGAGACTTGGGTTCATTTCTTTGAACCAGAATCCAAGAGGCAGTCAGTGGAATAGTATCACACAACATTGCCGAAAAGAAAGAAGTTCAAAATGTCACCTTCTGTAGGGAAAGTTATGGCCTCAATGTTCTGGGATGAGAAAGGTGTGATTCTTCTCGACTTTTTGGAACAGTGAAACACGATGAATGTTGACCGTTACATTGAAACTTTCAAGAAACTTAGAGGGCATCTTGGACAACTTTACCCATTCAAAGATATAAGAACTGCACTACTGTTGCACGATAATGCCATGTCACACACCACTAAATGCATCATTGATACGATTGCAGAATTTGGCTAGTCATTATTACCACATACTCCTTACAGTTCCAATTTAGTACCTTCAGACATCCATCTGTTTGGGCTACTGAAAGAAGATCTTCACGGACATCACTTTTAGGACATCGAGACCCTTAAACATGCTGTACACCAGTGGTTTAGGACAAAGGACACACATTTTTACATGCCCTTGTGAGGAGATGGACAAAAACGTAGCGAATAACAGACTACATGGAGAAATACATTTTTGAAGTACAGACTTAGAGCTTCATTTCACTGAATTTTATTTGTTTTTGCCTATTGAATGAAATTAAAAGTTACGATACATTACTTATTGACAGCCCCTCGTATATGTTATATAAGTATTAATTACACATTTATTCATTACTTAACTATGAGTTATGGTGATTATAGTTATACTAATTAATAAATTATATTTGATAGATTGTCCTCACTGTACATCGAATCATCCAGCCATATGTGCTTGGATCTCCTCATCGTTGGCTACAACAGTTCTGTGTTTTAGTTGACTATTCTTCTGTGACTCCCTGCATCACTTTTGTCTGGCTCCATACCAGTTTACTTGTTGATTGATCTACTTGCGGTCTGGTCATGTTTGCAGATTCACAGCTTTATGAAGAACCGACATTGATCATCTCATAGCACTCTGAGCAAGTCCATGGATGCCCCATCTTTTTCAGCAAATGTTGTAATATGTTAGTTAGTTAGTTAGTTAGTTAGTTAGTCACGGTTCCAACTTCATGGCAACGGGTCGTCCCCATCATGCTCCATTCCTGTGCCAGTGAATATCACACAAAATGCTCCTCACTTCGGAATGTGAAAAGTGGATCGGACAGGAGTCTCAGCAAGCCAACAGCCCACACAGGTACACTGTGCATAATGCCACTGCCAGAATGTCAACACAAAAGTTCTCCACGAAAAATACAGTTCAACATCGATGGAATCGGCAGTCACCAGAAAGATTTCATTGACCCAGGTTTTACCCACATGGTTCAGTCTCTTTCCACAGGGCGACCCGCTGAAAGCGCCCCACAAAGCATGAACTCCGTAGCTCCAGCGACGATTCCTACGAGTCTCCTGAAAAATGCACTCATTAACTGACAAGGCAAACAAGTTAATTCAGCCAACAGCCGGCCATTGTTCCGAACATGCCGTTCACTGTGCTAACAACAGCGGACAGATGTAAAAGCATTCCACGCGATATTCCATTCCATTGACAGCTCACAGTGTCGCGCCACACACTCACTCAGTAGCAGGGCGACGGAACCATGTACTACCAGTCCAATATGAGGAAAATGTGAATGCAAACCATAGCCTCAAGCACAAACACACCAGAGGCCTTAACGGTTCAATGCCTAACTGCCATGTTGGGGACCGAAAGTCCAAATGTCATAATGTGTACATGGTGCTAACCAGTAACCCATTGATTATAAACATGAATCACATGACCCTTCTTGTTGGAACCACAGTTAAATTCACTTTCAAGGATCCTTAATTCTTTCTGTCACAAACAAGACACTACAACTAGCTAGTGTCCATGTGTATCAAACAATGTATCATGTGTTATTATATCTTTTACTTTTGGTCTCAGTGTATTAAACAAATCTGGCTAGATATTTTAACATGCAGCCCAGCAAGAATTGCTTCTTTGAAAGTAATACTCGCATATTTTTTTATTTAAATATGGTTATTGTCCTTGTTGACTTTGCTGACAAAATCTTCTCGTACTGAATGAGTTACATGTGTTGTTTCATCTGTTGTTGTGTCTTCAGTTAGCAGTCATTCATAGGTAGCCTTCCAAATATTTCTGTTGTCCATTATGATGTTCTAGTTTCTGGCGCTCTTAAAGCCGACAGAACCGCTGGCTCCATATATGAGAGAAATGCCTATGCTCACTACCCATTCAAGGGAACAATTGTCCATTTGTAACTATGCAATGTGGACTGAGATTCAGACATTGATTTGTTGGTAGCTTGCTAGCCACCTCAGAGCCACAGTGCTCATAGCCATCTCCATCTGTATACTTGAAGTTGTAGACCTATGAGCTTTATTCTGCTCAGCTACAACTTTCCCCGACTAGGTTACCATGCAGTGGTTGTCTGTCATCATTTTGGTGACTCCCATGTACGTCATGTGCCAGGGATGATCTTAAATCACTCAGTATCAAGAGGAAACTCTTTTTCTTATAATCCTTGTCTTGTGACATTGGTGATCATGTCTGTCCATTGCCTTCTGTCTTGTGTACAGATACAGAGTTCCTCCATGTCATGATGTTAAACTGCCCAGCATCATCTCTCTTGGTCTCCCTCTGCCTCTCCTCCCCTCCAACTTTTCTGTTGTGATGACATTGTCTATCTTTCCCCTTCTCATGACATGCTCATGTAATGGAGACTGTCTTCTTATGATGTGAGTAACCAGTTCTGTTTGTGAGTGAACTTCTTTCAAGGTATTTTCATTGCTCTTTCTATCCATCTACAGTGTTCTCATCATTCTTCTGTAAGACTACAACTCCGCAGCTTCCACATAATTCTTCACTTGTCTGTTAATTGTCCATGACTCGCTTTCAAACATCAAGATTGGCTCAGTATAGCTCTTAAGAGCTAGAAACTCATCAGGCGTCTAAAATTCATTTTGTGCCAATCCCTTCTTTTCCATAGTTTTGTTTACATCAACCCCACTTTTGAAACCTTATTTAACTTCTCTCTTGGATATTTATTCAATTATCTTTTTCTGGCATCAGTTATTTCAAACAACATCCAAGGATTCATAGAATAACATCATAAAAATTCAGAAATATTTAGAAACAGAATAAATCAAAAGGTAGTGTGGGGTCTGTTATTCTGTACCGTGAATGTGAATCATGAACAGTGTGTAATGAAATGATGAAGAAAGTGGGCACAGTGGGTTTTCTGTTTAAATAAAATATTTCAAATCCCGAAACAACCACATAATCAATTGATTATTGCTCACTGGATTTAGGAGGCCTGGTGTTCCTTGCCAGTGAGAAGTCCTGATCGTTCGGGTCCCATCGATTGACGGACGTCGGTCGCGGCGATTGGGCAATCTTGAGCATAGCCTACGATGGGTACCGTTGTGATGTTCTGTTGCGATAATTTGGTGTGTCCAGTGTGTGCCGCGTGGTTACACACCCGCTTCACACGCGTGATCCGGGACTGTTTCCGGATCCGGTCAGGGATATGCACTACTGACGAGCTCAAATGAGGGCGAAACTCAAGTATAGTGCTTCCATATTGACGTGGATAGGCCTTAGGTTCATACCAGAATGCGATCGGCGTTGCCAGTAGTGGGTTGTGCTCAATATTTAAATAAAATATATTGAAAATAGTATGGACAGGGAAAAGAACCTGGGGTACTGGCAGCTGCAGGTATTACAAGATCACTCTGTACATATTGAATGTGTACTAGTAATATCCCGTTCAGAAATTAGTTTAAAGACAAGAGCTGGTCCAGGCTGTATTGAACTCTACGCTGAGGCCTACGCTGGTAAAAGACGAACAATTCAGAAAGCAGTCGCAAGCTTACACTTGCCAAGAAAGAAATCATATCAAACAGGGCTGATGGTGATTTCCCCAGGCCAAACAGATTATCTTTGCAAGCTGTGGAAGTGATTGAATCATGGACGATTTTACAACACTAAAGAAGAAAGTTGAGTTTTGTAAACTTAAACGTTGAGAAAGATTTCTTAGATATTATGGATCAAGAAATAAAAACTGAACATCCAAAACACACATAAAACTGGCCCATAAACCTTGTAACATCTTGGAAACTAAAATACTTTGACCACATCTTAATAATTTAGAAAGAACAGTACTTGAAGGCATGGTTCCTGATAGATAAGACAGGGGCTGGCTAATAACACTGGACATGGGACACCCTGGGCATGAAATGACAGGAAGCAGAACTTGCAGAAAATCAAGAGTGTTATTGGCAGGCTGTGACAAGAATGACATTCTCCACGGCCTGTTCAGTTGTAATCATTATTATGTTTAATTATTCTGGGTTATATTTGGGGTGTATAGTGTCTATTAGAAAAGAAGAACTGAAAATGAGAGACACGTTTTAGGAAATAGAAATGATGCAGGTGACTAATTTATTGAATTTTGCACAGAAAATGAGTTAACGATAGCCAACACACTTTTTAAACAACATCCAAGAAGACTCTTCACATGGAAGTCTCCAGACAGTTTTACCAAAAATCAGATAGATTATATTTTAATACATAGAAGATGGAGATCAAGCATAACATCTGTAAAATCCCTACGAAGTGCAGATTGTGATACAGATCATCAGTTATTAGAAGCAGATCTGAAATTAAAACTCAAAAAGCTTACCCGAGGACCAAGGCCACTTCGTTTTGATCTCACAAACATACCAGACACATACAACATAGAAGTTAGGAATCGCTTTGGGGTCTTGATGTCTGTACAAGAAGAAATGACACCTGATGAACTGGCAGTGCAAGCTAGAGATATCTTGATAACTGCAGCCAAAGATCTAATTCCGATCAAGAAAAAGCAACTTAAGCCATGGATTACATTAGACACGTTAGAATTAATAAAACAACGAAGAGAGCTGAAACAGAAAGGAGAAGAATCAATTAACTGCAGGATGAAGTATAAATCTTTAACTCGAGAAATAAGAAAGAACACAAGAAAGGACAAAAATCAATATATACAAGATTGCTGTACCAGAATAAAGCAATATCATAAGGCTGGAAGAGATTATGAAATGTTCAAAGAAATGAAGTTATTGACAAGAAATGTTCAACCTCAACTGAATGTTATCTGTGACAAGATGGGAAATACCTTAACAGAATCTAGACAAATTCTAGAAAGATGGCAGGAGTACTGCAGTGGAATGTATGATATGAGTGACAGTGAGGATATGAATGAGATACATGAGCCAATGACAGTAGAGACAGAACCTGAACCCTCATTAGATGAAATTGCTTGGGCTATAAAGAACCTGAAGAATGGTAAATCACCTGGATGTGATGAGATACCAGCTGAACTAATTAAAGCGGGAGGAGAAGAAAGCATACACATATATAATGCATTATGTACAAAGATTTGGAAATATGGTATATGGCCAAAAGATTGGAAGAGAACTATCTTAATTCCAATACCAAAAAAGGGCAGCCTGAAATTATGCACCAACTATAGAACTGTTGCCCTGATCAGTCATGCAAGTAAAATTCTACTGAAAGTCATAATGGGAAGACTTAGTAAGAAAATGGAAGAAGAGATTAACGTGGTTCAAGCTGGATTTAGACAAGGAAGAGTAACAAGAGATCACATATTCAACATGCGTTTAATAATAGAGAAGTGCAGAGAATTTAATGTAAACCTATTCTCATGTTTTGTGGATTATTCAAAGGCATTTGACTGTGTACAACATCATAAACTTTGGGAAATCATGAGGAATATGGGCTTCCCATCACATGTAGTACATCTCATAAAAATGCTATATCTAGACCAACAAGCAGCAGTTAGAATAGATGGCGAGGCATCAGATTGGTTTGACATCAAGCAAGGAGTCTGTCAGGGCTGCGTGCTGTCACCCTATCTGTTTAACCTGTACGCTGAAAATATAATGAGAAATGTAAGAGATGATATAAACAGGGAGCTATATGATGCCCTTAATATCGGCGGTCATGACATACCAGAGATTCGATATGCTGATGATACAGTATTACTATCCACAACACAGAATGGCATAGAAAACCTAATAGCCTCAACCCAATTGAATAGTGAAAATCACAACTTATATCTTAACATAGCAAAAACCAAGATAATGCATACAGATAAAACTACTATGGAGAAAGAAATATACTGAGCAAAGCCTACGATGGGTAGCGTTGTGGTATTCTGTTGTGATGGTTTGGTGTGTCCAGTGTGTGCCGCGTGGTTACACACCCGCTTCACACGCGTGATCCGGGACTGTTTCCGGATCCGGTCAGGGATATGCACTGCTGACGAGCTCAGATGAGGGTGAAACTCGAGTCTAGTGCTTCCATATTGACGTGGATGGGCCTTAGGTTCATACCGGAATGCGATCGGCGTTGCCAGTGGTGGGTTGTGCTCAATATTTAAAGAAATATACTTTAATGGGGGGAAATTGGAGGTGGTGGAAAATTTTGAATATCTTGGGTCATTGATTACCAATAACGGTGACACAATGAAAGAAATTAAACGGCGACTATCCATTGCTCTTCAAAGACTAAAACAGATGAATAAATTATGGAGTGGGACAGACAGAACTACAAAAATTAGATTTTTAAGAGCATGCATCTTTCCCATTGCAACATACGCCTGTGAGACATGGACACTTACTGAACAGCGCATAAACGCCTTTGAATATAAATGTTATAGACGAGTTCTAAGAATATCTTGGGTAAAGAAAAGAACAAATGCATCCATACTTCAAGAGTTGAATATTGAGGAGGGATGGCTATTAAAGACGATAAAACAAAGAAAATTGAAGTATTTTGGTCACTTGAAACGTCACGAAAGTTTGGAGAGAACAATAATGGAAGGGTATATGCCTGGGAAGAGAGGAAGGCCAAAGAGAAGATGGGTGCAGGATGTGGCGGATGATCTCCAGATGGGTGTATCAGACACGGGACATCTTGCTTGTGATCGAGAAGCTTTCCGGAAGGTTGTTATGGGAGCGAGGTTCTGCAAAGGACATGCTACTGAATGAATGAATGAGTTTCTATTATTATTTCATACAATACATTGTTATGTTTATTTATGTCTTTCAAACAATTCATCCTCATCATCGTTATGTAGCAGACCCTTTGCAGAATCTCTCATCGCGGCCAGTGGGAAAGACTCAGTCTCCCTCTGAACAAACATGAACACAATGACAACATCTAGTTTATCACTGTATAAGAAACGAGAGATAGACAGAAATATTAGACAACCAAAAACATCCAGAGGAGATTCAGACCTAAACACAAACCAACAGGGATACAATTCTCTCTCAAATAGTCACCCCAATACAGTGTTAAAATAATATAACTTTAATTGAGGTAGATTCCAAGAAAACAGAGAGAAATAAAGAATGTGAAGACTTGGAATGCTCCCTGAAAAATCTATTAGGTGATTTGATGGTGTTGGATTATGGACATCATCATTAGAGCAGTCGTGGTGATTAGGAAAATGTCAGTGATCGTATGTAAGAATAACAGAAACTGGCAAAGGGATCACCCGAATGGATTCCTCCTGTCAACACTGGAACAACTGATAGATCAGACAATATTTATTCATGCACAGATTCTATTCTGGTTCTGGATCTCATTCACTCACATGCAGGTTAACCATTAGACTTTCTGGGTCGTTTGATATATAGGTAGGTAGATAGGTATCACGCCGGCTCAGACTTGAATTTGACGCTGATAATGCATGAACAAAAAAGGGGGAATCTCACTAGAACAACAGATGTATATGATATATTAGGTCCTTCTTTCAGAAATGATAGTACCTTTACAAGAATAAACTCCAAACCATCAGACTGACCATCACCTATTGGGATCTCAAGCATCTGCCTACTGAGAGCCTAGTAACCCGGTTGACGTCATACCACACTTGGTTAGTAATAGTGCCAGAAAGGCTGTACAGAAAGGAAAGACACAATGGATATTCCCTGTTCTAAAGATGTATGAGTGTAAAGGTGTAAACCAAGTTAGTTTACAACATTCAAAATACATTATTAAATATTTAGTATTAATATTTCAAATGGAACAATGGCAGGACTTCAAGTAAGCAGACTTGAAAGTGGCTGATTTTGTTACAATTACCCTGCCTTATTTATTTCCATGCCATGGATGTCTGTAATGTTCCGTGTCCGCCTTCAAGGTTGGTTGACCCCAGCCACGTCTTCCAATAAACATCTCTTTCAAAACTTGTTTTTGTCACCATAACATTTAATATGGCCACATTTGGTGTGTTTTTAAAGTTTTCCAGACATGCCACTGTTTTATGAGCCAGTTTTCTTCAGTGTTCACATCTTGTAGAATGTATGTTTTTCCTTCTTTGCGATATTTTAAAAACCTGTCTGTGGCAATTTAAGTTCAATATCCCTGATTTTTCATCTGTAATGATTGTGAAATGATTCATAACTCACATGTTGCCACAGGACAGTGCATGTCGCCACAGGACAGCGCATGTCACCACAGGACAGTGCATGTCCTCACAAATTGTACTGTTTACTGATGTTGTGCCGCAAGTTCTTATAATGCTGTACTGCTGCTTAATTTGATTGTTCTCAACTTTCAGATCCATCTGCGCCCAAGGGTTTGGTGATTGGAGTTGACCTACAGAGTATAGCACCAATTGCTGGTGTTCATGTTCTGCAGGCCAGCGATTTCACAGTTGAAGCAACACAATGTCAAATCAAAGAAATCCTTCAGAGTCAGCTGGCTGATGTCATTCTTAGTGACATGGCACCAAGGGCAATGGGAGTGAAGTCTCATAATCATGACGTAATAGTTGATCTTTGTTTTTCTGTGTTGCGGTTTAGTTTGAACGTGCTTAGAGAAGGTGGCACATTGGTGTGTAAACTATGGATGGGTGGTAGTCAGTCTCGGTTGGAAAGTGCCATGAAATCAGTCTTTGACAATGTCAGATTTGTCAAACCTGATGCAAGCAGGGGTGACTCAAGTGAAATGTTCATTCTTGGACGTGGGTTCAAACAGCCATCACAGAAAGGCACACAAGTAAATTGTTAATTGTTATTGCTGAAAGACATGATTGCTTCTGAAGACTGTGTGTCCACAGGGAAATATAAATATGTCAACCAGTGACGTTGTGCTAGCAGTGTGTATCATCATCATGTGCCATGCCAATAAGCATGTTTCAACATCTCACACGATCACCCATCAAGGATCAACTCTGTGCTAGCAATGTGTATCATCATCATGTGCCATGCCAAAAAGCATGTTTCAACATCTCACACGATCACCGGTCAAGGATCAACTCTGTGCTAGCAATGTGTATCATCATCATGTGCCATGCCAAAAAGCATGTTTCAACATCTCACATGATCACCGGTCAAGGATCAACTCTGTGCTAGCAATGTGTATCATCATCATGTGCCATGCCAATAAGCATGTTTCAACATCTCACACGATCACCCGTCAAGGATCAACTCTGTGCTAGCAATGTGTATCATCATCATATGCCATGCCAAAAAGCATGTTTCAACATCTCACACGATCACCAGTCAAGGATCAACTCTGTGCTAGCAATGTGTATCATCATCATGTGCCATGCCAAAAAGCATGTTTCAACATCTCACACGATCACCAGCCAAGGATCAACTCTGTGTTTTTGTCTCAGTTATGTCATGTGACCAAGCCATCTAGATATTTACTTTACAGACTTCCCCTTGTTCTTTCTCCTTTAATTTGCCAGTTGTCACCAAGTTTTCCAGTTTATTTCTTCCTATGATGTGCCCAAAACTAACTATATACCACAACCAGCAATGATGTACAGACCAAACAGAACTAGGTGACTTGCTCATTGGTCTTTCTGTCTGTCCATGGTATTTTTGCATTTTCCTCAGAAACATTTCCACTGCCATTAGATGTTTTTCAGCTTGTCTGCTCATTGTCAGCACTTCACATCCATACAAAAGTACAGGTTCAATGTAGCACCTCAACACTCTTTTTCTCATTGCAGCTGACATTTGTTTATTGGTACGTTTTCCATCTTGCAAAAGGATACCTTTGACATAGTGATTCTTGTTCTAATCTCTTCAAGGCACCTCCCATCAGATATTATGATTCTTCTGAAATAGTTGTACCAATTCACTTGTTTAAGAATATCCCCATTTACCTGTATATTACATTGTGGTATTTTTTTCTTCTTAGAGACGACTATAATCTCTTACATTTTAATTCTAAGCCTAGTTGTTCACCGTGTGCAATAACTATATCTACTAAATGTTGCAGATGCTGTTCATTCTCCAACCAGTGGTTAGAATACTTGATCTTCACATGAGATGTTATGTCAGGTTATTCATTCAGAAGAATGGTATGGGGTTTCTGAATGTCACCTCTGTTCTCGATTTTGTACGCTGCTCATAAGTACATATTTTAAGACGATATGGTTTCCCCTTCCACATCCATATGTGTGTTAGTGACTTCCACCATAAAAGTATTTTATGGCTGTCAGGACAAGTGAGTGTCCTCCTCTGCTAAGGTGGAGACATATTCCAGTGGGCATTCGGTCCCCTGAACTGCATATGCTACAATATTCTACATTAGCACCTGTAGTCGGGAATGTCGCGTCATCGAGCTGAGCTGAGACTGTGATGGCATTTCTCATACTCTCCGGTTCTTTGGTGAACGTGACATAATTGCCCATAATTCATTAGATAAAATGTTAACTGTACCTATAAAAATTGAGTCACACAAAATGGATGTCTAAAGTTTGTGGAAGTAATAACATTTAAAATAGTTTTATAATGTAAAACGAAACTGTAGTAACATAACTTGTCTAATTTCAGAGAACTTTCAGAAAATAAATAAGTGTGTACAAAGAGAATACAATTTTCAGAATGATATCCGACCTGAGGGTGATGGCAGAATGTTTGGAACAAAATAGGCAAGAAATGTATAAACTGGGCATGATAGAGTCAACAAATATTGGTCACAGTCATAGGAGTCAACAAATATTGGTCACGATCATAGGCGTCAACAAATATTGGTCACATAATAGGAGTCAACAAATATTGGTCATGATCATAGTAGTCAACAAGCAAGAGGATGGACTTAATTGCACCAAGTTGTATCTCTCTAGCTCAGTCTCTCTCTACACATGGACTAACCACCTGCTGAAAGCATTGCACCAAGTTGTATCTCTCTAGCTCAGTCTCTCTCTACACATGGACTAACCACCTGCTGAAAGCATCGCACCAAGTTGTATCTCTCTAGCTCAGTCTCTCTCTCTACACATGGACTAACCACCTGCTGAAAGCATCGCACCAAGTTGTATCTCTCTAGCTTAGTCTCTCTCTCTACACATGGACTAACCACCTGCTGAAAGCATCGCACCAAGTTGTATCTCTCTAGCTTAGTCTCTCTCTCTCTCTACACATGGACTAACCACCTTCTGAAAGCATCGCACCAAGTTGTATCTCTCTAGCTTAGTCTCTCTCTACACATGGACTAACCACCTGCTGAAAGCATCGCACCAAGTTGTATCTCTCTAGCTCAGTCTCTCTCTACACATGGACTAACCACCTGCTGAAAGCATCGCACCAAGTTGTATCTCTCTAGCTCAGTCTCTCTCTCTACACATGGACTAACCACCTGCTGAAAGCATCGCACCAAGTTGTATCTCTCTAGCTTAGTCTCTCTCTCTCTACACATGGACTAACCACCTTCTGAAAGCATCGCACCAAGTTGTATCTCTCTAGCTCAGTCTCTCTCTACACATGGACTAACCACCTGCTGAAAGCATCGCACCAAGTTGTATCTCTCTAGCTCAGTCTCTCTCTACACATGGACTAACCACCTGCTGAAAGCATCGCACCAAGTTGTATCTCTCTAGCTCAGTCTCTCTCTCTACACATGGACTAACCACCTGCTGAAAGCATCGCACCAAGTTGTATCTCTCTAGCTCAGTCTCTCTCTCTACACATGGACTAACCACCTGCTGAAAGCATCGCACCAAGTTGTATCTCTCTAGCTCAGTCTCTCTCTCTACACATGGACTAACCACCTGCTGAAAGTATCACCAAGTTGTATCTTATCTAGCTCAGTCTCTCTCTACACATGGACTAACCACCTGCTGAAAGCATCGCACCAAGTTGTATCTCTCTAGCTCAGTCTCTCTCTACACATGGACTAACCACCTGCTGAAAGTATCACCAAGTTGTATCTTATCTAGCTCAGTCTCTCTCTACACATGGACTAACCACCTGCTGAAAGCATCGCACCAAGTTGTATCTCTCTAGCTCAGTCTCTCTCTACACATGGACTAACCACCTGCTGAAAGTATCACCAAGTTGTATCTTATCTAGCTCAGTCTCTCTCTACACATGAACTAACCACCTGCTGAAAGCATCGCACCAAGTTGTATCTCTCTAGCTCAGTCTCTCTCTACACATGAACTAACCACCTGCTGAAAGCATCGCACCAAGTTGTATCTCTCTAGCTCAGTCTCTCTCTACACATGAACTAACCACCTGCTGAAAGCATCGCACCAAGTTGTATCTCTCTAGCTCAGTCTCTCTCTACACATGGACTAACCACCTGCTGAAAGCATCGCACCAAGTTGTATCTCTCTAGCTCAGTCTCTCTCTACACATGGACTAACCACCTGCTGAAAGCATTGCACCAAGTTGTATCTCTCTAGCTCAGTCTCTCTCTCTACACATGGACTAACCACCTGCTGAAAGCATCGCACCAAGTTGTATCTCTCTAGCTCAGTCTCTCTCTACACATGGACTAACCACCTGCTGAAAGCATCGCACCAAGTTGTATCTCTCTAGCTGTCTCTCTCTCTACACATGAACTAACCACCTGCTGAAAGCATCGCACCAAGTTGTATCTCTCTAGCTTAGTCTCTCTCTCTCTCTACGCATGGACTAACCACCTGCTGAAAGCATCGCACCAAGTTGTATCTTATCTAGCTCAGTCTCTCTCTCTACACATGGACTAACCACCTGCTGAAAGCATCGCACCAAGTTGTATCTCTCTAGCTTAGTCTCTCTCTCTACACATGGACTAACCACCTGCTGAAAGCATCGCACCAAGTTGTATCTCTCTAGCTTAGTCTCTCTCTCTCTACACATGGACTAACGACCTGCTGTAAGCATCACACCAAGTTGTATCTTATCTAGCTCAGTCTCTCTCTCTCTCTCTCTACACATGGACTAACCACCTGCTGAAAGCATCGCACCAAGTTGTATCTCTTTAGCTCAGTCTCTCTCTCCATACATGGACTAACCACCTGCTGAAAGCATCGCACCAAGTTGTATCTCATCTAGCTCAGTCTCTCTCTCTCTACACATGGACTAACCACCTGCTGAAAGCATCGCACCAAGTTGTATCTCTAGCTTAGTCTCTCTCTCTCTACACATGGACTAACCACCTGCTGAAAGCAGCGCACCAAGTTGTATCTTATCTAGCTCAGTCTCTCTCTCTCTACACATGGACTAACCACCTGCTGAAAGCATCGCACCAAGTTGTATCTTATCTAGCTGTCTCTCTCTACACATGGACTAACCACCTGCTGAAAGCATTGCACAGACTCAGTCAGGGGTCTCAGAATCGTGTGCACTCGTGAATCAAATGACAGGGTCCAAGAATGAAACCACGACGTTCCGAGTGTGAGGCAGATCACTCAAGCACTTTGCCATGAAGACCCCCTAATTACAATTATAATGATTAACATGTGGGTGCAGTAAACGCTGCGTATATACTGAGAACAATAATTGAGCATTGCATAGAAGTAAACAAAGACCTTCATCTTTGCTTTATTGACTACACAAAGGCTTTCGATAAAGTAAGACATGTCAGCATGATAAAGATGCTTTGAGATCTATAAATTGATGAGAAAAACCAGTCATTGGCACCTTACCATTTTGACAGATGATAGTTTGTTAGATTGTCCTTTAAAAAGTCATAATAGCTACAACGTGTGTTGGGGGCGAGTGACTAATCAGACCAATTTGTGCTGTAAATGTTCGTCCACAATGGATGCATGTGAACACGTGGTCATTCTCACCAACACACACCATCTTACATCTCACGTGCTCAGTGTGTGGCCTATCTGCAATCATTTTCTCCTTTATCTTTATTCCATTTCTGATATATGCCCTTCATGCAACATGTTCGGCAGAGACTTGTTCCCAGTGTGCATTATCAGTGCCCGTATCAATCATGTTCCGCTTACACACATCTTTGCATCATAGTAGAGGCCGACCCAGAAATCACTTACCCATCTGTAATTCACCAAAGAAAGATGTCCTTTGGTATTCTACCATCATACATCCTCCTATCATGTCCTATCCATCTAAGTCTACGAAGACTGAGCTTGGAACAAACCGTCACACAACCTGATCTTTCCAATACTTCAGTATTTGTGATTTTGTCTTGCCGCTTAATGGCAAGCATTCTTTGCAGACACCGCATATGAAAGCTGTTTAAACATTTCTCTTGGTGTAAGTTGACCAGGCTTCACTGCCATGTGAGACAGGGATGTGTAAAGTCTCCAGATCTTTTTTCCCTATATGGTGAAAATATTTTCAGAAATGTAGAAGATATGAAAACGATCATCATTGGGGGACGTATCATCAATGACATTAGATATGTGGATGATAAAATATTGATTGAAGACAATGAGCAGGATCTGCAACATTTAGTAGATGCAGTTGTTGCACACAGTGAACAACTTGGATTAGAATCGAATTGTAAGAAGTCACAGATTATGGTCGTCACTAGGAAGAAGGAAATACCACAATGTAATATACAAGTAAATCGGTACAATTATCTCGGAACACTCTGATGGGAGATGCCTTGAAGTGATTAGAACAAGAATCACCATGATACAGGTAACCTTGTGCACATACTGACCAATAAAAAGACATCATTTGCAACAAGAAAGAGAGTTGAGGTGCTACATAGAACTGAAAATCGTACACTGATCAGAGAAATTAGACGTAGACAATCAATATTTTTTGGTCACGTTATGAGAAGAAATAAATTGGAGAACTTGGTGACAACTAGCAAGATCAAGGAGAAGAGAACAAGAGGAAGGCAGAGAAGTAACTACCTGCATGGCTTAGCCACATGGCATGGTCAAGACAAGAATACTGTGCTGATCCACAACTCTGGTGGTCGAGTGAGATGGCAAAACATGACCGGCACGGCACATGATGAATGAATTATTGACATGCCTTGGGAAAGATCAGAGGTCAGATGTTAGTATCTATGTTCATGGTATGCAGAAATGATCAAACTAGCTTTGGAAAGGATAAAGGGGTGTTGGATGATACGAAGAGTTAATGATGATAGAGTGGAAACTGATCTCATGGTGTGGCCATCAAATGAAATGTGAAATCTTGGCAGTTGTGCAGCGTCAGTGCTGTCTTCTAGCATATTGTCATGGACTTACATACTTATAACTCTGGCTCGCATTTCAGGACAGAGGTGAAACATTTACATGCATACAGAAATAGCACTCGCATGCTCAGCCGTTGTAATTGTAAAACAATTTATTCAATAATAATATCTACGTGCGCAATCTCGCACGGGTTGCGTTTTAGCAACACGCAACACTCACACAAATATTGTAATAACATTGTAATCATCCATAGTATATTACAAAGCTCACGCTGTCTCGCAATACACGCTTCCCAACTCGACCATAGTTAACTCTACAAATTCTGTCACACAGTCGATCCTACTATCAGAATACAACACTCAAGAATCACAGCCAAAGCCCTTTATCTGTCCGTCTTGAAGTCCTAAACCCGTCTGACTCAAAACAGGTACGTTTCGCCAGTTCACGGCTTCTTCCAGCTCGTGAGTTACGTGGTGTCCACTGGACACGGGTCTAACCCGAGTACAGGTTTCTCCATACTTTTGTTACTATCCTTGACCTTTGTGAAGGATACCTGGCTGCCTGCCCTGCTATCCTGCAACTAACCTAACACTGACTACGCAGTACCGTGGGTCCTTGACACATATCTCACCACAAAAAAATAGCTGCCACTTGGGCAGTCTTTTCATTGCAACTGATAGATGAGACAGTGTATGATTTTGATTAAGTGCACATTTTAATTTGCATGCATGCCCTTTAATGAATACGTGCTTTGGTAACTGTTTATTATATTGGAAGGTAGCACATATAAATCAGTTATTTTAATCTGTGTGCCTTTGTCATTTACTAGAGCTGTGAGATTATTACCAGTAATTTAAGAAACCATCGTCATCATTCTGTGGTGCAGGCAGCCATGTCCCTCCGCAAACATCTGTTCTCTTGTTTTAAAAACTTAAAACTTGTTTACAAATTTTAAAACTTGTTTTATGACTTCAAGGACAGAGAAGAGTTACACAGAATGTTCTTCATTTGATGAAATGTTGGCTTTGCTTGGATTAGTCTGTATGTTATCTCTGCTATTTGTAACTATCTGTTCTTATTATTGACTCTAGATAATTTCTCTCTTCTCTCTATCTCACACACACACAGATTAGTTTCATGTTATCCTGTTTGCTTTCATTGATTAGTTTTTGTTCTTTCTTTTCACTTTCTGGAGTTACCATGTGAATAAAAATAGTACATTATTTTTGTGGCTTTTGTGTTTTCTGCACCCTTAGTATCACAAATGACATCCAAAGGATTTTGTTTGTATGTGTGTGTTATATTAAGTGATGTTGTAAGTTGTATTCTCATCAGGACTCTGAGCTTAGGGATAATACATTTAACATGCAGGACTAATAGCAAGAGCATCAATAATACTGTTCTCATAGTCAGTGATCTTCATCCTGCAGCTGCCCAGACATCCATTGTGAGTTGAGTTAAAAACCAACATCACAGCACTTCGGGACATTCCCGTACACACTTCATCACCATCTTCAGCAATCAACGAAGAGTCCCAACATTAATGGTCCCAGTTGCAGTTCGACTATGTGTCCATCTGACCTTTCCTCTGCATGCTGGGTGTCGGCCAGATCCTCTAGTCACTCCCTGCTGCATCATTCTCTCTAGGCTATCATCTGTTCTTCCACACTATTCACATGAACCCACTGTGAGAGCCTCAGTTTTACACGTAGATGCTCATCATGAAGAGGAAGTCTTTTACAGAACCCAGCTGGCACAATACACCCAGCAGGAAAGACTCAGTCCTGTCTGTTTCACCTGCCTCTTGCTCCTTGTTTGAGATAGAATAGTTCCTCCAATAACAATTCCAATAACAATTTCTTCTTCGTTCATCCAAAATGTTAGTTTTTAACATAAATGCATTGTGCCTGTTTGTTGCAGAGCTGCAATATTTGCGCCTTTCAACTGACACATCTGACTTCTTCAGACGTTTGTTGACTGGGTTAACTTTCCCGGATGTAGTCATTGTTTTAAAGTAATCATCCCATTGTGCATGAAATGCTAAGAACATTAATGTTCCTTGCTCCCTGGCGTAGGGGATCGAATGACCAGTGTCCTCAGATTGTTTGGAAAGTAGAAACATGTTGGAAATAATAACAGTAGGCCAAATGGACCATTGCTCAGGCTAAATTATACCTTTCTCCCAAAGACTATAGGTTGTACGGTTCTGATATACATATGTGGGTCATCACTGGTGCTATGGATTTCATGGGCTATTTTGAGATCCTAGTTGTATCATCTATGTCAGGAGTCTGGCACACTTATGGAGGTGTCTG
The DNA here is from genome assembly GCA_014155875.1 of Cepaea nemoralis. Taxonomy (NCBI): domain Eukaryota; kingdom Metazoa; phylum Mollusca; class Gastropoda; order Stylommatophora; family Helicidae; genus Cepaea; species Cepaea nemoralis. The sequence goes on from JACEFZ010027417.1 coordinate 68,217, forward strand.
TGTGTGGAATGATGTTGTTTCTTTGTCACAATTATCATCCACCACCAACATCTCAGCACTCGGAACATGTCCCTTATGTGCTTATCTTCCTCAGAAGTTGAAGATTATGGGTACTCATAGTTCAGCCAATTGATTCAGCACATCTGCTTCATCCTCTACCATCCTGATTCTTCCAGCCATTGCTGAATTAGACTGCTGATTTATTCCATCAGTCATAGCCACATGTAATCACTGATTTGTGTTCCTCGTGCCACATTTATTGACCGTATCATGTCTCCTTTGCTCAACCTCAGTGTTTCCTTGGTGGCCGTCCATTCAGCCCTTTCATTTCCATGCACACTGGCATGCCTGGACAGTACATCCGCTTTAGCTCTTGTAGGTGTAATAACTCTGTATGTCAGCCATTCATGACAGAAATATCCAGACTGAACATTCCGGAGCCACCTCTTCTGTTCATCAATTTCATGTCTCATCCATATCATTTTGATGAGTGATCTAGTTACTCCTGCAACTGTCAGTAGATCAATGTTTGATTTCTTTTCTGTTCAAAATATTCTCAACAATTGGTCATCTGTGATAACTGGCTTATTTAAATAAATGCCTTTCTAATAAAACAAACCTGGGCATTTCAATCAATCAATCAATCAGGTGCCGTCTCCGCAATGAAGGTTGGCTGCAATGGATCTCCAACTCTGTCTGTCTCTCGCCTTGACTGTACATTCTGTCAGGCTGATGTTTGTCCATCTCTTGATGTTATCCTCCCACTTGTATCGTTGTCTACCTCTTGCTCGCATGCCCTCAACCTTGCCTTCTAGTATGGTTTTTATAAGAGTATCATGTCTTTTAACATGGCCAAAATATTTCATTTGTCTCCTCTTTATTTCTTTCATCAACTCCCTCATCATTCCCAGTTTTTCTAGGACCTTTGCATTTGATTGTTTTCGTTTCCATGAAAAACGACCTATTCATCTGTATATCCACATGTCCAGGGCTTCTATGCGACTTTCTAGTTGCTTGTTCAATGTCCAGGCTTGCGCACCATACCCTGAGCATTTGCAACATGTTCAATGACAGCACAAGGTAACAGATAAGACATTATGAACCAGCATGAAGATGTGACAGCCCTATCATCACTGGAGGTGTAACACATGAAATGACAAGTACATACTTTTTAATATTGAAGAAGACAGTTTTGAAGTCATAATATTTTAATCACTGCTGTAACAAACAACCTCTCACTACAAATGAGCAATGAGGTATAACTGCAATACAATTTATGTAAACATTTATTTTAAATGTAACAAAACAAATGGAACATCTGTTGTTCTTTAAATCATGCTGGCAGGCAATAACAAGATTATCTGATGCCATCTGTTGCTTATAATGTTGATGCATCTTATTCTATACACTAAGCGTGGCTGTCATTTGATGATTATCTGATGCCATCTGTTGCTTATAATGTTGATGCATTTTATTCTATACACTAAGCGTGGCTGTCATTTGAATAAAAATAAAGATTTTCGATTCTCGTCATTCAGTGTCAACTTTACACAGTGTTACCTTTACATAAATATATATGCCATACTGTGTTAGACACACATATTACACGCACATATTACCCCATCCTCATTTTACATCAGTCAGTTGTAATACAGTAGCACCAGTTTTAAACACAAACCAACAATGACAGGATATTAAAATAAACCAGTGTTTTTCAGTTAAAGTAAAATATTTCAGTACCAAAGCAAAAGATATTTTTAAATCACATATCAGTGCTTAACTATTGTGTAATATGAAGGTAACCTGACAAGACATCCTGAGCTCTGCAATCATGATATGGCAACTGTAGGTAAACAAAGAAAATCACAACAATACTCAGTGCATGTGGAAGTGTGGCCAACCCTGACTTGACTGTACTTATAGATAGGTGTAATTACTGTTTGATGCCTATCAAAGATATGAATGCAAGTATTGTTTTTACATCAAAATTACTTTCATGCTTGAAGTTATATACAAGGGTACACTACCTGGACCACATAGGGTTGGTGTGAAACTGGATACCTCAACCCATAGAAACTGTCAGCTTTGGAATAATAGCCTATAAAGGTACTGAAGTGAGTTGGTTAAGGGCCTAAACTCACCTGGGAAATTAAAGGAAGAAGATATGCAACCAGGTAGGCAGCCAGTGAGTTGTAATACCTGACTTAGCTCTGAACTTTTTTGTAAATATAGGTACCTGACTTAGCTCTGAAATGTTTTGTAAATATAGGTACCTGACTTAGCTCTGAACTATGGAGGCTGTGTGCTGCATGGAAACTGGTCACCACATCATATTCGAAAGGAATATGATGTGTGGCACAGGAAACAAACAGTACTAACTCTGTAGCAGATACTGTAATAGGAATATGATGTGGTGACCAGTTTCCAATGAAGTTTATGGGAGTGAGTGGATCAACTAGATGAATATGAAGTTCATTCACAGTAGCTGGCACAGGAAACAAACAGTACTAACTCTGTAGTACTGTTTGTTTCCTGTGCCACACATCATATTCTTTTTACAATATCTGCTACAGAGTTAGTACTGTGTGTTTCCTGTGCCACACATCGTATTCCTATTACAGTATCTGCTACAGAGTTAGTACTGTGTGTTTCCTGTGCCACACATCGTATTCCTATTACAGTATCTGCTACAGAGTTAGTACTGTGTGTTTCCTGTGCCACACATCGTATTCCTATTACAGTATCTGCTACAGAGTTAGTACTGTGTGTTTCCTGTGCCACACATCGTATTCCTATTACAGTATCTGCTACAGAGTTAGTACTGTTTGTTTCCTGTGCCAACTACTGTGAATGAACTTCATATTCATCTAGTTGATGCACTCACTCCCATAAACTTCATTGCTTCATCACTGATGTTCTTTCTTAATTTCTTTACAAGCATTCGGTCCTCATCATGTACTATGGCGATAAATGTGGGCAGTCACGGTTGGCCGTCTCACACAATCACTAGTCTTGGATCAGATTTGTGTTCTTGTCTCAATTATGCCACGTGGCCAAGCCATCCGGGTATTTATCTCTGCCTTCCCCTTCCTCTTTTGCCATAAATTCTGCCAGTTGTCACAACTTTTTCACAACTATTTCTTGTGCCCAAAAAACATCTTGATTATCTACATCTAATTTCTCTAACCAATTTATGGTTTTCATTTAGTTTCTTGTAAGACTGTCTCGTTCGTGTTTCTGTTTTCATAGTATTCTTTGCATTATTCTTATAAACCACATTTAACCTGCCATTAGATGTTTCTCTGCTGGTCTGCTTATTGTCCATGTATCATATACACACACAACAGAATATGTTCTATATAGCATGTCAACACTTGGCAGCTTATTATTGGTCAGTACGTTTTCTATCCTGTAAAAGGCTAACTTTGTCATAGAGTTATTCTAATCTCTACAAGGCACCTTCCTTTTAGATATATTAATAACTGTATATCATCATCAAATGGCAAATCAGAAGACGAGATCGAAAATAGATGCAATAAGGCAAACCAACTCATTGGATAAATGGCACCAATACTAAAGAACAAACATGTATCAATAACTACTGCGAAAGCATTTTAAAACACAATCTTTCTACCAACTCTGTGTTACCAATGCCAAACCTGGACAATGACAGAAAAAGAGAAAAGAAAAATCACAACAACAAATGAGATTCCTGAGAAGAATACTCAATGTGTCAAGAAGAGATAAGATCAGAAATGAAGACATCAGGACTAAAGTAGGGGGTTATAGCTGCACTAGATTTTATTAGAAAGCAGCAAGTCAAATGGTTTGGCCATGCAAGTAGGTTACCAACTAACAGTATACCACAACAAGCAATGATGTACAGACTAGAGGAAGAGGCCGACCATGTAAACGATGGGCACAGGGAATAACAAGAGTCCATGGGAATATCGATACATCAAGCCCATAAGCTGGCACTCTCCCACTGTTTATACTTCATCTCGACACCGCACAAGGTTCAAGAGGAACGTGATGAGATGAGATCTGTATCCTCTTCTACAATAACATAACATTTCACAAATTAGTCTTCCTAACGATACGGAGATTGTAAGAGATCTGTTTAAAGACAAGTCTTCCAGGGCCTAGTCCAGAGCACACATTAACTATCATGAATCTGCTGTCATCTGATGCTTTCATGAAGTTGCTGTCGCTGATGATGTTATTTGTTGCCCAGTTTTTCAGTTTTCCACATCTTTCTCTGCCTCTCTTGTCCAGTATTTTCCCACATAAGGCCACTCTATTCCACCACTTCTGTTGATATGTTTGATCCTTATCATTATGACGAGTGATCTAGTAACACCTGCATCTGTCAGTATATCAATGTTTGATTTCATTTCTGTCAACAATATTCTAAACATTCTTCTCAAAAACTACATCTTGCTGCTTCCAGTTTCCCCACCATTTCATTACTCATTGTCCAGCATTCACATCTATACAAAAGAACAGGTCCTACACAACCTTTCAATAACCTTATTGGTGTGCTCGAGATATTTCTGTTTTTCATAGTGTTACTTATTGTAGTAAAAGAGTCTCTGGATGCAACAATTGTTTTGTTTATCTATATCATATCTTCTATCAGGTGTCAGTATAGCCTAGATATATATATATATATATATATATATATTTTTTTTTTTTTTTTTTGAGTATTTGAAATTGTGCTTTTGTGGAAACTACAGTGCACTTAAGTTTTGCTTGCTAACATTTAATGACAATCCCTTCTTGTTCTACCCCACCACTTTGTCTAGGATGATGTATTGTAGGCTGCTGCTAAAACTGTCATATAAATATTTTGAAATATTGGTTTTAACTTCCTGTTCAAAAGATATTCGATGTTAAAGACTGTTACTGGCAGGATAAGATGACATTTTTCAGCAAAGAAAATAAATAATAAACAATTCTGAATTTTAAACAAAAAATACTATTTTCTCCAATATGCTGTTACCATGAAAACAACGTAAATGTCAGAAAATATACGGCAGCAGTGAATATGAGGATGTTGCACTTTCATTATGCCATTCATCTCCACATTAGACAAATATGAAATCAATATGAATGTTTAACTGTATTCAATGCCAAGAAAATACAACAAATATGAAGAAAATGAACAATCACGGTTATTTGTTTTCTTTTAAATTATGCAATAAAACAAACAAAAAATGTTTAAAAACTTATAGAAAAACAATCATATAATCTGTAGTGCTTACACTAGCTTTTAAGTATGAAAGAATATGTTTCCTTAATGATTTTACCTACAGTTAAGTTGTCTTTGATCACTTTTGGTTATGAAGAGTCCATCACCTGTACGTAAAATGGTTACGTTAAAGAACACACTATGTGTTTATATTAGTGCCTCGTAGCATACAAAATAATTTACACAATGGAAATTGTTCTTTGTTTTCAATGACAAAGAAAACCCTACACAGAACACCACTATTACAGTTCGTGAATGACTGAGGCATACATACCACACCTGACAACTATGCTGAAGTCCACTTTTTCTTGTAGCAGTCTTGAATGTTCAAAGAGAACTGAAGAAGCATGTCTAACATTCATAAGTACAACACAAAAATACAACAGTTACACCAGAAAACACTATCAAACATAATATTCCATGACTCAAACATTCATAAGTACAACACAAAAATACAACAGTTACACCAGAAAACACTATCAAACATAATATTCCATTACTCAAACATCATAAGTACAACACAAACATACAACAGTTACACCAGAAAACACTATCAAACATAATATTCCATTACTCAAACATCATAAGTACAACACAAACATACAACAGTTACACCAGAAAACACTATCAAACATAATATTCCATTACTCAAAGATCATGAAACAAGAAATTTGACAACCGCAAGTAAATAAATATTCTGATTTCTTGTCAGGGTATCATTATCACTTTGGTTTCAGTTATTTTGGGCCAAATTCATCAACAGTTTGGAGTTCTAGTGTTAGCTTTAGAGTCATTTCTGAGGACATGGCCATTCCCATTCCAGCACTGACATGTGTTCTGCCTGGTTGCTGCAGCAAAACTGTGTCAAGAATGGTGGCCATGCTAACTTGTGAAGGGACCAGGCATCGCATGTCAGGATTATCCAAGTTTATTGGAAGAGTATGCATAACATGAAACAGGTGAAGAGTTGTACCTACATAACAACACAAATAAAAAGGCTTTATGCCACTTTTAAAATGTTTAGTTGCATGTCCTTTACAGGATGTCTCAATCAACCTCACACCCTTACCTGCCATAATAGAAGACCATCAGCTAAATCAATATTATTGATGTACATAATAAACACCAGCTCCGTGGCGAAGGGCTTATGGATGCAGTTCGTAATCCTGTATACCGCATTCGAAACACAGATTTGGCAGCAGACCGCCTTGCGTGGGTTTTTTATGAAATGGTATGGGGGCCGGTTGTTTAGAACGTAAACTTGCCAAGAGATCACAAACAGCAAAAAAATGCTGGGGTTGACTGCAACATCTTGTTAAGGATATGCAACTAACAGAATACACTGTTACCATGATCATCTTCCACTTTTGCCATCAAACATCGTGGGGAGGAATAGCTGATCTTCCGGTGCCTAATGGGTGGCACTGGATAGTGTCATTCCGTGGGATTGTACAACATATTTGATGTCAGTCCATTCCCTTCTCAAACGCCCTCTTGCTGTCATATCAGATATTCTGTTGTGTAGCACCAGTGCTGGTAACTGATGGTGTTGTGTCCTAATGAGATGCCCAATCTTTGTGATCTTCCCTTCAATGTATGTGGCACCTGGTGCTGACCCACTGTCTGTCTGATAACATCACTTCTTACTCAGTCATGGATAGTTCAGTTGGCAGCTCTTTGCATAGGTGTGATTTGGATACTGTCCAAGTTTGTTATTGGTAGCATAGCATTGTGTGCTTATGCTGTTTATTGGACATTTTGCAGACATGGGTATATCTGGATGTTTTATTATGGGCGGTATTCAATATATAACCACATTTCCTTTTTTATATCTGACTTTCATTTCTCTATCTATTCTGTCATCTTCTCCCTATACTGAAATGTGAGTCAATTAAATATCACATAAAGAGATCAACTCTGCACCAAAAACTGGAAAGCCTTCCAGTTCTTTAAGAGTTCAGATAACATTATATTAAGGAAAACTCCCAGTCAGTATTGTATTTATGTTAATTTATAACTATGCAGCACTGCCGTGAACCAATCATAGAACAGCATGAACCAAACATGTCATTCTGCAGCACATAGTTAGGGGAGAGAACGTGTGTAGAACAGCATGAACCAAGAAAGCCCCAGCTTGTCTGTCACTAAAACACAATGTTGCATGCCCCAGGTTGTCTGTCACTAAAACACAATGTTGTCTGTCACTAAACACAATGTTGTCTGTCACTAAACACAATGTTGCATGCCCCAGGTTGTCTGTCACTAAAACACAATGTTGTCTGTCACTAAACACAATGTTGCATGCCCCAGGTTGTCTGTCACTAAACACAATGTTGTCTGTCACTAAACACAATGTTGTCTGTCACTAAACACAATGTTGTCTGTCACTAAACACAATGTTGTCTGTCACTAAACACAATGTTGTCTGTCACTAAACACAATGTTGTCTGTCACTAAAACACAATGTTGTCTGTCACTAAAACACAATGTTGCATGTCCCAGCTTGTCTGTCACTAAACACAATGTTGTCTGTCACTAAACACAATGTTGTCTGTCACTAAAACACAATGTTGTCTGTCACTAAACACAATGTTGCATGCCCCAGGTTGTCTGTCATTAAAACACAATGTTGTCTGTCACTAAACACAATGTTGTCTGTCACTAAACACAATGTTGCATGCCCCAGGTTGTCTGTCACTAAAACACAATGTTGCATGTCCCAGCTTGTCTGTCACTAAACACAATGTTGTCTGTCACTAAACACAATGTTGTCTGTCACTAAACACAATGTTGCATGCCCCAGGTTGTCTGTCACTAAAGCACAATGTTGTATGTCACTAAACACAATGTTGTCTGTCACTAAAACACAATGTTGCATGTCCCAGCTTGTCTGTCACTAAACACAATGTTGTCTGTCACTAAACACAATGTTCTCTGTCACTAAAACACAATGTTGTCTGTCATTAAACACAATGTTGTCTGTCACTAAAACACAATGTTGTCTGTCACTAAACACAATGTTGTCTGTCACTAAAACACAATGTTGCATGTCCCAGCTTGTCTGTCACTAAACACAATGTTGTCTGTCACTAAAACACAATGTTGTCTGTCACTAAACACAATGTTGTCTGTCACTAAAACACAATGTTGCATGTCCCAGCTTGTCTGATCACTAAACACAATGTTGTCTGTCACTAAACACAATGTTGTCTGTCACTAAAACACAATGTTGTCTGTCACTAAACACAATGTTGTCTGTCACTAAAACACAATGTTGTCTGTCACTAAAACACAATGTTGCATGTCCCAGCTTGTCTGTCACTAAACACAATGTTGTCTGTCACTAAACACAATGTTGTCTGTCACTAAAACACAATGTTGTCTGTCACTAAACACAATGTTGTCTGTCACTAAAACACAATGTTGTCTGTCACTAAAACACAATGTTGTCTGTCACTAAACACAATGTTGTCTGTCACTAAAACACAATGTTGTCTGTCACTAAACACAATGTTGTCTGTCACTAAAACACAATGTTGTATGTCCCAGCTTGTCTGTCACTAAAACACAATGTTGTCTGTCACTAAAACACAATGTTGTCTGTCACTAAACACAATGTTGTCTGTCACTAAACACAATGTTGTCTGTCACTAAACACAATGTTGTCTGTCACTAAACACAATGTTGTCTGTCACTAAACACAATGTTGTCTGTCACTAAACACAATGTTGTCTGTCACTAAAACACAATGTTGTCTGTCACTAAACACAATGTTGTCTGTCACTAAACACAATGTTGTCTGTCACTAAACACAATGTTGCATGCCCCAGGTTGATTTACTAGGCAATTTTATGTTCAGTAGTTTGCCACTGCTTTCTGATCAAGAAGTCAACGTTGAAGTAAAAAAACTGACGGATGTAGGGGGTGAACCCGCTACCCTGGTATCTGTACACCGCAAGTTTCAGCACATTACCCCGGCGGCAACACAGACCTCTCAAGTCACTACATGTCTCAAGAAATCAAGAGTAGCACACAACAGTTACACAATTAATGGACAAATCTGGCAATATCAGTAACACTCAGGATGTAAACGTTAAGTTATGTGTAACAAATCACCTTGAGCAAAACAAACGTCAAAAATACATATACTGTTGATTTATCGGCAAAGAATAAAAACTGAAGTAATACATTTTAACAGAAACCAGTCACTGATCAACTTATCCTTGTCAACGTAAAGAGTGCTACTTGCACAAAAAAGCTTCAGCTTAAATATTAAATGTACCCATAACAGAAAGTAACAATCAAAAGAAATATAGAATAAAATTCACCTAACCTGCTCAGCTAATCACATATGTCATTCTAAATAGCAAAGCAATAATTCATGGCTCATGCAATTCTAATTAAAATGCAGGCATAAAGAGATTTTCTAAATTACCAAAACAACAACAATACAAATTAACTAGTTGTTTAAAGCTGATTTACTGATGGAAAAATCGGCCTCCAGAGGCACTGTCACAAAGAAGCATGAATAACACCAACGCACAGTCTGTAATATAATCATGTGAAACTTGTTTGGGTGACCACAGAAAACAGTGTACCATCACAGAGGAATCTGATGAACATGGTGCGTTCAGTTTTTCTCAACAGGAAATCCACTAGGTTTAGCAAACTTGTCTTCGTGGAGTCTTGGTTTCTGGGAAAAGAAACACTGGTTCAGAAAGATATGTGGTTGGAATGACAAATAGGTTTACAAGTCTGCATGTGTACAGTGAGGCAAGGACACCCACACCACCAGCAAATGTACAAACAGATGACATGGCAGCAAGCAGGTATGAAAACAGTACTAGTACTGTTCTGTCATTACTGCCTTTAGCACTTTGCAGTGGGGGTTGGTGTGTGTGTGTGTGTGTGTGTGGTTGTTGTTGCTGAGCCCTGGCTAGTGCAGTCACCGCAAACTGTGCAGATTAGGGTTTTCTTTTTGCCCCTGCCAGAAAAAAATCCATTACCTTACTGGGGGTTCGAACCCGGGTCTCTCATATCAGAGTCCAGCATTCTAGCCACTTGGCCGGGTGCTCCTCACGAAAACAGTAAAATATAGAAATCTGCCTTTTTAAAATTAAAATACCTGGATCTACCAATATTTACCAGCAAATATACATACACACCGGAATAAATGTTTGCATCCAAAACAAACAAACATGGTAGATTACTGGAATGTATTAGTTTTAAAGTAAAATACATACACATGGAGTCTATACATTTCAATACAAATACCTTTTTAATGGAATGTTTGACACTTTTAGCAGAAATGTAGATAAATAATTCACAGGATATCTAGCATTGTGAGCATCTAATTAACATCCTTTGAAAGCTTCCAACACAACATTCACTATTAGAATGCAGAGAATAAGTCAGCATGGACAAATGGATAAGAACGCATGCTGATGCTGAGGTAAGGGGTTTAACCCCTGCACCGGACAGTTGGACTAAAATGTTGACTCTCGTCCATGACATATGATGATAACACATATTCAAGATAATGGTAATGAACCATTAAGCATAATTTGATGAATACCTTACATGAAGAAAAGGAGACAAGCCAGACAACATTATATTAGAGGAAATTGAGCCCATGGGATATCTGCCACGATAATGATAACACTGAGACATAAAAGCAGTTTATTCTGCCAGAGAGCAGGCTACATGTGTCACTGTTTACGGTCTGTTGATATGTGAATATCCTGTGTCTTTCAGGAAGTTCATAAAACTGCACATCCTAGCCATCCATTTCTCAGTATCTGTCACTATCTGAGAGAAATCTGTCTAGATATGAGTTGTTAACATCAGAATAAGACACGTTACACTGCACTGATTCCTCAAGCCCATGAGATTCATCAAGCCTATGGTTCAATGCATCTAAGTTCAAGAAGCATGTCTTTCAGGTTTGTCTTATTTGTTCAGTATGCTTACAAGGCAGTAGGTCTGTGTCTCAGAATGTCTGGTTCATTGCCTGTCAGACTTGAGAGATCCTGCTGTAGTCCACACTATGGGAGTCACCGGGACATGCAAACCCTTTTAAAACTGCCAGGTTTATCCCCTGAGGTTAGTGGGTTTGAATCCTCTGTAAGGTTGGTGGGTTTGAATCCTCTGTAAGAGTTTGAACTCTTAAGCCCAGTGCACTGAGTTTCTGGCCAATGAGCCTGGGACAAGGGCTGGCGTCTATCAGAGTGAGGTTGCCACTGTTGTCTCCGCCCAGTGCCACTGTTGTCTCCGCCCAGTGCCACTGTTGTCTCCGCCCAGTGCCACTGTTGTCTCCGCCCAGTGCCACTGTTGTCTCCGCCCAGTGCCACTGTTGTCTCCGCCCAGTGCCACTGTTGTCTCTGCCCAGTGCCACTTGTATCCCTGCATGAGGGCTGTGAGGCAGAGCCCTCCTTGCCCCTCCAAGCTCAGAAACCAGCAGATTATGCCAGACTGGTAGTGGGTGTTCACTTCTGTGGAGAGGCATGTTTGGATGTGACCAGGACATGATTTAGCCAGCACAACCTGGCCGTCTGGACTTGAGCCTCTGTTGGTCATGTGTCCTCCGCGGGTTTGAGATATGTCAACATACTCCAGCCCACTGCCCAGATACATATTACACATATCCATGGCCATGCTGGTTCCTGTCCAATCATCAGAGTCAGGCCATGCAGAGTGTGGTCAGTACTTAGCTGGTGACCATGACCCTCGAGTTCTAGACACTGTTAGGAGCTGAAGCTGCATAGATGTTAGTATCCTTGTCTGCCAAGACAGTGGTCCACGTTTAATCTCCAGAGAAGGCAGGATTATTCTTCAGATCAGAACAACTGTGGAGTCAACCCAGGACCTTTCTCTCTCTCTCTCTCTCTCTCTCTCTCTTTCTCTCTCTCCATGCAATAGCCTAGAACATGTGAAAGCCCAATAATTCACACCCTGACTGCATGATTTGTCATGAGACTATCTCCAACAATTCACACCCTGACTGCACCCTGACTCCAACAATTCACACCCTGACTGCATGATTTGTCATGAGACTATCCCCAACAATTCACACCCTGACTGCATGATTTGTCATGAGACTATCCCCAACAATTCACACCCTGACTGCATCATTTGTCATGAGACTATCCCCAACAATTCACACCCTGACTGCATCATTTGTCATGAGACTATCCCCAACAATTCACACCCTGACTGCATGATTTGTCATGAGACTATCCCCAACAATTCACACCCTGACTGCATCATTTGTCATGAGACTATCCCCAACAATTCACACCCTGACTGCATCATTTGTCATGAGACTAAACTTACCTGAACATTATAATTTGAAGCGGCCCCAAACACAGGCGGTGAAGTGCTAGCTCCCACAAAGGCACTTGGATTGTGCTGAGAGTTAATACCATGTGGATGGTAAGCCATGGATGACCCATGCGGCATACTGGAGGGCTGGGCTGGAGGGTGGAATGGCTGTCCTGGGGCCGGCCGCCTCATGGGACTGGGGGGACTCTTCGCTGCTACATAAGTCATACCTGAAAATAAATACCCTTATGTTAGAATGTGCCATGTCAGCAAACATTGTACTGTCAAAACTCCCAACTCAATGACTGAAATTTCCAAGGCATGTTAACAATATATGCCAGACTTTGTAACATTACAAAACAGCAACAGCTGTGGAGCCACAGTAGCATAGTGACTAGTGCACTTGCCTGTTACTCCAGTGGTGTGGATTCAAATCCTGGCAACAGTAGGTTTGTTTTGTTCTAGGTTCAACACGACCTCATAATTTCAAGGGTGACAGAAAACTGTCCTGGAGGTAACCAGCATGACTCTAGACATCCTCTGATTCTTGATCATACTGTTGGTTTACTGACATGATCAAACTGTTGGTTTACTGACACGATCAAAATGTTGGTTTACTGACATGATCAAACTGTTGGTTTACTGACATGATCAAACTGTTGGTTTACTGACATGATCAAACTGCTGGTTTACTGACATGATCAAACTGTTGGTTTACTGACATGATCAAACTGTTGGTTTAATGACATGATCAAACTGTTGGTTTACTGACATGATCAAACTGCTGGTTTACTGACATGATCAAACTGCTGGTTTACTGACATGATCAAACTGTTGGTTTACTGACATGATCAAACTGTTGGTTTAATGACATGATCAAACTGTTGGTTTACTGACATCATCAAACTGTTGGTTTACTGACATGATCAAACTGTTGGTTTACTGACATGATCAAACTGTTGGTTTACTGACATCATCAAACTGTTGGTTTACTGACATGATCAAAATGTTGGTTTACTGACATCATCAAACTGTTGGTTTACTGACATCATCAAACTGTTGGTTTACTGACATCATCATACTGTTGGTTTACTGACATCATCAAACTGTTGGTTTACTGACATCATCAAACTGTTGGTTTACTGACATCAAACTGTTGGTTTACTGACATGACCAAACTATTGGTTTATTGACATGATCAAACTGTTGGTTTACTGACATGATCAAACTGTTGGTTTACTGACATGATAAAAAAACTGTTGGTTTACTGACATCATCAAACTGTTGGTTTACTGACATGATCAAACTGTTGGTTTATTGACATGATCAAACTTGGTTTACTGCTGTTGGTTTATTGACATGATCAAACTTGGTTTACAGACACAATCAAACTGTTGGTTTACTGACATCATCAAACTGTTGGTTTACTGACATCATCAAACTGTTGGTTTACTGACATCATCAAACTGTTGGTTTACTGACATCATCAAACTGTTGGTTTACTGACATAATCAAACTGTTGGTTTACTAATAAAAGATCAAACTTTTGGTACCCATACATTTCATCAGACTGTTTGTATACTTACAAGATCACACTGTTGTAACACTTACAAGATCACGCTGTTGGTACACTTAAAAGATCACGCTGTTGTAAGACAAGATCACACTGTTGGTACACTTACAAAATCACACTGTTGTAAGACAAGACCACACTGTTGGTACACTTACAAGATCACACTTGTAACACTTACAAGATAACACTGTTGTAAGACAAGATCACACTGTTGGTACACTTACAAGATCACACTGTTGGTATACTTACAAGATCACACTGTTGGTACACTTACAAGATCACACTGTTGGCACACTCACAAGATCACACTGTTGTAAGACTTAAAAGATCACACTGTTGTAAGACTTACTAGATTACACTGTTGGTACACTTACAAGATCACACTGTTGTAAGACTTACTAGATCACACTGTTGGTACACTTACAAGATCACACTGTTGTAAGACTTTCTAGATCACACTGTTGTAAGCCTTACAAGATCACACTGTTGTAAGACTTACAAGATCACAATGTTGTAAGACAAGATCACACTGTTGGTGCACTTACAAGATCACACTGTTGGTGCACTTACAAGATCACACTGTTGTAAGACAAGACCACACTGTTGTAAGACAAGATCACATTGTTGTAAGACAAGATCACATTGTTGTAAGACAAGACCACACTGTTGTAAGACAAGACCACACTGTTGTAAGACAAGATCACACTGTTGTAAGACAAGACCACACTGTTGTAAGACAAGATCACACTGTTGTAAGACAAGATCACACTGTTGTAAGACAAGATCACACTGTTGTAAGACAAGATCACACTGTTGTAAGACAAGATCACTCTGTTGTAAGACAAGATCACACTGTTGTAAGACAAGATCACAATGTTGTAAGACAAGATCACATTGTTGGTGCACTTACAAGATCACACTGTTTTAAGATTTACAAGATCACATTGTTAGCACACTTACAAGATCACACTGTTGTAAGACAAGATCACACTGTTGGCACACTTACAAGATCATACTGTTTTAAGACTTACAAGATCACATTGTTGGTACACTTACAAGATCACATTGTTGGTACACTTACAAGATCACACTGTTTTAAGATTTACAAGATCACATTGTTAGCACACTTACAAGATCACATTGTTGTAAGATTTACAAGATCACACTGTTTGCACACTTACAAGATCACACTGTTGGCACACTTACAAGATCACATTGTTAGCACACTTACAAGATCACAATGTTGTAAGACAAGATCACATTGTTTTAAGATTTACAAGATCACATTGTTAGCACACTTACAAGATCACACTGTTTTAAGATTTACAAGATCACATTGTTAGCACACTTACAAGATCACACTGTTGTAAGATTTACAAGATCACATTGTTGGTACACTTACAAGATCACACTGTTGTAAGACTTACAAGATCACATTGTTGGTACACTTACAAGATCACATTGTTGGTACACTTACAAGATCACACTGTTTTAAGATTTACAAGATCACACTGTTTGCACACTTACAAGATCACACTGTTGTAAGACTTACTAGATCACACTGTTGTAAGACTTACAAGATCACACTGTTGGTACACTTACAAGATCACATTGTTGGCACACTTACAAGATCACACTGTTGTAAGACAAGATCACACTGTTGGTGCACTTACATGATCAAACTGTTGTAAGATTTACAAGATCACACTGTTGGCACACTTACAAGATCACACTGTTGTAAGATTTACAAGATCACACTGTTTGCACACTTACAAGATCACACTGTTGGCACACTTAAAAGATCACACTTGGTGCACTTACTTGGAGAAACTGATCGAGGTGCGTTACTATTGTATGGGATAGGGCTTGAAACTGTGCGGGGTCTGATGTGACTTCCTGAAGCCACCTCATGCTGTTTGGCCACCTCATTGAAATGCCTGCAGGAAAGTCAACAAGAACACATTACCTCACATTGAATGAATGCTCTAAATATTCAGAATCAGAAGTGCAACATACCTGAGATTCATTACAGGAAAAATTCACATTCCATGTATCAAAAACAATTGACTTAACTTACAGGGAGAAGAACAAACAATCACTGAAAGTTTACAATCAAAGAAAGCATCTTCTCTCTAGTTCTTCCCCTCTATAATTTCCTGTGGTCATAACATATTCTAGGTTTCTTCTTATGACATGTTCACGGACATATCATTAATAGATTAACAAAATACACAGATCTATATGATGATAGAAGGTCACAAGCACACATGCTCAAGACAACAATGAAGGACAACCAATAATTGCAATGATTGCACATTATCTTACAAGGAACTGAGGCTTTGTGAAATTAAAGTTCAAAACAGTAAAAACAATGTTAAACATCTACAACAGTGCATATATTCATAATGATCCACTAAAAAACATACTTAAAGCTTTGCCCCCCCCCCCCCCCCCCCCCCCCCCCCCCCCCCCAAAAAAAAAACAGGTTCTACAGAATGTGAAGTTCATCACATAATAATTCTTATGAGTCGTATCTAAAAGCTGGGAATCATTGACAACAAAGTAAGAAACATAATTAAACCAGAAATAGTCATAAACAGTGCAGTATACATTTTCAGAAAGCAAAGACACAAATAATGCCACATACATTACCAAGACATTATTATAAATTATTAAGAAATGAAAATAAATGCAGTGAGACCATTCATTTGGCAGAGCAAAATATAAGGAAATAATCAAAACTGTAAATAAATACTGATGGCAAAGATATTAGAATATTTTAAAAACATATTTAGGCAACAAACAGCAGCTTTAGTAACAAACAAGCATTCAGTAAAATAGTAACTCATAAAGCAGGATATCAGACAAGGATATGTACTGTCACCTCATGACTTTTTTTAACATGTCTTCTTCAGGTGTCTTGTTGGGACCAGACAACTAGCCACAACTCTCCAAAACCTCTCTATCATGTGATATTTCAATTAAATTAACGCTGCTGATGTTATTTGTTGTCCAGCTGATCAAGTGCTATATATACTCTTCATTATTATATAGTGCGGAAACATGGACAATTAAAAAACAATATGCATGTGGGCAAAATTGAGGATTTTGTAATGTTAAATTGTTGTTGTTGTTGTTGTTTGTCCATCAAGAGTGATGACCACCATTCATTTCATCCAGTGGGATTGAAAGTATGGAGCCGTGAGTTCTAAGATGGCTGATAAGGCCTATTTTGGCTCGAAATGTTCTTTGTCAATGTGGACAAAGAATGCTTGATGTTTCTGGAGGAGGATTTCCTGCAGTGGTTTTTCTGTCCTGCCTTTTCTTCACAGCTCTTGCAGTCCTGGTTGCCTCACACGTGACTGCACCCTTGCGTAATGATGCACGCCACGAATTTCGGTCTCTGGCTGCAGTCTCCCAGGTGTCATGATGAATTCCAAAAGCATTCTGTGAGATTTTCAGAGTATCTTTAAAGCATTTCCTCTGGCCGCCTTGGGAGCGTTTACCACAACGCAACTTGCCGTAAAAAATTTGTTTAAGGAGCCTGTGATCTGGCATGCGAGTTAAGTGACCAACCCAGCGAATCTGATTCTTTATTAGTAGAGTGTGGATACTGGGCATGGACTGCTCTTTCTAGGACTTCAGTGTCTGGGATCTTGTCTTGTCATTTAATCTTCGGTAGCTTCCTAAGGCAGACTGTGTGGAAGTGGTTTAATTTCCTAGCGTGTCGCTGATAAACAGTCCAGGTTTCACAAGCATATAGCAGTGTGGATAATACAACTGCATTGTAGACTTTCAGCTTTGTTTGCAGACTTATTCCATTTCTGTCCCATACATCCTTGTACAGCCTGCCAAAGGCCGTGCTGGCCTTGAAGATTCTTGCATTCACTTCGTCATCAATTGTGGCAGCTTGTGACCAGTGTTGCCAAGATAGATGAATTTGTCCACAACACTTAGTCTATGACCATTTACTTTGATATTCAGCAGTGATTATTCCCTGGAGCTGGCTGGTACATAACTACAGTCTTCTCCAAGTTTATATTGAGCCCAAAGTTGGCACAGGCATATGAGAAAGCTGAAACATGGTGTTGCATGTCTGCCTTTGAGTTGGCATACAGAGCATAATCATCAGCAAACAGGAGTTCTCTGACAGTGTCGCTGTTAATTTTTGTTTTAGCTTTCAGCCTTCTGAGATTGAGTAACTTTACATCCATGCGGTAGATGATGTCTATTCCAATGTGGAATTTTTCTTCCGCGCAGTCTGCCGAATCCTGTTTTCACATGCTGAGTAGGCATACCCTAATTCACCGATCAGTTTTGACACCAAATCGTAACCACGCCTGGTTTAGCCAGCCTGTCACAACTGTTGCCCGGGGGTGGCCGCTGTCGCATGCTGACAGCTGCTAGGAGCAAATGTTAAATAGATAAACAGAGCCATCATGGCAAGAGATGAAAACAAAGCAAGAAGTATTATAAAACTAGGATTGAGAAAAAAATTACTGAATGAGATCAAGGCAGAAAAATGAAGGTATTTTGGCTATATTAAGAGGCACAGTTCTTTGTTAAAGAATGTACTGGGAGGAAAAGTAACAGGGAAAACATTGAAAAGGAAGATGTTATATGTGGGTGGACAAGAGACAGTCCGGTAAATAAGAATGTACAGTGCACAGTGAAGACAAAACACAATAGATTAAACTCATGGGTAATGACTACATCCTAAAAAGGTTCACTGCATATCTCCGATATTATCTTATTTTTTTTTAAAGTTCCTTAGCAGGAGCCTGCTGGGGGTATGCAAAGTGTGGGGACCATCCCATGTTGTAGTGTACGGAGATATTGATGGGGGGAGTCTTGACCTTCAGTAGCCAACGTGGACTGCTGACATCTTACCGCATCCATACCACTGTCAGCATCATGTCCTAGCCATGACACCAGTGCATCGGCTATATTTTATGATGAAGGCTATAGGATTGTAACTGATAGCTGACATTTTAATTGTCAAGATTAATCTTTCAAGTAGAAAATACTTTGAATAGTGTGATATTTAAATATCAAGGCAGTATTGTGTGGTAGACAAAAATATGATTTGTAATGAAGTGGTTTCCTTGTGAGAGCACTGACAGCTTGGCTACATGAAGAGCAGATTGCAAGGAAGTAAGGATGGGTGATCAGACTCATACATGTCCTAGTCATGATTACATGCAACTGGAATATTATTGAAGAACTGAAACCCGATTGGGTGTGTTAGCAAAGCTAATGGGGAATTGTGCTGATAATGTCATGAGTCTGGTTGGATGAGGGATCAACGCATGGGCTTTTTGCTTGCTAAGTGAGGGAAAGACTGGCCAACTATTCCTCCGTGCATTCAGGTCTACAAAATGTGATGGTCCTATCACATCACAGGCCCATAGCAGGAAACTGCTTGATGACAATTCATTTCTATTATAAATCAGACTGTTTCATTCACCACATCAACTTCAGACAGTTAGTGCACCTACATTTGATTTCCTACTGTATTATAAATCAGACTGCTTAATTCAGCAAATCAACTTCAGATAGATAGTGCACCTACATTTGACTTCCTACTGTATTATAAATCAGACTGCTTCATTTAGCACATCAACTTCAGCAGTTAGTGCACCTACATTTGACTTCCTACTGTATTATAAATCAGACTGCTTCATTCAGCACATCAACTTCAGACAGTTAGTGCACTTACATTTGACTTCCTACTGTATTATAAATCAGACTGCTTCATTCACCACATCAGCTTCAGACAGTTAGTGCACCTACATTTGACTTCCTACTGTATTATAAATCAGACTGCTTCATTCACCACATCAACTTCAGACAGTTAGTGCACCTACATTTGACTTCCTACTGTATTATAAATCAGACTGCTTCATTCAGCACATCAACTTCAGACAGTTAGTGCACCTACATTTGACTTCCTACTGTATTATAAATCAGACTGCTTCATTCAGCACATCAACTTCAGACAGTTAGTGCACTTACATTTGACTTCCTACTGTATTATAAATCAGACTGCTTCATTCAGCACATCAGCTTCAGACAGTTAGTGCACCTACATTTGACTTCCTACTGTATTATAAATCAGACTGCTTCATTCAGCACATCAACTTCAGACAGTTAGTGCACCTACATTTGACTTCCTACTGTATTATAAATCAGACTGCTTCATTCAGCACATCAACTTCAGACAGTTAGTGCACCTACATTTGACTTCCTACTGTATTATAAATCAGACTGCTTCATTCAGCACATCAACTTCAGACAGTTAGTGCACCTACATTTGACTTCCTACTGTATTATAAATCAGACTGCTTCATTCAGCACATCAACTTCAGACAGTTAGTGCACCTACATTTGACTTCCTACTGTATTATAAATCAGACTGCTTCATTCAGCACATCAACTTCAGACAGTTAGTGCACCTACATTTGACTTCCTACTGTATTATAAATCAGACTGCTTCATTCAGCACATCAACTTCACACAGTTAGTGCACCTACATTTGACTTCCTACTGTATGTTATCACAGCTGAACAATTTCTCACCTTTCATCATCCATCTCTAAACTTGACTCAGATTCTGACAAATGTCGACACAGATTTTCCCTTCTCTCCATCTCCAGCTGCAGCCTGCGCTGTAACCTCAGATTTTCCTCTCTAATTTGCCTTTCCTCCTGGGCATATTGAGCCATTTTCTCAGCATCTGGAGATGAGTTTCCCAAATGATTATCCAAACCATGAATACAGCAAACACTGCTTTGTAATACTCATGATCAAGTAAAAACACAGATAAACAATATTGTGTCAATCAATAACCACTTTTAACAGATGACCACATGACTAAACTCTCTCACAGGCATGTTTAACTGAGACCTGTTGTCAAGTCTGTATTGGAAGAACAAACAGCTACAACTGCTATTTATAAGGGTGAGTCAATAAGTAAGTCACACAGTTCTATGGGATGGCAGGTAAATGTAGTTGGTGTTTTCTACATGTGTCATTAGGTGACAGCAACATTGAACTTTATATTCCCATTCATCAGGTGGCGCTAGGTGTCTCATGCGCATGCGCAGCGCAAAAACAAAATGGCGACTGTACTTACGGAGTGTACAACCAAAGAGCAACGTGCTGTTGTGCGTTTTTCTTTTGTGGGCAAAAGGACTGCCTGCAAAGGACATTCATAAGGAAATACTTCCTGTTCATGCTGACAAATGTTGGTCTCGTAAAGCGGTGCATAGCTGGGTAGAAAAATTTTCTCAAGGACACTCTTAAGATTGTTGATGAAATCCGATCTGGTCGTCCTGTTGAGACTGCAACAGAAGCATCTGTGTAGCAGGTGGAGAAGATGATTAGAGGCGACAGGCGAGTAACGATAGACTCTATCACATCTGCATTAGGGTGTTCACATGGTTCAGCATACAGCATAATTGATTGAAATTTAAGAAAGTGTGCTCAAGGTGAGTACCCAGACAATTGAAGGAGGAACACAAAATGAACTGATTTGGCCTGTCCTTGCATCATCTCTGTCGATACGAAGATGAAGGAGAAGACATGCTGAACATGATTGTTACTGGGGATGAACCATAGGTGCATCACTACCAGCCCGAATCAAAACATGCTTCAATGCAAATGAAACATCCTTCTTCGCCCTGTGTCCAAAAATTCAAGGTTATGCCATCAGCAGGGAAGGTTATGCTGACAGTGTTCTGATATTGTCAAGGAGTGCTTTTAACCAATTTCAAGAAGAAAGGTGACAATGTGAATTCTGAATTGTACTGTGAAGTTCTATTGATGCTTCATGATGCAATTCGAAGAAAATGTCCAGGACTGCTGACTAGAGGAGTGTTGCTTCTTCACGACAATGCCAGACCACATATGGCTCTATTAACTCAGGAGAAATTTAAGCAACTAAGGTGGGAAGTTCTGAAACATCCACCTTACAGCCCCGACTTAGTCCCTAGCGATTTCCACCTTTTTGGTCCACTGAAAACCCACCTTGGCGGGAGACATTTCGCGAATGAAGCTGAAGTTGAATGTGAAGTGAAAACGTGGTTTAGAAAACAGAGCACTCAGTTCTATGCAGCCAGTTTGGGAGGACTGATAAAATGATTGGATAAGTGCATCAATGTCGGTGGAAATTATGTTGAGAAATAAAGGGACAATGTATGTATAAAAATAAACTGGTTTCAAGTTATCATATTTAGTTATTTTTTAAATACCCATTTGTGACTTACTTATTGACTAATTATTATTATTTATTGACTTATTATGTGATACAGAGAACAGGAAGCTTACTGCCAAAACAAAAGTCCTTGTCTATCAAGCCTGTGTCCTCAGTACTCTTCTTTATGGCAGTGAAACCTGGGCAACTTACTCACACCAAGAGAAGCATTTAAACAGCTTTCATATGTGGTGTCTGCGAAGAATTCTTGGTATTAAGTGGCAAGACAAAATCACAAATACTGAAGTATTGGAAAAATCAGGTTGTGTGACGGTTTATTCCATGCTCAGTCTTCATAGACAAATGGATTGGACATCTTAGGAGGATGGATGATGGTAGAATACCAAAGGACATCTTTTTTGGTGAATTAAGATGGGTAAGAGATCTCAGGGTCGGCTTCTACTACGATACAAAGATGTGTGTAAGCGGGACATGATTGATACAGGCATTGATAATGCACATTAGGAGCAAGTCGCCGCTGAACGTGTTGCATGGAGGGCAAACATCAGAAATGGAATAAAGACAAAGGAGAAAATTATTGCAGATAAGTCACACACCGAGCGTGTGAGACGTAAGATGGTGCATGATGGTGGAAATGACCACATGTTCACATGCACCCACTGTGAACGGACATTTACAGCGCAAATTGGCCTTATCAGTCACATTCGCTACCGCCATAGGTAAAAGTTAGTATGCCTTCTTAAAGCACAAACTATCGTCTGTCAAGACGGCAAAGGTGCCAATGATGATGATGATGATGATGATGTGATACTACATGTATTATGTGATACATTTATTATGTGACACTACATTTATCATGTGATACTACATTTATTATTTGATACTACATTTACCATGTGATACTACATTTATCATGTGATACTACATTTACCATGTGATACTAAATGTTTCATGTGATACTAAATGTTTCATGTGATACTACATTTATCATGTGATACTACATTTATCATGTGATACTACATTTACCATGTGATACATTTATCATGTGATACTACATGTATCATGTGATACTACATTTATCATGTGATACATTTATCATGTGATACATTTATCATGTGATACTACATTTATCATGTGATACTACATTTATCATGTGATACTACATTATGTGATACTACATTATGTGATACTACATTTATTATTACTACATTTATCATGTGATATTACATTTATTATGTGATGCTACATTTATCATGTGATACTAGATTTATCATGTGATACTAGATTTATCATGTGATACTACATTTATTATGTGATATATTTATCATGTGATACTACATTTATCATGTGATACTACATTTATCATGTGATACTACATTTATTATGTGATACTACATTTATCATGTGGCACTTTGATACACAATAATTAATGATCATTGTCAACTCTACACATTAATCTTTATCTCTCACACAATATTAACAATTGATTCCTCTGTGTCCGACAAAAACTGTACGTAACTTCAAGTGAATACTTATAACAAGTTATAAGTTTGTAATAAAACTATCATTTACTGCCAATATCGAAACATGGCGGTGCTGGTTTTTTCGAAAAAGGTATAGGGGCCGGTCATTCAGAAAGCAATGGCAAACTACTGAACGTAACACTTGCCTAGTAAGTACATCAACAGCAGCTGAGAATGCTGGTGTTGACTGCAACGTCCCGTAAGGGATACGCAAAACAATAGTACCTTGCAGGTGTATGGCAGCGGGGTCTTTGAGCCTGAGGAATTAAGGCCACCTGGATAGTGCAGTCGCCGCGAACTGTGCAGGTTAGGATTTTCTTTTTGCCCCCGACAGAAAAAAATCCCACACCTTACCGAGGGATTGAACCCGGGTCTCCCGAGAGTCCGGCATTGTAGCCACTCAGCCAGCCGCTCCTCTAAGTTTGTAATAATGCACATTAATAGCTCCAGAAGTGTTCATACTCTGGTAGTAACAATACCAATTAGTTCCATGTCCTCAACAGGACTCCTCTAGGGAAAGGTATACTATTTACCAAGTAAAATCATAATAAAACCTGTTGTAAGCAGAGCTTTGGCGACACCCTGAACTACCACTAGAACTCTAGTACATAAAATACTTCACAAAAACACTTGCTAATCGTATCTTGCTAAATTGTATCTATGTCTAATTATTTAAGATTTTCATCTGCTTCTTGAAGAACTGTCTTGCTCTCATCATGTCTGGTGACAACAAGAATTACTACTACAACTCTGGTAGATAAAATACTTATTCAGCAAAAACCCTGCTAATCGTAGAACATTTGCAACAACCAGAGATATCACTACAACTTTGGTAGACAAAATACTTCTTCATAAACAACCTGCTAATCGCCGGACAATGGCAGACCTGGATCTGAAAAGGTGTCCCTTCGTTAGGTACACCGCTTCCCATCACCTTTACTACCTGAACTCACTGTCTCACAACAGTCACCCTTTGTTAGGTACACCGCTTCCCAACAACTCTACTACCTGAACTCACAACAGTCACCCTTTGTTAGGTACACCGCTTCCCAACAACTCTACTACCTGAACTCACTGTCTCACAACAGTCACCCTTTGTTAGGTACACCGCTTCCCAACAACTCTACTACCTGAACTCACAACAGTCACCCTTTGTTAGGTACACCGCTTCCCAACAACTCTACTACCTGAACTCACTGTCTCACAACAGTCACCCTTCACTAGGTACACCGCTTCCCAACAACTCTACTACCTGAACTCACAACAGTCACCCTTTGCTAGGTACACCGCTTCCCAACAACTCTACTACCTGAACTCACAACAGTCACCCTTTGCTAGGTACACCGCTTCCCAACAACTCTACTACCTGAACTCACTGTCTCACAACAGTCACCCTTCACTAGGTACACCGCTTCCCAACAACTCTACTACCTGAACTCACAACAGTCACCCTTTGCTAGGTACACCGCTTCCCAACAACTCTACTACCTGAACTCACTGTCTCACAACAGTCACCCTTTGTTAGGTACACCGCTTCCCAACAACTCTACTACCTGAACTCACTGTCTCACAACAGTCACCCTTCACTAGGTACACCGCTTCCCAACAACTCTACTACCTGAACTCACAACAGTCACCCTTTGCTAGGTACACCGCTTCCCAACAACTCTACTACCTGAACTCACTGTCTCACAACAGTCACCCTTCACTAGGTACACCGCTTCCCAACAACTCTACTACCTGAACTCACAACAGTCACCCTTTGTTAGGTACACCGCTTCCCAACAACTCTACTACCTGAACTCACTGTCTCACAACAGTCACCCTTTGTTAGGTACACCGCTTCCCAACAACTCTACTACCTGAACTCACTGTCTCACAACAGTCACCCTTTGTTAGGTACACCGCTTCCCAACAACTCTACTACCTGAACTCACAACAGTCACCCTTCACTAGGTACACCGCTTCCCAACAACTCTACTACCTGAACTCACAACAGTCACCCTTCACTAGGTACACCGCTTCCCAACAACTCTACTACCTGAACTCACAACAGTCACCCTTTGCTAGGTACACCGCTTCCCAACAACTCTACTACCTGAACTCACTGTCTACACACAGTCACCCTTTTTAGGTACACCGCTTCCCAACAACTCTACTACATGAACTCACTGTCTCACAACAGGTCACCCTTTGCTTAGGTACACCGCTTCCCAACAACTCTACTACCTGAACTCACTGTCTCACAACAGTCACCCTTTGCTTAGGTACACCGCTTCCCAACAACTCTACTACCTGAACTCACTGTCTCACAACAGTCACCCTTTGTTAGGTACACCGCTTCCCAAACAACTCTACTACCTGAACTCACTATCACAACAGTCACCCTTTGTTAGGTACACCGCTTCCCAACAACTCTACTACCTGAACTCACTGTCTCACAACAGTCACCCTTTGTTAGGTACACCGCTTCCCAAACAACTCTACTACCTACTGAAACTCACAACAGTCACCCTTTGTTAGGTACACCGCTTCCCAACAACTCTACTACCTGAACTCACTGTCTCACAACAGTCACCCTTTGCCTAGGTTACACCGATTCCCAACAACTCTACTATCCTGAACTCACGCTCAACACACCCTTCTAGGTACACCGCTCCCAACAACTCTACTACCTGAACCTCACAGTCACCCTTACAGGACACCCTTCCACAACTCCACCACTCACAACAGTCACCCTTTCAGGTACACCGCTTCCCAACACTCTACTACTGAACTCATGTCTCACAACAGCACCCTTTGCTAGGTACCGTCCCAACTCACCCTCACTAACTCACTTCCACAACCCTCACTGGTACACCTTCCACCAATCTACTACTACTCACAACAGTCCCCTTTCTGAGGTCCCGCTTCCCACAACTCTACTACCTAACTCACTGTTCACAACAGTCCCCTTTCTAGGTACACCGCTTCCCACAACTCTACTACCTAACTCACTGTTCACAACAGTCACCCTTTGTTAGGTACACCGCTTCCCAACACTCTACTACACCCTCACAAAGTCACCCTTCCTAGGTCACCGCTTCCAACAACCTCTACTACCTGACTCACTGTCTCACAACAGTCACCCTTTGTTAGGTACACCGCTTCCCAACAACTCTACTACCTGAACTCACTGTCTCACAACAGTCACCCTTTGCTAGGTACACCGCTTCCCAACAACTCTACTACCTGAACTCACAACAGTCACCCTTTGCTAGGTACACCGCTTCCCAACAACTCTACTACCTGAACTCACTGTCTCACAACAGTCACCCTTTGTTAGGTACACCGCTTCCCAACAACTCTACTACCTGAACTCACTGTCTCACAACAGTCACCCTTTGTTAGGTACACCGCTTCCCAACAACTCTACTACCTGAACTCACTGTCTCACAACAGTCACCCTTTGCTAGGTACACCGCTTCCCAACAACTCTACTACCTGAACTCACAACAGTCACCCTTCACTAGGTACACCGCTTCCCAACAACTCTACTACCTGAACTCACAACAGTCACCCTTTGCTAGGTACACCGCTTCCCAACAACTCTACTACCTGAACTCACTGTCTCACAACAGTCACCCTTTGTTAGGTACACCGCTTCCCAACAACTCTACTACCTGAACTCACTGTCTCACAACAGTCACCCTTTGCTAGGTACACCGCTTCCCAACAACTCTACTACCTGAACTCACTTCAACAGTCACCCTTTGTTAGGTACACCGCTTCCCAACAACTCTACTACCTGAACTCACTGTCTCACAACAGTCACCCTTTGTTAGGTACACCGCTTCCCAACAACTCTACTACCTGAACTCAACTGTCACAACAGTCACCCTTTGCTAGGTACACCGCTTCCCAACAACTCTACTACCTGAACTCACAACAGTCACCCTTCACTAGGTACACCGCTTCCCAACAACTCTACTACCTGAACTCACAACAGTCACCCTTTGCTAGGTACACCGCTTCCCAACAACTCTACTACCTGAACTCACTGTCTCACAACAGTCACCCTTTGTTAGGTACACCGCTTCCCAACAACTCTACTACCTGAACTCACTGTCTCACAACAGTCACCCTTTGTTAGGTACACCGCTTCCCAACAACTCTACTACCTGAACTCACTGTCTCACAACAGTCACCCTTTGTTAGGTACACCGCTTCCCAACAACTCTACTACCTGAACTCACTGTCTCACAACAGTCACCCTTTGCTAGGTACACCGCTTCCCAACAACTCTACTACCTGAACTCACTGTCTCACAACAGTCACCCTTCACTAGGTACACCGCTTCCCAACAACTCTACTACCTGAACTCACAACAGTCACCCTTCACTAGGTACACCGCTTCCCAACAACTCTACTACCTGAACTCACAACAGTCACCCTTTGCTAGGTACACCGCTTCCCAACAACTCTACTACCTGAACTCACTGTCTCACAACAGTCACCCTTTGTTAGGTACACCGCTTCCCAACAACTCTACTACCTGAACTCACTGTCTCACAACAGTCACCCTTTGTTAGGTACACCGCTTCCCAACAACTCTACTACCTGAACTCACTGTCTCACAACAGTCACCCTTTGTTAGGTACACCGCTTCCCAACAACTCTACTACCTGAACTCACTGTCTCACAACAGTCACCCTTTGTTAGGTACACCGCTTCCCAACAACTCTACTACCTGAACTCACAACAGTCACCCTTCACTAGGTACACCGCTTCCCAACAACTCTACTACCTGAACTCACAACAGTCACCCTTTCACTAGGTACACCGCTTCCCAACAACTCTACTACCTGAACTCACAACAGTCACCCTTTGCTAGGTACACCGCTTCCAACAACTCTACTACCTGAACTCACTGTCTCACAACAGTCACCCTTTGTTAGGTACACCGCTTCCCAACAACTCTACTACCTGAACTCACTGTCTCACAACAGTCACCCTTTGCTTAGGTACCACCGCTTCCCAACAACTCTACTACCTGAACTCACTGTCTCACAACAGTCACCCTTTGTTAGGTACACCGCTTCCCAACAACTCTACTACCTGAACTCACTGTCTCACAACAGTCACCCTTTGCTAGGTACACGCTTCCCAACAACTCTACTACCTGGAACTCACAACAGTCACCCTTTGCTAGGTACACCGCTTCCCAACAACTCTACTACCTGAACTCACAACAGTCACCCTTCACTAGGTACACCGCTTCCCAACAACTCTACTACCTGAACTCACAACAGTCACCCTTCACTAGGTACACCGCTTCCCAACAACTCTACTACCTGAACTCACTGTCTCACAACAGTCACCCTTTGCTAGGTACACCGCTTCCCAACAACTCTACTACCTGAACTCACTGTCTCACAACAGTCACCCTTTGTTAGGTACACCGCTTCCCAACAACTCTACTACCTGAACTCACAACAGTCACCCTTTGCTAGGTACACCGCTTCCCAACAACTCTACTACCTGAACTCACTGTCTCACAACAGTCACCCTTTGCTAGGTACACCGCTTCCCAACAACTCTACTACCTGAACTCACTGTCTCACAACAGTCACCCTTTGCTAGGTACACCGCTTCCCAACAACTCTACTACCTGAACTCACTGTCTCACAACAGTCACCCTTTGCTAGGTACACCGCTTCCCAACAACTCTACTACCTGAACTCACTGTCTCACAACAGTCACCCTTTGCTAGGTACACCGCTTCCCAACAACTCTACTACCTGAACTCACTGTCTCACAACAGTCACCCTTTGCTAGGTACACCGCTTCCCAACAACTCTACTACCTGAACTCACTGTCTCACAACAGTCACCCTTTGCTAGGTACACCGCTTCCCAACAACTCTACTACCTGAACTCACTGTCTCACAACAGTCACCCTTTGCTAGGTACACCGCTTCCCAACAACTCTACTACCTGAACCCCACAACAGTCACCCTTCACTAGGTACACCGCTTCCCAACAACTCTACTACCTGAACTCACAACAGTCACCCTTCACTAGGTACACCGCTTCCCAACAACTCTACTACCTGAACTCACAACAGTCACCCTTTCTAGGTACACCGCTTCCCAACAACTCTACTACCTGAACTCACAACAGTCACCCTTTGTTAGGTACACCGCTTCCCAACAACTCTACTACCTGAACTCACTGTCTCACAACAGTCACCCTTTGTTAGGTACACCGCTTCCAACAACTCTACTACCTGAACTCACAACAGTCACCCTTTGCTAGGTACACCGCTTCCCAACAACTCTACTACCTGAACTCACTGTCTCACAACAGTCACCCTTTGCTAGGTACACCGCTTCCCAACAACTCTACTACCTGAACTCACTGTCTCACAACAGTCACCCTTTGCTAGGTACACCGCTTCCCAACAACTCTACTACCTGAACTCACTGTCTCACAACAGTCACCCTTTGCTAGGTACACCGCTTCCCAACAACTCTACTACCTGAACTCACTGTCTCACAACAGTCACCCTTTGTTAGGTACACCGCTTCCCAACAACTCTACTACCTGAACTCACTGTCTCACAACAGTCACCCTTCACTAGGTACACTGCTTCCCAACAACTCTACTACCTGAACTCACAACAGTCACCCTTTGCTAGGTACACCGCTTCCCAACAACTCTACTACCTGAACTCACTGTCTCACAACAGTCACCCTTCACTAGGTACACCGCTTCCCAACAACTCTACTACCTGAACTCACTGTCTCACAACAGTCACCCTTCACTAGGTACACCGCTTCCCAACAACTCTACTACCTGAACTCACTGTCTCACAACAGTCACCCTTCACTAGGTACACCGCTTCCCAACAACTCTACTACCTGAACTCACTGTCTCACAACAGTCACCCTTCACTAGGTACACCGCTTCCCAACAACTCTACTACCTGAACTCACAACAGTCACCCTTTGCTAGGTACACCGCTTCCCAACAACTCTACTACCTGAACTCACAACAGTCACCCTTTGCTAGGTACACCGCTTCCCAACAACTCTACTACCTGAACTCACAACAGTCACCCTTCACTAGGTACACCGCTTCCCAACAACTCTACTACCTGAACTCACAACAGTCACCCTTTGCTAGGTACACCGCTTCCCAACAACTCTACTACCTGAACTCACAACAGTCACCCTTCACTAGGTACACCGCTTCCCAACAACTCTACTACCTGAACTCACAACAGTCACCCTTTGCTAGGTACACCGCTTCCCAACAACTCTACTACCTGAACTCACAACAGTCACCCTTTGCTAGGTACAACCGCTTCCCAACAACTCTACTACCTGAACTCACAACAGTCACCCTTCACTAGGTACACCGCTTCCCAACAACTCTACTACCTGAACTCACAACAGTCACCCTTCACTAGGTACACCGCTTCCCAACAACTCTACTACCTGAACTCACTGTCTCACAACAGTCACCCTTTGTTAGGTACACCGCTTCCCAACAACTCTACTACCTGAACTCACAACAGTCACCCTTCACTAGGTACACCGCTTCCCAACAACTCTACTACCTGAATACATTGTCTCACAACAGTCACCCTTCACTAGGTACACCGCTTTCCACCAACTTTACTACCTGATCTCACTGTCTCACAACAGTCACCCTTCACTAGGTACACCGCTTTCCACCAACTTTACTACCTGATCTCACTGTCTCACAACAGTCACCCTTCACTAGGTACACCGCTTCCCAACAACTCTACTACCTGAACTCACTGTCTCACAACAGTCACCCTTTGTTAGGTACACCGCTTCCCAACAACTCTACTACCTGAACTCACAACAGTCACCCTTCACTAGGTACACCGCTTCCCAACAACTCTACTACCTGAATACATTGTCTCACAACAGTCACCCTTCACTAGGTACACCGCTTTCCACCAACTTTACTACCTGATCTCACTGTCTCACAACAGTCACCCTTCACTAGGTACACCGCTTTCCACCAACTTTACTACCTGATCTCACTGTCTCACAACAGTCACCCTTCACTAGGTACACCGCTTTCCACCAACTTTACTACCTGATCTCACTGTCTCACAACAGTCACCCTTCACTAGGTACACCATTTCCCACCAACTCTACTACCTGATCTCACTGTCTCACAACAGTCACCCTTCACTAGGTACACCGCTTCCCAACAACTCTACTACCTGAATACATTGTCTCACAACAGTCACCCTTCACTAGGTACACCATTTCCCACCAACTTTACTACCTGATCTCACTGTCTCACAACAGTCACCCTTCACTAGGTACACCATTTCCCACCAACTCTACTACCTGAATACATTGTCTCACAACAGTCACCCTGATTTATACATTAGCCTCACTAACTGGTCTGTCAAAGTTAGCCAGCTCCCTCTCACCTGGCCAGCCTAGACACTTGCAACACTGGATTCTATGAATGACCATTTGTATATGTCTGACATTCTGACTTTACACTTTCACACCATTCCTTCATAAATCATTGTGCCGATGTTCATTTAGTTCCCAACAAACATCAGTATCAGAAATGACTGTTAGTACACAAGACAAAAGGCTGTGGATAGACATGATCACCGACACCAGACGGCATGGACTCAAAGAAGAAAACAAACCAAACATTCCAGGTATTTGTCCACGCACAAACTGCAGTATAAAGAAACCATCTCTACTGGATGGATGTAGCATTGTGAATGGACAAAGACACACTCAAGTGAAACCTTTCTGCTACAGCAGGTGTTCACAAACAGCTGTGTCATACTGGAAGATGCTGAGAGTGACTGCAAGAAATGTGCTATTAACACACACTGAACAACACTTACGCTCAATCTGGGCACTCCTTAATTGTTCTTTCAGCTTGATGACTTCTGACCGCAGACTATCAATGTGCTGCACCAAGTTACTTGCAGTATCACCATTGTTGATATCTCGAGGACTCGGGGGAGCTGAGATGGGCTGGTCAAGCTTTTCTTGCAGCTGTCTGAAAGAAGATGTTAGTTAGTTAGTTAGTCGCAGTTCCAACTTCACAGCAACTGGTCGTCCCCATTATGCTCTGTTCTTGTGCCAGTGAATTTCACACAAAATGCTCCCCACTGCCCAATGTGAAAAGTGGAAAAGACAGGAGTCTCGACAAACAACAGCCCGCACAGATACACTGTGCATAATGCCGTCGCCAGAATGCCAACACAATAGTCCCCCACGAAACACCCAGTTCATCTCTGATGGAATCAGCAGTCATTTTCCCATCTGGATGTTTCCTAGATGTTCACCCACACAGTCCATGAAATACAGTTCATCGTCGATGGCAGTGGCAGTCAACCAGAAGCCCAGCAGCCACGCATTTCTGCATAAGGCAAAAATCGGTCAACTCTGGGACATAGCCATCTGCCATCGCTCCGAACATGCAGTCACCTTCCAAAAAACCTCTGGCAGATTCAAAAGCATTTCACACGAAACTCACAGCTCACAGTGTCGCGCCACGCACTCACTCAGTAGCAGGGCGACGGAACCATCAAACCTCCTTAGTCGCCTCTTACGACATGCGTGGTAGGCTACAGTGTTGCTATTCTTTGCTTCCCTTATGGGCCCCGGCAATACACGGGGAGCTGAAAGAAGATTTAGAAACTGAACATTGTTGTGACATTGTTGACGTTGTGAAGGTCATACATCCCATGGCAGATCTGTTATAACTATGTGAAGTTGTAGAAATGTACATGGGCTTTGGGTCACAGAAACTGTGGAAGAATAGTTTGCATTTGTGAAAGATACAAAACAAAAACATGAGGTTCTGAACATTAGACTTAACAAAGACATTCTAAGATCAAGTAAAGAACGATACACAGTGATTGTGAGAAACAGATACAATCCAATACTTAAACACACAGCTTTCACAAAAATTTGCTGAAAAGCTGTGTCCACCAAATGAAACAAAAGAAGACACACAAAAGCAAAGAAAACTGGATGACTCAAGAAATCTTAAAATTGATGGACAAAAGACCACACAGTAAAAATGACAAAGAATAAAATTTTTTTAAGTAATAATTAAATAAAGACACAAAAAAAGTAATTAAACAAGCAGTGCAACATAATTAAATTAAATTTGTTCAAGATACAAAAACAGCTCAGACAACTTAGTGAGTTTACAGGAAGAAACATAAGATTAAGCACAGGATATTTGAAATTAAAGACAGTAAAGATATTAATGGAAGAAGATGCTATGGTAAAAAAATTGAATGAATATGTAAGAACATTATATGATGAAGCAAAAGCAGAACTAATAGAAAAAAAAAGCAACTAAGAAGATTCACCATCACGGAAAAAGTCACTGGTACTATCAAACACATGAAGACAGGAAAAACACTTGGGCCAGATGAAGTCATAGTAACAGAATTAGAAACACTGTGAGAATACAGAACAGAAATACTAATTGTTGAGTGATATTCACAACAGTGGATACATACCTAACGATGTGCTGAAATCTGTATTTATAGCTTTACCCAGAAGACAATGTGCAAATGGATGTGAAGAATTTAATATAATCAACCTCATAAACCGTGTCACCAAACCTCTACTCAGAATTATAATGACAAGAGCAAAAAAGAAATTAAAGATGGAAATTAGTGAAATCAGTATGGATTTGTGGAAGGGAGAGGAACAAATAATACACATTCCAAACACTAATAGGGAGATCAACTGAGACACCGCCAAAAACATCATATCAATGTCTAGTTTCTCTAATTAATTAATGGATTGCATTTGTTTCTTGAAGAACTGTCTCTCTTTAACCCTTTACAGGTCACAGCGGCCAATTCCGGCCGATGCCATAAAACGATCGTAGCGTCCGATTCCGGCCGATACTATTATGCATTGTAAAAACGCGATCTCTCGGCTTTCCGACACTTCCGATGGCTACTTTCGCTTTCGCCGACAGCTTGACAACGTGGCCGCCATTTGTAAACGCGATAGTATGAATTTGAACGGACTTTTACGGACAATTTTTGATAGTTTTCGGGATTTTTACGCTGTTTTTCAAAATGGATTTTGGCGATTCTTCAAGTGATAGCCGAGATTTCGCTAGGTTCAATTTAAATGACATTAAAGGGCACGAAGTTGACTATTAATCGGCGCTAGATATCAGTGCAAAGCGTTACTTTGCATTAGCAGTCGAGTCGGACTTTAAAGAAAGTGATTATGATTCTGAAAATGTGTTTGTAAATTGCCGTATAGATGACGGAAAATCACAAACAACATGCCGTATTTCGTAAATATTTGTGTTCATATATGGATTACCGACAACAATCATGTGAGTAACATATTCTGCATGCTTTTCCCTTCATTGTGTTGTTTATTTAACTAAAATCGGTTGACTAACACCTTATTTGTGATGTTTTTACTAACGCAACCCGAAATTTTACCGAACCTGAAAAAATCTTGCCCGTTCAGGGCTAGAAAACGGACAAGCGTCTGCCCTGTAAAGGGCTAATCAATTTATGGTTTTCATTTGTTTCTTGAAGCACTGTCTCATTCATTTTTGTGTTCATGGAATTCTTTCCTTTTCCCTCAATACCCATATTTCCACTACCGTTAGATGTTTCTCAGCACGTCTGCATACTGTCAGCGTTTCACATGCAGCAACAGTATGAGTTCTATAAAGCATTTCAACTCTTTTTCTCGCAGCAATTGAGTTTTTTTGGTGAGTTTATTTTGTGAAGGGCAACACTCCCCAGTACACCTCCCTCCAGTTATTTTGTCCAGACATTCATAGCATTTTACATGCCCAAAATATGCTGTCTTAATAACCAATCTTCTTCAATATGATTCTTACTGAATAGATCTGTTTTGTTTTCCCCACTGAATAGATGTTTAATATTCTTCTATAACACTTATACTCAAAGGCAAATATGTGCATTTCAGCTGATCTCTTAACTATCTAAGTTTCACACCCGCATGTTGCCACATAAATATCTAAATCTGTTGTAAGTGGACAATTAAAGCAACGGAGGGGAATCTTACACGACAATGTCATACCTTTTCTCTGCTTCCAGCTTATCCATTCGTTTCCAGAGTCTGTTCACAAGTGATTCTTGCTCTTGTTCGAGTGAGTTTTCCAGCTCCACCTTTTCCCTTCTCAGCTGTAACCATATAGAAAAAAAGAAGTTACCCGCTGAAAGCACTAGCGTGTGTATTTAGAACAACAGTGATTTTAAAGCTACTGGTTCTTTGTGAGTTTTTCATCTTCCAACTGTATGCCATATTTATTTACTCATGATAAAATGTTCTTTGAGGAATGGAATATGTTGACCTGCAGTTAATCTGTGAATAAGGAAAGCCTTCCTTGAACAGTGAAGTAATAAGAGCTTTCACAGTCATTTTGTACATGCATACCGTTAAGAGATTTTGTACTGGAAATTACTCCAATTTTATGTTCAGTTTGTGGTCGAAAGGATAAGAGCTCTAGTTCTTAAACTTCCAGTACACTACGGCAAGGTAGGCGGTTCAACCCCTACATCAGCAGTATTTTGGAACATTGAATTCTCATTCAGAAAGCAATGGCAAACTACTGAATATACATTCTGTCTAGAAAATAAACCTGGGTTGATGACAACATCCTGCAAAATACGTGCAACATTTTGTTTCAGCTTCCAATGAACAGTTTATGGGTTTGGTACTTTCAGCTGTGTGTAACCTCTGCACTAACATGGCTAGCTGGCACAGAAACCAATGGACAGTTTGTGGGTTTGGTATTGTCAGCTGTGTGTAACCTCTGCACTAACACGGCTAGCTGGCACAGAAACCAATGGACAGTTTGTGGGTTTGGTATTGTCAGCTGTGTGTAACCTCTGCACTAACACAGCTAGCTGGCACAAAAACCAATGGACAGTTTGTGGGTTTGGTACTGTCAGCTGTTTGTAACCTCTGCACTAACACGGCTAGCTGGCACAGAAAACAATGGACAGTTTATGGGTTTGATACTGTCAGCTGTGTGTAATCTCTGCACATACACGGCTAGCTGGCACAGAAACCAATGGACAGTTTGTGGGTTTGGTACTGTCAGCTGTTTGTAACCTCTGCACTAACACAGCTAGCTGGCACAGAAACCAATGGACAGTTTGTGGGTTTGGTATTGTCAGCTGTTTGTAACCTCTGCACTAACACAGCTAGCTGGCACAGAAACCAATGGACAGTTTGTGGGTTTGGTACTGTCAGCTGTGTGTAACCTCTGCACTAACACGGCTAGCTGGCACAGAAACCAATGGACAGTTTGTGGGTTTGGTATTGTCAGCTGTGTGTAACCTCTGCACTAACACGGCTAGCTGGCACAGAAACCAATGGACAGTTTGTGGGTTTGGTATTGTCAGCTGTGTGTAACCTCTGCACTAACACGGCTAGCTGGCACAGAAACCAATGGACAGTTTGTGGGTTTGGTATTGTCAGCTGTGTGTAACCTCTGCACTAACACGGCTAGCTGGCACAGAAACCAATGGACAGTTTGTGGGTTTGGTATTGTCAGCTGTGTGTAACCTCTGCACTAACACAGTTAGCTGGCACAGAAACCAATGGACAGTTTGTGGGTTTGGTACTGTCAGCTGTGTGTAACCTCTGCACTAACACAGCTAGCTGG
Source organism: Cepaea nemoralis (assembly GCA_014155875.1). Taxonomy (NCBI): domain Eukaryota; kingdom Metazoa; phylum Mollusca; class Gastropoda; order Stylommatophora; family Helicidae; genus Cepaea; species Cepaea nemoralis. Next base: position 105,795 of record JACEFZ010027417.1, read on the forward strand.
CACAGAAACTAATGATATAATCAGCTAGCCTAATTAACAATAAGCTAATTCTTCTGTTATAAATGCACGTGTGCCAGTGAAGCAAGGCTTCCAAGACAGAAATATTTACATATTGAGAAACATACTAGCATTTTATGTCAATATTAAAGGTAGTCCCATTTACCACTGCAGGAGATCCTCCTCCTGGAACGTCAAGCATTCTTTGCCCACATTGTCAAAGAACATTTTGAGCCAAAATAGACCTTCCCAGCCATCTTAGAACTCACGGCTCCAAACTTTCAACCCCACTGAACAAAATAAATGGTTATCATCACCCTTGACAGACAAACAACATATAAAGGTAGACCCATAGCTGATACAGCTGTTGGACTGTGAAGTGTTAGACCTTCACATATTTCAGGTCATGATATGAGATGGGGTGTGAAGTGTTAGGCCGTCACATATTTCAGGTCATGACATTAGGTGGGGTGTGAAGTGTTAGGTCTTCACATATTCTAGGTCATGACATGAGATGGGGTGTGAAGTGTTAGGCCTTCACATATTCTAGGCCATGACATGAGGTGGGGTGGGAAGTGTTAGGCCTTCACATATTCTAGGCCATGACATGAGATGGGGTGTGAAGTGTTAGGCCGTCACATATTTCAGGTCATGACATGAGGTGGGGTGTCAAGTGTTAGGTCTTCACATATTCTAGGTCATGACATGAGGTGGGGTGTGAAGTGTTAGGTCTTCACATATTCTAGGCCATGACATGAGGTGGGGTGTGAAGTGTTAGGCTGTCACATATTTCAGGTCATGACATGAGGTGGGGTGTGAAGTGTTAGGCCTTCACATATTCTAGGCCATGACATGAGATGGGGTGTGAAGTGATAGGTCATCACATATTCTAGGCCATGACATGAGATAGGGTGTGAAGTGTTAGGTCGTCACATATTCTAGGCTATGACATGAAGTGGGGTGTGAAGTGTTAGGTCGTCACATATTCTAGGCCATGACATGAGATGGGGTGTGAAGTGTTAGGTCTTCACATATTCTAGGTCATGACATGAGGTGGGGTGTGAAGTGTTAGGTCTTCACATATTCTAGGCCATGACATGAGGTGGGGTTTGAAGTGTTAGGCCGTCACATATTTCAGGTCATGACATGAGGTGGGGTGTGAAGTGTTAGACCTTCACATATTCTAGGCCATGACATGAGGTGGGGTGTGAAGTGTTAGGCCTTCACATATTCTAGGTCATGACATGAGATGGGGTGTGAAGTGTTAGGCCTTCACATATTCTAGGCCATGACATGAGATGGGGTGTGAAGTGTTAGGTGTTCACATATTCTAGGCCATGACATGAGATGGAGTGTGAAGTATTAGGTCTTCACATATTCTAGGCCATGACATGAGATGGGGTGTGAAGTGTTGGACCTTCACATATTCTAGGCCATGACATGAGGTGGGGTGTGAAGTGTTAGGTGTTCACATATTTTAGGCCATGACATGAGATGGGGTGTGAAGTGTTAGGCCTTCACATATTGTAGGCCATGACATGAGGTGGGGTGTGAAGTGTTAGGTCTTCACATATTTTAGGCCATGACATGAGGTGGAGTGTGAAGTGTTAGGTCTTCACATATTCTAGGCCATGACATGAGGTGAAGTGTTAGGTCTTCACATATTCTAGGCCATGACATGAGGTGAAGTGTTAGGTCGTCACATATTCTAGGCCATGACATGAGATGGGGTGTGAAGTGTTAGGTCGTCACATATTCTAGGCCATGACATGAGATGGGGTGTGAAGTGTTAGGTCGTCACATATTCTAGGCCATGACATGAGATGGGGTGTGAAGTGTTAGGTCGTCACATATTCTAGGCCATGACATGAGGTAGGGTGTGAAGTGTTAGGCCTTCACATATTTCAGGCCATGACATGAGGTGGGGTGTGAAGTGTTAGACCTTCACATATTCTAGGCCATGACATGAGATGGCGTGTGAAGTGTTAGGCCTTCACATATTTCAGGCCATGACATGAGGTGGGGTGTGAAGTGTTAGACCTTCACATATTCTAGGCCATGACATGAGATGGGGTGTGAAGTGTTAGGCCTTCACATATTTCAGGCCATGACATGAGGTGGGGTGTGAAGTGTTAGGTGTTCACATATTCTAGGCCATGACATGAGATGGGGTGTGAAGTGTTAGGTCGTCACATATTCTAGGCCATGACATAAGATGGAGTGTGAAGTGTTAGGCCTTCACATATTCTAGGCCATGACATGAGGTGGGGTGTGAAGTGTTAGGCCTTCACATATTTCAGGCCATGACATGAGGTGGGGTGTAAAGTGTTAGGTGTTCACATATTCTAGGCCATGACATGAGGTGGGGTGTGAAGTGTTAGACCTTCACATATTCTAGGCCATGACATGAGATGGAGTGTGAAGTGTTAGACCTTCACATATTCTAGGCCATGACATGAGATGGAGTGTGAAGTGTTAGGCCTTCACATATTCTAGGCCATGACATGAGGTGGGGTGTGAAGTGTTAGACCTTCACATATTCTAGGCCATGACATGAGGTGGGGTGTGAAGTGTTAGGCCTTCACATATTCTAGGTCATGACATGAGATGGGGTGTGAAGTGTTAGGCCTTCACATATTCTAGGCCATGACATGAGATGGGGTGTGAAGTGTTAGGCCTTCACATATTCTAGGCCATGACATGAGATGGAGTGTGAAGTATTAGGTCTTCACATATTCTAGGCCATGACATGAGATGGGGTGTGAAGTGTTAGGTCGTCACATATTCTAGGCCATGACATGAGATGGGGTGTGAAGCGTTAGGCCTTCACATATTCTAGGCCATGACATGAGATGGGGTGTGAAGTGTTAGGCCTTCACATATTCTAGGCCATGACATGAGGTGGGGTGTGAAGTGTTAGGTGTTCACATATTCTAGGCCATGACATGAGATGGGGTGTGAAGTGTTAGGCCTTCACATATTCTAGGCCATGACATGAGGTGGGGTGTGAAGTGTTAGGTCTTCACATATTCTAGACCATGACATGAGATGGGGTGTGAAGTGTTGGACCTTCACATATTCTAGGCCATGACATGAGGTGGGGTGTGAAGTGTTAGGTGTTCACATATTTTAGGCCATGACATGAGATGGGGTGTGAAGTGTTAGGTGTTCACATATTCTAGGCCATGACATGAGGTGGGGTGTGAAGTGTTAGGTCTTCACATATTCTAGGCCATGACATGAGATGGGGTGTGAAGTGTTGGACCTTCACATATTCTAGGCCATGACATGAGGTGGGGTGTGAAGTGTTAGGTGTTCACATATTTTAGGCCATGACATGAGATAGGGTGTGAAGTGTTAGGCCTTCACATATTGTAGGCCATGACATGAGGTGGGGTGTGAAGTGTTAGGTCTTCACATATTTTAGGCCATGACATGAGGTGGAGTGTGAAGTGTTAGGGCTTCACATATTTTAGGCCATGACATGAGGTGAAGTGTTAGGTCTTCACATATTCTAGGCCATGACATGAGGTGAAGTGTTAGGTCATCACATATTCTAGGCCATGACATGAGATGGGGTGTGAAGTGTTAGGTCGTCACATATTCTAGGCCATGACATGAGATGGGGTGTGAAGTGTTAGGTCGTCACATATTCTAGGCCATGACATGAGATGGGGTGTGAAGTGTTAGGTCGTCACATATTCTAGGCCATGACATGAGGTGGGGTGTGAAGTGTTAGGCCTTCACATATTTCAGGCCATGACATGAGGTGGGGTGTGAAGTGTTAGACCTTCACATATTCTAGGCCATGACATGAGATGGCGTGTGAAGTGTTAGGCCTTCACATATTTCAGGCCATGACATGAGGTGGGGTGTGAAGTGTTAGACCTTCACATATTCTAGGCCATGACATGAGATGGGGTGTGAAGTGTTAGGCCTTCACATATTTCAGGCTATGACATGAGGTGGGGTGTGAAGTGTTAGGTGTTCACATATTCTAGGCCATGACATGAGATGGGGTGTGAAGTGTTAGGTCGTCACATATTCTAGGCCATGACATGAGATGGAGTGTGAAGTGTTAGGCCTTCACATATTCTAGGCCATGACATGAGGTGGGGTGTGAAGTGTTAGGCCTTCACATATTTCAGGCCATGACATGAGGTGGGGTGTGAAGTGTTAGGTGTTCACATATTCTAGGCCATGACATGAGATGGGGTGTGAAGTGTTAGGTCGTCACATATTCTAGGCCATGACATAAGATGGAGTGTGAAGTGTTAGGCCTTCACATATTCTAGGCCATGACATGAGGTGGGGTGTGAAGTGTTAGGCCTTCACATATTTCAGGCCATGACATGAGGTGGGGTGTAAAGTGTTAGGTGTTCACATATTCTAGGCCATGACATGAGGTGGGGTGTGAAGTGTTAGACCTTCACATATTCTAGGCCATGACATGAGATGGAGTGTGAAGTGTTAGACCTTCACATATTCTAGGCCATGACATGAGATGGAGTGTGAAGTGTTAGGCCTTCACATATTCTAGGCCATGACATGAGGTGGGGTGTGAAGTGTTAGACCTTCACATATTCTAGGCCATGACATGAGGTGGGGTGTGAAGTGTTAGGCCTTCACATATACTAGGTCATGACATGAGATGGGGTGTGAAGTGTTAGGCCTTCACATATACTAGGTCATGACATCATGAGCTGGGGTGTGAAGTGTTAGGCCTTCACATATTCTAGGCCATGACATGAGATGGAGTGTGAAGTATTAGGTCTTCACATATTCTAGGCCATGACATGAGATGGGGTGTGAAGTGTTAGGTCGTCACATATTCTAGGCCATGACATGAGATGGGGTGTGAAGCGTTAGGCCTTCACATATTCTAGGCCATGACATGAGATGGGGTGTGAAGTGTTAGGCCTTCACATATTCTAGGCCATGACATGAGGTGGGGTGTGAAGTGTTAGGTGTTCACATATTCTAGGCCATGACATGAGATGGGGTGTGAAGTGTTAGGCCTTCACATATTCTAGGCCATGACATGAGGTGGGGTGTGAAGTGTTAGGTCTTCACATATTCTAGGCCATGACATGAGATGGGGTGTGAAGTGTTGGACCTTCACATATTCTAGGCCATGACATGAGGTGGGGTGTGAAGTGTTAGGTGTTCACATATTTTAGGCCATGACATGAGATGGGGTGTGAAGTGTTAGGTGTTCACATATTCTAGGCCATGACATGAGGTGGGGTGTGAAGTGTTAGGTCTTCACATATTCTAGGCCATGACATGAGATGGGGTGTGAAGTGTTGGACCTTCACATATTCTAGGCCATGACATGAGGTGGGGTGTGAAGTGTTAGGTGTTCACATATTTTAGGCCATGACATGAGATAGGGTGTGAAGTGTTAGGCCTTCACATATTGTAGGCCATGACATGAGGTGGGGTGTGAAGTGTTAGGTCTTCACATATTTTAGGCCATGACATGAGGTGGAGTGTGATAGGTCTTCACATATTTTAGGCCATGACATGAGGTGAAGTGTTAGGTCTTCACATATTCTAGGCCATGACATGAGGTGAAGTGTTAGGTCATCACATATTCTAGGCCATGACATGAGATGGGGTGTGAAGTGTTAGGTCGTCACATATTCTAGGCCATGACATGAGATGGGGTGTGAAGTGTTAGGTCGTCACATATTCTAGGCCATGACATGAGATGGGGTGTGAAGTGTTAGGTCGTCACATATTCTAGGCCATGACATGAGGTGGGGTGTGAAGTGTTAGGCCTTCACATATTTCAGGCCATGACATGAGGTGGGGTGTGAAGTGTTAGACCTTCACATATTCTAGGCCATGACATGAGATGGCGTGTGAAGTGTTAGGCCTTCACATATTTCAGGCCATGACATGAGGTGGGGTGTGAAGTGTTAGACCTTCACATATTCTAGGCCATGACATGAGATGGGGTGTGAAGTGTTAGGCCTTCACATATTTCAGGCTATGACATGAGGTGGGGTGTGAAGTGTTAGGTGTTCACATATTCTAGGCCATGACATGAGATGGGGTGTGAAGTGTTAGGTCGTCACATATTCTAGGCCATGACATGAGATGGAGTGTGAAGTGTTAGGCCTTCACATATTCTAGGCCATGACATGAGGTGGGGTGTGAAGTGTTAGGCCTTCACATATTTCAGGCCATGACATGAGGTGGTGTGTAAAGTGTTAGGTGTTCACATATTCTAGGCCATGACATGAGATGGGGTGTGAAGTGTTAGGTCGTCACATATTCTAGGCCATGACATGAGATGGAGTGTGAAGTGTTAGGCCTTCACATATTCTAGGCCATGACATGAGGTGGGGTGTGAAGTGTTAGACCTTCACATATTCTAGGCCATGACATGAGATGGAGTGTGAAGTGTTAGACCTTCACATATTCTAGGCCATGACATGAGATGGAGTGTGAAGTGTTAGACCTTCACATATTCTAGGCCATGACATGAGGTGAAGTGTGAAGTGTTAGACCTTCACATATTCTAGGCCATGACATGAGGTGGAGTGTGAAGTGTTAGGCCTTCACATATTCTAGGCCATGACATGAGGTGAGGTGTGAAGTGTTAGGCCTTCACATATTCTAGGCCATGACATGAGGTGGGATGTGAAGTGTTAGACCTTCACATATTTCAGGCCATGACATGAGATGGAGTGTGAAGTGTTAGACCTTCACATATTCTAGGCCATGACATGAGGTGGGGTGTGAAGTGTTAGACCTTCACATATTCAGGCCATGACATGAGATGGAGTGTGAAGTGTTAGACCTTCACATATTCTAGGCCATGACATGAGGTGGTGTGTAAAGTGTTAGGTGTTCACATATTCTAGGCCATGACATGAGATGGGGTGTGAAGTGTTAGGTCGTCACATATTCTAGGCCATGACATGAGATGGGGTGTGAAGTGTTAGGTCGTCACATATTCTAGGCCATGACATGAGATGGGGTGTGAAGTGTTAGGTCGTCACATATTCTAGGCCATGACATGAGATGGGATGTGAAGTGTTAGGTCGTCACATATTCTAGGCCATGACATGAGATGGGGTGTGAAGTGTTAGGTCATCACATATTCTAGGCCATGACATGAGGTGGAGTGTGAAGTGTTAGGCCTTCACATATTCTAGGCCATGACATGAGATGGCGTGTGAAGTGTTAGGCCTTCACATATTTCAGGCCATGACATGAGGTGGGGTGGCCAGTTCCCTTTCTCATGGCCTTTCCTTCTCAAACAATTCCCTGAAAATTGTCTGTTAATTGTATGAGGCTAGGTCAACACCTAGAGCTATGCTGGTCGGAAACATAATTCTGCCCCTGCTGGCGATTGAACCCGAACTATTGTCTGGGTAGGCAAGCGCACTAATCACTATGCCACCACAGCTCATCTTGTATGGACTGCTGTGTTATATTTGTTTCTTTACCTGTTCAAGAGTCTGCTGTTTGTTGTAAGTGTCTGCCTCCAGCTTTTCAATTTTTCTCATGAGTTTATTTATCTGGCATTCTTGCTCCTTTTCCAGTGTTTCTTCCAGTTCTATCTTTTCTTGGCGTAGCTGTTTGAAATAACCAAATATGTTTTCAGATTAATAATTATTGTAATCATGCTTAAATATGCTTCAGGTAGGTCTTTTGCATAAGTTATTTATGATTGCATTTAAATTATTGAATGTAAGATAACAAAAGATAATCAATCAGTGACACACAATAAAAGCCAATTATCAGCAAAGAAATGTAAATAAGTGTTTATTTTAGCTGTCTCCACAGACAAACAAATATGAATATGAAGTGGGGAAATAAGGTGACTTAAGGTTCAATGTCTGCATTTAGCACATTAGTCACATGACATCAATGTCATTCTCAAATCTCTGTACTGTATGTTGCAGTTTCATCAAACAAGTGGCCCAGGTTTGCCTTAATTAGCATAATTAATGTTTACCATTAATGATTATGAAAGAATCAACATCACAGTAGCCTGGGCAAACCCTAAGTAGTCTGGGCAAACCCACAGTTGTTCTGTCTGCCTTAGCAAATGTCACAAGGTGTAGATGGTGACCGTTCCAGCAACATGCTGGTTATAAACACTTCAGATTCATCCTCTCGCACATAGGTCAGCATGACCAAATGGATAAGAATGCGTGTTCTTAAACATCTGGTGTGCTGATGCCGAGGTAAGGGGTTCAACCCCTACACCGGACAGTTGGACTAAAATGTTGACCTATCGTATTTGACTTTGGGACGTAAATTACAAGTACCTCTGAAGTTGGAGTGGGTTTGCCTGATGGCGAGGGACACTGTTAATAGGGAAAGGTAATCCACACACAAAATTCAGTCCAGCACTACTAGAAGTAGTTGTGTATGGACTACACTTGAGTTCAAAGCAAACATCCTCTCACATAACCTCTCACACAACCTGTCACATAACCTGTCACATAACCTGTCACATAACCTGTCACATAACCTGTCACTCAACCTCTCACACAACCTGTCACACAACCTGTCACATAACCTCTCACATAACCTCTCACACAACCTCTCACACAACCTCTCACACAACCTCTCACATAACCTGTCACATAACCTGTCACATAACCTGTCACACAACCTCTCACACAACCTCTCACATAACCTCTCACACAACCTCTCACACAACCTCTCACATAACCTCTCACACAACCTCTCACACAACCTCTCACATAACCTCTCACATAACCTCTCACACAACCTCTCACACAACCTCTCACATAACCTGTCACATAACCTCTCACATTACCTCTCACATAACCTCTCACAGAACCTCTCACACGGTTCCAAATGTTGCTGTTATGTAGCTGGGGGCCGAGTTACGTTGAGCGCCCAACTTGGATAAATACCCAAATGGCTCATGCATTCATCACCTCTGCAGCAAAAGTCCAACTCCTGGCTTTCTCATAGCGGAACTGTTTTAACCAACAGGAGAGGGGTGGTGGTGCCGAGAAATAATCAGAACGCTCTAGATGTATATGTATGTACATGCATGCGCAGACACGTGTGTGCATGCCCAGGCCCCTAAATTTGAGTAAGACCACAGTCTTCTCTAGTAAAGGAAAGGTGCTGAAGACAGAGGCGCACCACAGAAATCAGGATACCACGCAATTACACCATGAAATATGTCGACTATTGCTAAATGTTATGGTACTCCCCCTGCTTTGGACCCCCAGGCAGGTGCTGTGCCGGGCTCTATGGTCCAACCACAACTACTGGAGGTTCTTCTTAGATGTCCTGAGGAGCCAGGGGACCTGAGCGTCCGACCATACTAAACAAAGACTAAATATAATGCACTGGAATGTGGAGGGAGTGAGCAATAACAAAATTGAACTAGAAAACATCTTGGACCAAGAGAAAAGTAAGCATATGTTGCTTGCAAGAAATTCACCTCAACAAAAATATAGCCTTCAATATCAGAAGCTACCAGTGTTACCGATCTGACCGAAAGGACAGGCGAAAAGGTGGGATACTGACCCTTGTAAAAAATAACATCACTGCTCCCAAATTGAAGTTTACAAGGAAGGAAGGGGCTGAGTAAACTTAAGACAGGCAATACAAACTTACATCTGATCAATTACTATTGTCCAAGTGACCGCCCACAGGCACTGGACACACTACCATTAAAAGAAAAAATGATTGTGTGTGGCGATTTCAACAGCCACTCGCAGAGCTGGGGTTATGATCACATGGACCAGAGAGGAGAGAGACTGGAAGACTGGCAGGATGAGAATAGATTCATCTTGATTAACAAGCCGTCCGACCCACATACTTTCTACTCGAGATCATGGCACACTACAACTACACCTGACCTGGCTTTTCATTCACCAGACCTGGAGTGGAACATTACATGAATTGTTGGGAAACAACTTGGTGGCAGTGACCATCGGCCAGTCTTTCTAACTGTAGAAAATGAGCTTGTAAGTGAAAGAAGCACTCTCTTGAGGTGGAACTACAAGAAAGCAGACTGGGCAATGTACGAGGGCGAGTCAATAAGCAAGTCACACAGTTCTATGGGATGGCAGGTAAATGTAGTTGGTGTTTGCTACAGGTGTCATTAGGTGACAGCAACATCGAACTTTATTTTCCCATTCGTCAGGTGGCGCTAGGTGTCTCATGCGCATGCACAGTAAACAAAATGGCGACTGTACTTACGGAGTGTATAACCAAAGAGCAACATGCTGTTGTGCGTTTTTTGTGGGCAAACGGAATGTGGGAAGTTCTAGAACATTCGCCTTACAGCCCCAACTTAGTCCCTAGTGATTTGCACCGTTTTAGTCCACTGAAAACCCACCTTGGAAGGAGACATTTCGCGAATGACGCCGAAGTTGAATGTGAAGTGAAAACGTGGTTTAGAAAACAGAGCACGCAGTTCTATGCAGCCAGTTTAGAAGGCTGATAAAACGATGGGATAAGCACATCAATGTTGGTGGAAATTATGTTGAGAAATAAATGGACAATGTATGTATAAAAATAAACTGGTTTCAAGTTGTTATCATATTTAGTTATTTTTCTACAGCCATGTGTGGCTTACTTATTGACTTCCCCTTGTACAAGCATCACACCCGCATACTGGTTAGAAACCTGAACACAAAGAAAGACATAAATAAAGTAGTTGAAGAGTTTGGAAAATGCATACTACATGCAGCATGAGAAACAGTACCAAAAGGACATTTTAAATCCTACTGGAGTAGAATTTATGGAACAGTTGCATAATATGTGGAAGTGTGTAGAAAGCAAGCAGAGGCCAAACCCAGCCAAGAGCACCACAATAAATACCAGCACGCAAAAGCCAAATTTCAAAGGGCCAAGCTGCAGGCTAGATGGAAAAGCTGGCAGGTGAAAACAAGAGTCACTGAACTTTGAAAGTGACACTAGGAAGTTGTGGAAGCTAATAAAACAACTTAACAATGAGGGCACATAGAGAAACTCAAAAATTGCACTACATAAAGATGGAAACATTTTAACAGGAAAGAAAGCAGCTGACCATTTTGCGGACTCATTTGCACAAGATAACAATACCAAAATTAGTCCAGAGAAGCAACAAGAGATTCGAGAGAAATGGCAATATAAAGGACAAACTGCCTTCGTTTCCACACAATGGCATTGAGTGCCAGTCATTCAGAAAGCAATGGCAAACTACTGAACGTAAACTTGCCCAGAAATCATAAACAGCCAAAACATGCTGGAGTTGACATCTACGTCCTGTAAATGATATGCAACTAACTTTTTTTATATTAAAGGGAAGCCCATTTCATTTATTATATTCCATAATTCTGTAAGCTCTACACAGCAAGAGTACAGCAAGAGTACAGATCTACATTGTACTCTTGTTTGTTTTTTTCCTTCTAAAATTACCATCATGCTAAATGTGCTGTCACGTGTTTGTTTTTTTCCTTCTAAAATTACCATCATGCTAAATGTGCTGTCACGTGTGCCTCTATTTCATCTACAGCCAGCTTGTACTATGATTACATTTTCTTCAATTTTTCTATTTGGAATATACTTTTCACTTATTCTGAAATATGCCTTTCGTGATCAGGATGGTGGTAAGTACATTCACTCGCGCTCAGATGACAGCCTCTACAATGCTCAGAGATTGAAGGCCAAGACCAAAATTAGGAGAGTACTGATCAGAGTTGCTTTTTGCAGATGATGCTGCAATTATGACCCATTCTGAGGAAGAATTACAATGTCTACTATCTGCATTCTCCAATGCTTGTTCTAAATTTGGTTTAACAATTAGCAAAAAAAAAGACACAGATTATGTCACAAGGTGCACATGGGGTACCATCAATCTTTATTGACGATGCCGAACTGGAGATAGTAGACCATTTTAAATATCTAGGATCAGAGGTAAATAACTAATGATCCCTAGATCAGGAAATCAACATCAGGATTGGTAAGGCAGCAACAACAATGACAACAGAAGAGGACAGTCGACATTCTGTGGGCATGTCATGAGAAGAAGAAAGCTGGAGTATGTCACCACAACAGGAAAAGCTGGAGGGGAATAAAGGCAGATGGAGACCAAGAGAAAAGATGCTGGACAGTTTGATATCATGGCATAGAGGACAGTTGGTACCAGACATGACTGGCAGCAAACAAGACAGAAGGATTGTGGACAGACATTTACTTCCCAATACTTTTCCTGTTACCCATTTTAAGCAGGATCAACATGTGAGCAAATGTCAAGTTAAAAATCCGCCTCGGTAAGAATTTAAACCCAAGACCATCGAGCCTGCAAGCAAGTGCACTAGCCACTGAGCTCTTATAGTTCAACAAAAGATGTGCCTATAGTTCTAGCTGTAGTCTGTCAATTTCCAACACATTTTTTCTAGTGATATTTGAAATATTTAAAACAGTTACTACCCACGCTTCATTCCTGATCCAATGGCATGCAATGTAGTACTGTCTGCTGCTGATGGCATTGAAGGAGTTAATATTTATGCTCACATCTCTACAGAGGTATCAGCTACGGGACCATCATCTCCCATGTGTGCTTTATATTTAGAGATCCATCAGATTTGAAGTTGCAGTCTCAAATGTTGCATGAAATATTGTAGTGACAATGGCTGATGGTATTGAAAGAGTTAATATACATATTTTGACACACCTATAGAGGTATCCGCTACAGAACCATCATTTCCCATGTGCATTTTTGTATGTTGCCACAGTAACTGCATTTGTACGGCTTGTTCTTAGAATGTATTATATGATGACGGCTGAGGTCGGCACTCCAGAAGATTGATTGATTGATTGATTTAGGAATCGACATCACAGCATTCAGGGCATTCCCATATGTGCTCTGTCCCCATCCTCAGTAGCCAGCGAAGAGTTCCAACACTAATAGTACCAGGAGCAATCTGATTATAAGTCCGTCTCGCCTTTCCTCTGAGCGTTGAGCGTCGGCCAGATCCCCTCGTCACGCCTCGCGGTCTCATTCTTGCCAGACCATGGTAATCCATTTGCTCCTCCGAGGTGTGCACGTGCTCCCACAAGGCCGCAACCACGTCTGCCTTGTCATGTATCAATACTCCACCAAGTTCTGCAGAGCCAGCCAATCTGTCCGCCTGTTCATTTCCCAGCACACCGGCATGCCCCGGAGAAAAGATCCAGGCGATGCTTGTCACCCGTGACCTCCGAAGCGAAGCAAGCCACTCCGGACGAAGCCTGCCCGTCCTCACCCTCGTCAGCATGCTTTCTGAGTCAGTTACAATCACGATGTGTGTGTGTGTGTCGTATTCTCCATCCAGCGGAGAGCCGCAGTGACTGCTTCCACCTCCCTTCTTAAGCTGGATGTTGTGGTATCATATGCCAGGCTCTCCTGCCCCAAACATCGACCATTAGCTTTGGCTATGAACCCCCAGCCACTTCTCTCACCTCTTGACACCGAACCATCTATGTAGATAATCACATCACCCGAGTGAGCATTGTCCTGAATTAGTTGCTGGATTTCCACTTCCGTGGCCCCTGCTGGCCACTCCCTGCACTCCCGGCTTAATGTGATTATAACTCTGCACAAGTCTGACTGCTCCGCTGGCACTCTGACCCACTCCTCTCCACGCCTAATGTTCTCCAAGGGGCATACCTGTCTGATCGTATCCTCCGCCTGAGCCAATCCATGATTTCCCTCTTATCAGTCGCTGACCCTTAACTGCGTCCAGCGCCTCATGCAGTGGGTGGTCTGTGTCTGCAGTTACTCTGAGGTATGCCTTCGCCTGCATCACCTTGAGCCTACCAGCAACAGTCGGCAGACCAAGGATGTAATGCATACACAGTATACATACACACCAGAAGAATCTCACACCACATATGTCACACTTAAAACGGTTGTCTTCCACATGCATGGCCAAATGTTTCTGTAGATTATTACACCGTGTCAACCCCAAGTCACAAATATCACATTTGTATGGTTTCTCTCCGGTGTGAATGATTTGATGTCTTGTCAGATCACCTCGGCGGGTAAACCCCACACCACAAACATCATATTTATGCGGTTTCTCACCGGAATGCATTCGTATATGTCCTTGTAGATTACCCCCGCTACTAAACTCCATACCACATAAATTACATTTAAACGGTTTCTCTCCCGTAAGCTGGTGAAATTAGAGCGCATACAGAATGAAGCGATGCAGGTCATTCTGGGATGCACCAGAGACACTCCAGTAGTGTGTATGCGTTACATTCCTTGGTCTGCCTACTGTTGCTAGTAGGCACAAGGTGATGCAAGCAAAGGCATACCTCAGAGTAGCTGCAGACACAGATCACCTGTTGCATGTGGCGCTGGACGTAGTTAAGGGTCAGAGACTGATAAGAGGGAAATCATGGATGGCTCAGGCGGAGGATACGATCAGACAGGTGTGCCCCTTGGAGAACATCAGGCGAGGAGAGGAGTGGGTCAGAGTGCCAGCCATGCAGTCAGACTTGTGCAGAGTTATAATAACATTGAGCCGGGAGTGCAGGGAGTGGCCAGCAGGGGCCACGGAAGTGGAAATTCAGCAACTAATTCAGGAAAATTCTTGCCCGGGTGATGTGATTATCTACACGGATGGGTCAGTGTTGAGAGGTAGGAGAAGTGCCTGGGGGTTCTTGGCAAAAACTAATGGTCGGCGTTTGGTGCAGAAGAGCCTGGCGTATGACAACACTACATCTAGCTTAAGAATGGAGGTGGAGGCGGTCAGTGCAGCTTTCCGCTGGATAGAAAACACGATACATACACACATTGTGATTGTAACTGACTCAGAAAGCATGCTGAGAAGGGTGAGAACAGGTAGGCTTCGTGCAGAGTGGCTTGCTTCGCTTCGGAGGTCACGGGTAGTAAGCATCACCTGGATCTTTTCTCCTGGGCATGCCGGTGTGCTGGGGAATGAACAGGCGGACAGATTGGCTGGCTCTGCAAAATTTGGTGGAGTATTGATGCATGACAAGGCAGACGTGGTTGCGGCCTTGTGGGAGCACGTGTACACCTAGGAGGAGCAGATGGAGCACCATGGTCTGGTAAGAATGAGACAACGAGGTGTGACGAGGGGATCTGGCCGACGCTCGGCGCTCGGAGGAAAGGCGAGACGGACATATAATCAGATTGCTACTGGAACTATTAGTGTTGGAACTCTTCGCTGGCTGCTGAGGATGGAGACGGAGCGCTTATGGGAATGTCCTGAATGCTGTGATGTCGGTTCCTAAATCAATCAATCAATCAATCAATCTCCCGTATGCACTCTTACGTACACTTGTAGATTATGAATACAAGTAAACTCCATACCACAAACATCACATTTATAAGGTTTTTCACCCGTATGAATTTTCTTGTGCCTGCTTACGTCGCCCCGCAAAGTAAAACTCATACCGCACACATCATACTTGTATGGTTTCTCCCCCAAATGCATTCTTGTTATTGATGTATCGTCCCCCAATGTTGATTCCTTCTATACCTGCTATATTCCTGAAAATATTTTCACTGTATAGGGAAAAAAGATCTGGAGACATTACACATCCCCTGTCTCACACCCCTCTTAATAGGCTGATATTGACCTACTTCATTATCAATTCTTATGGCAGCTTGTTGTTTCCAATATATATTTCTTACAAGTCTAAGGTCTTTTCCATCAATGTGTAGATCTTCAAGCATCCTTATCAAGTCGACATGTCTCACTTTATCGAAAGCCTTTGTGTAGTCAATAAAGCAAAGGTGTAGATCTTTGTTTACTTTTATAGAACTTCAATTACTGTTCTCAGTATATACACAACATTTACTGTACCCTAGCCTTTTATTACAAACCCACATCGTTCTTCTCCTATTTCAGGTTGTATTTT
Organism: Cepaea nemoralis; assembly: GCA_014155875.1. Taxonomy (NCBI): domain Eukaryota; kingdom Metazoa; phylum Mollusca; class Gastropoda; order Stylommatophora; family Helicidae; genus Cepaea; species Cepaea nemoralis. Next base: position 121,668 of record JACEFZ010027417.1, read on the forward strand.
CTTCCTAACTCTTTGCATGATAATTCTCAGCAAAATCTTTGTGATGTTGCTCATTATACTAATTGTTCGATGTTGATCACATTCCAAGGCTCATGATTTCTTTGGGATTGCAATAAATACAGAGTTACATAATTCATGAGGTATATTTCCAGTATCATAAACTGTATTCAGCTGTCTGGTAACTTTACCTATTCCATATTCTTCTAAAGCATTAATCATTTATGTTGTGGTGCTGTCTGAACTGGGGGTCTTGCCAGTTTTCATATGATTAAGAGCATTCTGAACCTCCATCTTCAAAACTGATGGTCCTTCATTATGATTTTGAATATCATACTGTTCTTCTCTGTTATCATCATAAAGGTTTTTCACATAATCTGACCATACATGTAAAATCTTATCTTTTTCTATTATGATTTTTCCATCTTTTGTCTTTAGGCAGCCTGCTGATGTACCGGTTCTTTGATTAGTAAGCTCCTGAAATCTATTTTTATGCACTAATTTGGTATTTTATTGTTGTGTTGTTTTTCAATTTCTATGCAATGTTTCTCGAGCCATGCTTATTTTGCCTCCTTACATAATGTTCTGATTTTTCTGTGAATTTCTTCATATTTGGCAGGACTATTTTTGTTCTGTCTTCTTGTTTCCATTAGTTGTAAAATTTCTTCAGTCATCCTTGTCTTACGACCCACTTTCTATTTTGGAATAGTTTTTTCTGCAGTCAAACTGATTGAATTCTTCAACATTTCCCATTGATCATCCACATCTTGAAATAGGATCTCTAGATCAGACAATATCAAATGTGTTCTTTACTTCTATGTTAAAATTATCTTGTATTTCTTTGTCAGTTTTCAATTTGCACAAATCATATTTAGTGTTACATGTTGTATACTTGACTTTCTTTAACTTTACCCTCAATGCGCCTGTAATTAATCTGTGATCACTGTAACAGTCTGCACTGGGAACTGTTTTTACAACTGTTAACGCATTTTGAAACCTCCTTCTAATCAGAATGTAATCTATCTGGTTTTTAATCCTGCTGTCTGGACTCATCCATGTCCATAATCTTTTAGGATGCTGTTTAAACCAGGTGTTTCCTACAACCATTTCTTGTTCTTTTGCCCATTCTTCAAGTCTATATCCTCTTTCGTTTCACTCTCCCAAACCATGGTTGCCTTCATGGCATCCATTGCCTTGATTTCCTCTTTTTGTGTTGAAATCACCCATTATGATATTTATTTTGGATTTTTTACAGTTCTTCAAAGCAGACTCCATGTCACTATAAAATTCATCTATACTTTCTTCACTGCATTCACTTGTTGGAGCATATATTTGAATGACATTTATTTTAAAAGGTCTTCCAATTAATGTTACTAATAGAACTCTTTCTGACACAGCCCAATATCCTTTAACAGAATTTGATGTTTGCTGATTCAATATAATGGCTACACCTCTTTGCCGTTCTTCTCCCCCAGAATAAATAATCTTACAATCCTCTCCTGTCTTGATCCCTGCCTCTTTCCATCTCATTTTGCACATTCCTAATATATTAATCTTCTCTCTTTCCATTTCTTGTTTGATGTTTTCTAATTTTCCATTTGCACTCATTGTTCTAACATTCCAAGTTCTTACTTTCAATGATAGTAATCTTTTACACTCAGTAGCCTGCTGACAGTCTGGAGTCACCTGGTGCACATGACTATCACTACCGGGCAAGGCTGCTCCTATGAAGCACCCATTTACGCTGTATCTCTGATTTTCGATGAGGCCGCAAAACATCATTTTCTTAGCATCTGTAAAGAAAGTAGTTTGCCATTGCTTTCCTACTTAGCAGTGACCATACTGGCCAGTGACCATACTGGCCAATGACCGTAGCCATTGTTTCCCCAAAAAAGAGATCCTCTGCCTACCATTGTGAAGCTGGAGACCATAACCTACCACTGTATGTCAGCTGTTCTTCAACTTCATCCACCACCTGCATCCATGGCTTCACATAACCCTGATCAGGAGGCTAAATGGGTACTCCACCTTTTATCTTTACATCATTTGTATACATTTTGTTGCAGTAGTCTTTCCATCTATTAAGAATTCTTTTATGTTCTGGATGGTTCTACCGCTCAAACCCTTTAGATAATTTGTCTTAATTCTAAAGTTTCTGGTTATCACTTTTGGTTCTTTGAACACCTGATGATCTCGCCCATTCCTCTAATGTTCTTCCATCATTTCACACAAGTTTTGTAAGAACTACAACTTGTCTCTTCTTACCTTCTTTCTGATTTCTCTATTAAGTTTTTATGTCATCTTTTTTCTCATCATTTAATATTCCTTTTGCTTTAGCTCACTTCTCTATCTTATATGCTGTAACACATCAATTGTAATCTAGTTCTTTCTAACTAGTTATTTCTTTTATTGGGTGCAGTATCTCTGACTCAGTTTATGAGGGTGCCTCTAGTACAGTGGTTCTCAACCGGTGGGGAATTCCCCCCCCCCCCCCCCAGGGGGGAATTTTAGGGTTTCCAGGGGGGGAATTAAGATTATTTCTAGATTGCGTTAATACAAGAACCGATTACTTGATATTGTTTTTCCCTTCTTACTTTACGTTTTTGTACGTATCACCCTTCTGAAATTCATTTTATAACGTAAGTAGTTCAGCAAATCACGTTTTATGTAGATGTCTAGACTTATTTTAGTATGTGCTATTAAATTTAGCTTCAATTATTACGTATACTGTGTAGGCGAAGGGGGGAATTTTTAGGGAGGAAATACGAAAGGGGGGGAATGACGTCCTAAATATATGGTGAAGGGGGGAATGGGCCAAAAAAGGTTGAGAACCACTGCTCTAGTATGTCTGGCTAATTCATTCAGCATCATCTTTTCATGGACTGTAATCAATATTTTGGACCGGTCCTTCACTTCCGTCACATAAACTTCTGGTATTTTGCTGGTTTCATAACCGACTGGTTTTGATACTTTAATTAATTTTGTTAGTTTAACTTTAACAATCTAGAAAATGAAAATATTACAATCTTGTAATATCTTGACTCCATAACTAACAACAATGGATAAAGTCTATCCACAACCAAGCAGAAATTAGACAGTATTAAAAGACTGGCACAACAGTAGCAAACAAACAAACAACAGCCACATCTGTGAAAACAAGCATCTTCCCTGTGGCAACATACGCATGTCAGTACTGGACCATTTCACAATCACTATAGAAGAAAACTGGGGCTTTTGAACTTAATGTTACAGAAAAGTTCTTAAACTGCCATGGACTAAGGAGAAGAGAAATACTGACATTCTACAAGATCTTGATACTGAAGAATAGTGGCTCACAAACAGCATGTCCCAAAAACTGAAATACTTTGGCTATATTAAACACCCGTGGTTGGGAAAGAACAGGGATGGAAGGCAAGGTTGCTGGAAAAAGTGACTGGGATCAACCAGCACAAAGATGAACACTGGAGAATTCTTGGTCATAAACATGCACGAGTCTGGGAACTGGCCAGGGGTTGAGAATCTGTTCAGCAGCAGACAGTGATGAGAGCAACTTTCTGCAAGCACGGGATTTTATACACAATGGTGAATGCTTAACTACACTTGAATATGCACAATCACTGGTACCTGGTACAGTTTGCGGGATAGGTCATTTGTCAGATACTCCTCTTCCTGCTCATAATTCATTGCTAGCATCTCTTTTTCTTTCTTCAGTGACTGAATCTTTTTCAGGAGGGTGTTGCTGATAAACTCCTCCTCCTGCTCAGCTTTAGCTTGCTGTATACAGTAAAGACAGCACAGATTTTAATACATAACGTCAATGTGAACTAATATTACATTTAAACACAAAGTTGAACCTACATCATGCAAAACAAAAATATATATCTAGATCCTGCAGAGAAACAGCCAGCACAACATAAATTACATGAACACCTAACACAACCAGATAACAGAAGAAAATGGTGAATAACCTAGGTAGAAAAAATATGGATTTGTCCTGATTTGGCATCAGTACACCGAAACTACTACACATTATTACTATATGTAGTAGTCCCGTACCTATTCTCCATCATGTGAAAGATCTATACAAAACAGCATAGGAGACATTTTTAACACCTTAGAAGAATATGGACAAGACTAGGTCACCAGCCTGTTGAATACAATATATGATACTGGAGTATGCCTACCTCCTGAGTTATGCAAATCTATATTAATTTTAATTTCGAAGACACAAGAACCTAAGAAAGAGGTCAACGCTGAACAATTAGCATAATGAGCCGTATCATGAAGATTTTGTTAATCATCATGCAAAAGATTAGGAACAACATATGAGATAAAGGGAAGAACAATGTGGGTATGTAGAAGGCAAGGGTACACCAAATGGTATTGCAGCTCAGACAACAGCAGCCAAGTCACACCTTAACAACATAATAAAAGACCAACGTCAAGGAATGCAGACTGTAACTGGAGGCATAAAAACAACACTTATTGATAAGATCCTGTGTCTACAATCTACACAAAACAGATGAGATAGCAGAGCCCAGCAACAAGTAGAAAAATATTTAAGACTGACAGACCACTCCAATGTACCAGAAGTTTAATGGTTTTGAAAAGGGTTGACTAAAGTAAACCAACCTGTAGAAACATCAAAAAGAAACATTAGGACTCAGCAAACCCATTAATAACAGAAACGGACTTCCAGCTTGGAGACAACAGCACCTGGCTGTGATGATACAAAACACTCCAGGTATTGAGAGAAAAAACAGAATAATGAATGTTACACAAGCAACACCTGTACTCATGCATATACAGACGGATCAGAAAAGAAAAACACAACAAAAACTGGAGGTGGCAGGATTCTACTGAATCTGAAAAAATCAAAACAGAACAAAGAAGACACAGTCAATAGCTACTGGAAAATTCTCAAGTAACTTCAGAGCAGAGCCTTAACTGCAGCAGAAATGTTGTTGATAGAGAAAAATACAGAGAAGCAAATAGCTCTCTTTACGGATGTGAAGTCAGTTGTATCAAAACTGAAGTGCAGAAACAGTAGAGAACTAGCAGACCTAAAGGCAGCACTCCATGGACTATGTCAGAAATCCTAAAGAGTTATAATAACTATATATTCTTTCTCATTGCAACATACCTGGATTAAAATGTTTGAAGATATCAACATTGATGGGAAAGATTTAAGAATAATAAAAAATATTTACTGGAACCAAGTAGCAGCAATTAAAATGGGAAATAAAGAGGGTAGTTGCGAACAGATAAAGCTAGGAGTACGACAGGGGTATGTCTTGTCACCAGATCTCTTCTCCCTATATAGCGAAGTAATAATGAGAGAGATCAAAGAGATGCCAGGAATACTAGTTGGAGGTTATAATATAAATGAGGGGGGCCTGTGTGATCTCGAGGTATGGTGTCCGCCTCGAGTGCTGGTGATCCCGGGTTCAAGCCCCGGTGAGGACCGGAATTTATTTCACGTGGACTTCTAGTAATAAAATTTCCCCTGGTCTCTGGGTAGTGAGATCGGACGCCCGTGTGTATTGTTGCGCACATAAAAAATCCCTTGGCAGTTGGAAATCGAAAAAGAATAGCCTAACGGCGCTGCCAGGGCAAAATTTCGAGTTAAAAATCTACTCAAAGTATTTCAGGATCCTCGCCTGTGCTACGGAGTTCGTGCACTGAGCTGAGTTTCTCCAGACTCAGGTTTGAGTTAGGAGGAGAACGAAGCACTTATGGGTTACACCTGCGTGCCGTGATCCATCGATTAAAAAAATACTTTAAAAACTATAATATAAATAATATACGCTATACAGATGACACAGTATTGGTGGCGGATAAATCAACGGACCTACAACAATTGTTGGACACTGTAGTAACAGAGAGTGTAACAGAGAGTGCAAGGAAAGGACTCTCCTCGAATATCAAGAAAACAGTAACAATGGTGATATAAAAAAAATGGTGACACCAAAATGTGACATATACTAACAGAAATAAAAGAAAAAATTCTTAACCAAGTGGATAATTTTAGATACCTAGGGGCATTTATAACATCAGATGGAAGATGTACAATAGAGATTAAGAGAAGAATAGGGCAAGCAAAAGCCGCATTTCAGAAAATGAAGAGTATCTTATGCAATAAGTCACTATCACTGAATGTAAGAAAGAGAGTGCTGAAATGCTATGTAGAACCAGTTTTGCTGTATGGCAGTGGATCTTGGAATGTAAATGAACAAATTAAGAAGAAATTAGAAGCAACAGAGATGTGGTTCCTGAGACGAATGTTGCAAATTCGTTGGACTGCCAGAGTAACTAACAACGACTGCCTGAAACAGGCTAATGAAACTAGAACACTATATACAACAATAAGAAAGAGACAAACAGCTTTCTTTGGTCATGTAATGAGAAGAGAGGCATTGGAGAACATCGTGACAAATGGAAAGATTGAGGGGAAAAGAGGCAGAGGCAGACCAAGAGACATTATGCTGGATGGACTGAGATAGTGGCATGGAGGAATACCAGCAGCAGAGTTGATCCAGAAAACCAAAGACCGAGATCTGTGGAGAGCCATGAACGCCTACGCCAGCTAGCAGGGCACTTGATGATGATGATGATTAGGGTTTTAACATGCCTTTTTTGTTTCATTTTATATTGTCATATCCTGCTGCAGTCAAGATCTTTCTTATTCATTATCATCATCATCAAGTGCCTTGTCAGCTGGTGAAGGCATTCATGTCTCTCTACGTACCTCGGTCTTTATTCATTATACATCAAGCAATTCCCTGGAATACAAAACTTAATTAAGAGAATAATATCAGCAATCTAACTTCCCTGCAGACAATGATATTCAAAAAGGGACATCAAAAATTCTGATAAGATTATGTCTCTTATAATGAAAAAATGCAGTATTACTTGTTTCTCCGAAGAAAGGGTTATATTTAGATAATTTAAGGCATAAAGTAATATATAGCTTACTATAGAACGGGTTATATTTACACAATTACCTTATTCAGTACTATATAGCTACTAAAGAACAAGTTATTTTCACAATTAAGTAATTCAGTATTATATCATGTTACTAAAGGGCAAGTCATTTATTACGCACTGAACTCACTGAAACTGTGTTACTGAAGAATGTGTTAAATTTATGTTGCTAACATACTTAATACTATTTAATATTACTTACAAATGGGCTATATTTTTAAGCTAATTTATTCACTAATATTTAATATTACTAAAGAATGGGTTATATTTACACAATGAATGAATGCAATGCAATAATATATATAGTAGAATACACATCAAGGACCCATGTGCACACCTTAAGGTGTATTAGAAATATAAGACCCATATTTGTATACACCAATCATATTTGTATATACAGACCAATCAGCACACCAGAGATGATGTGGTCAATACCACGCCGGCCACCTTCACTTCCCTAGATATTTCCTGGCACCCATTTTAAGCTGGGTCGACCCAGGCGTCAAGGTCCATTTTTAAAATCCACCCTGATGTGAGCTTGAACCCATCTAGCCACTGCACTACTGCGGCTCTCTCGGTACTTTATATAATTAAATGCTACAACTAAGTGGGTTATATTTATGCAATTAATTCATTCACTATCAAGTATGCTACTGAAAACCAAGTTACACAATTGAATCATTTAATATTATTTGTTAAATCAGATTGCTACTGGAACTATTAGTGTTGGAACTCTTCGCTGGTTGCTGAGGATGGGGACGGAGCGCTTATGGGAATGTCCCGAATGCTGTGATGTCAGTTCCTAGATCAATCAATCAATCAATCATATTATTTGTTACTAAAGGATATTTTAATGTTTACAGTTAACTCACTTATTAGTGTATGTTATTAAGGAATATGTAATGTATACTCAATTAACTCATTCGGTACTATAAATGCCACTAAGAAAGGGTTATGTTTACAAAATTAACTCATTAAGTCCTATATATGTTATTAAACAGGTAATATTTACACAACTAACTCATTCAGTTGTGTGTATATATATATATATATATATATATATATATATATATATATATATATATATATATATATATATATATATATATATATATATATAAATAAACAACTGGTTATATTTACACAATTAACTCACAGAGTAGTATATGTTACTAAACAAGAGGTTATATTCACACAATTAACTCATTCAGTAATTATTTGTTACTAAAGCACAGGTTTCATTAACACACTGTTTGAGGGCAACAACATTTTCAAAATCAGCTTCAGCCGGTCCAATCGTCACCTAAAGGTTCCCATTTATAGTGAGAGTAATTCTAATTTTTCAAGCCAAAGATTTTCAGTCACCAGAAAATGATGACCTCAAGAAAGAAACATACTGCAAAGTAGTGTAACACAAGATAATAAGAAGCAAATTGGGAGCAAGAATAGGCCATCAGATACTATGAAGAACTGAGTGACTTCAGAGTTATTAAAAGATGACTTAGACAAAGGTGTATTTTGTCATCTGATCTTCAACATTTACAGTGACATAATCCTCTGAAACATTGAACATCCTGAGCAAAGCTTAAACAGAGATAAATGTAGGTAAGAATCGTCATATCCAGGAAAGAGAAACATGAAAACCAGAAATATCACCACAGGCACAAACATCTGCATACTGAAAGATTATGTGTGGTCTGTAATATGTATGGAGATCAGTGTTAGGCAATGAGTAATGAAATTATGAAGAAACTGGAGGCAGAGGACATGCAATTTTGGGGAAAATATTTTCTGAATATTGTGGACAAAGAAGAAAACACTCTGAGATATTGACAGTTGTAAGTGTCACTAGATTACTCATCAAAACAATCAGGCCAGTACACATGTAAGGGGCACAACAAATGTGGTTTTTTTTGTTTATAGAAATTAGCCTTCTGTGTGGGAAAATACTTGCTAAGAAGTAAGAGAAACAGAGGAAGGCAAAGATAGATATATTAAACAGCTGGACATCTAGTGAAAGACTTGGACAGCTGGATAACTGAAAGATGTTGTAAGTGGAAAGCTGAAACAGCTGGACTACAAAGAAAGATGCATGTTGAATGCTTCAGCTGTATTCATCTCATCTCATATCTCATCATGTTCCTCTTGTACCTTGCGGTGTCGAGGTGAAGTATAAACAGCGGGAGAGTGCCCACTTATGGGCTTCATGTATTGATATTTCCATGGACTCTGTTATTCCCTGCGTCCATCATTTACGTGGTCGGTCTCTTCCTCTGCTTCAGCTGTATTCAAATAATATATAATCAGCATCAACTACCTTCAAATATAAGCTGACAAAGGTGTGGAGTCATATGTATCTATGTATGTATTTCCTCTCGTGCCTAAGGCGGCGCATAGGGCAGAAGTCGTGGCTCTCCATGTTTGTGCGAAGTGTCAAACATTTGGAGCCACAAATCTGATTCTGTAACAGCTGGGAGTTTTATGATGGTGGATTGTCAAGCCGCCGATCAACCGTCTTTAGTCAAGCTAGAAGAAAACATATCCCGCCATCTTGACCCAAGCCGGAAACTTTAATTCCTCCGATGGTGGAAAAAATCTCCTTACTAAGCACCTAAACAATAAAGATTTATACTAAAACTTGGACAGTAGTACTGACATTGCTTATCACATGATTGAAAAATCTAGGCATTGATAAAAACAAAATACAAATCATTCAATTTCACATTCCATATATTTTATTTACCCAATATATATAATATAATAGCAGACAAACACATTTAATAAAGATAACGCCTATAGTGATAACTGATAGACCTGGCTACATTTATTATGACTTACAATGGACACACTTGCTCTTCTCAATTCACGATTCTCCTCTTGCAAAGATTTGCACTTCAGTTTGTACGTGTCCAGTTCCATTCGAAGCACTCTGTTTTCTTGCTGCAGGGACTCAATTCGGTTGTTGAGCTGCTCTGTCTGGACCTGTGATGGAGATTTCATGCTGAAAGTGGGCCCTCCATCAATGGAGCTGGTATCGCTCTCTAGTTCACTTGCGCTGTCGGCCATAGTTGTATTACAATATGTGTCTCCAACTAACAGTACCAACTGTGGCCAAGAAATCTTATGCAAGCAGAAACAGTTATTTCGCCGGCGACGGATGTATTATGACGGTCAGCCAGCCGAAATTTTACATCACCACTACACACAAGCTGGCGTGCGTCGTCTTCTCTACAATAAAAAGTGCGGAAAACGCAAGCGTTATTCACTTATTCTAAGAATAATACTACGGAAGTCGGGTGGTTTTTCTGCTCGGTTTAAAACAGGATACGGTCGGTCTTTTCAGCAGAAACAGTTTGTATTTGATACAACAAAGCACCGGGTTATTGATTTGTTTGTCAACACCAGCAGGGAATGTGTGAGACCTTGAGTTGCCTGCCCCTGGCTGTAGTCTGCGCTTGTGTCACGGCGCGGGGGGGGGAAGCTCTTCCTTCTACAGCCTGCCTGCCTGATGTCTCCTCAGTGTCTCTCTATTCTATATACACCACATGTGTTGTAGACTATACTAACACACATCCACAAGGCAGTATTGGGTACACGCTTATATTATACTGACTATAAGATTCAACGTGGGGAGTGTTTGAATAACAGACCGTTTCACATAGTAAACACTAAACAGTGCCACAAATGAGAGATCCTAAGATCGTGTAGACACCTGGATCCGGAATCTGACACTGACGTATTGTGCCAATCCTTGACATTGGATAACTGCCGGCCCCTTTTACAATAACACTCCACTTATCTTTGCTGTGTATGTATAGACGAAAAGAGTTTACTTAAACGGATCGTGTACTAAGCAACGTATACAATGATTGCTAACAATGTTGATAAATTGTTCACTTCACAACGAAACTAAATGACTTCGGTAACTATGAACCGCGTATGTACCAATTAATAATTATAATCATGCTCATTGCTTGCTTGGCGGACAAGTGTCGAATCTCCATCGTGGATTGACTGTTGTTTTAATGTTGGACTTCCAGGTCGACCCAGCCTAAAATTGGCACCAGGAAATATCAAGGGAAGCAGAAATGGCCGGCGTGATATGGAGCACATCTTCCATCGAGTACTTGTTTGTAGGATAGGTCTATATTATACAAGTTTGGGGCTATCACCAAATAGCCAGTACTCCTCAATGACCCTTTACTTTCTTCTTCTGCCTTTAACCTTCATTAGGGACAGGCCTTCAAACAGCCCGTGTCAAACTTTTCTATACGTTGCCATCTCTTTCATCTCCGGCCATGTTCTTCTCATATTCCCATATTCATCATTGTCTCTGATTCTCTTCTCCGTGAGATTGTGGGTGTCCCTCTCTCTATTTCGTTGGCCCTGTGAGTTACAGACAAGGGACCTTCTAGCCATACTATTATCAGGTTATCTTGTTGTGAGTCTTACCCAGCTCTTGTCTTCACTCTTTGATTCACTGATATTTGTGTTCTCTCCATGAGCTCCACAGTGCTGATTATATCATACCATTTTCATCCTTCTATTCTAGGCAGACACCAGTTAATGAATGTTTGTTGTTTATTAGTAACTGTTTTAGTTGTACTCCATGTTTCTGTTCCATGCAGTAGTACTAATTTGGCATTAGATTTCACAATTATAAGCTGGCTGTTCAGTTGAACATAATGGCTTCCAAATGTCGTAGAACAGTGCAAGTTCCTCTTGCATTCTGTATTCTTATTGTAACAGAGCTATCTGTTTCCCCATCTGTATCTATACTGCTACCTAAACAGGTGTATGCTTCCATCTATGGAAGTAAGGTTCCACCGAGGGAGGTCGGGTTATCATCATTCACTTGGTTTGTTCTCATTATCATTTTTGTCTTTCCACTATGAATTTTGAGACCAGTTGTTATGACCTTCCGTCAATTGTGTTTTGTTTATTTTGCACCTGATTTCGTATGAAGGACACGAGGGCAAAGCCATCAGTTTTATTATTATTATTATTATTATTATTTCGCCTTCTTGAAATCTATAGTCTATGTCTACAATGTTGTCTCTTGCATAAACTTCATGTCTTTTATAGTCCACTCAGCGGCCCGTAGAGTTTATCTTCGACTGTTGCTTCTCTAGGCCAGAAGGTTTGCCTAGATATGTCGTATTCGGGACAGTCTTGAAGTATGTGATCTGCTGTCTGCGACGCCAAACCACATGTGCACACGCCTGATTTGACAATCTTGAATTGTGTACATATGTGGCTGCATAATCGATTGTGTCCTGTCCTGAGGCACAGAATAATGATTCGTTCTTGTAAAATGGTAATTATCTTGTAGTGGCTTGGGTAGCTTTCTTATGATTTGATTATTCTTTTCTTTTGATGTGGTATGTGACAGATACACCATGTTGCTCTTTTGTTGCTCCTCTGTTGCTCCTTCTTTAGCTGGTTGACCAGCCTTCACGTTTTCGGACACCCGAAATCCATTGTATTGTGACCTTACGCTTGGTACCAAGATCAGATAGTAGTGTCCGTAGTACTGGCAATTTCCCAGACCGGGGCGCTACCAAGTACTGATTGTGCATCAACCCGGTATTGACAATGAAATGAATGCTCACTTTATTTTGGATTTGTGGAATATGAAAGGCCTTATTGGCAGGGAAGATCGCTGGAAACTTATGAGGCGGTATGAGATCCCTAACTTCAGAAGAGAAGTACTGAAATATTATATTGAACCTATTTCGCTGTATGGGAGTGATTCATGGAACGTGAATGGACAAACTGGAAAGACCTTGGATGTGGTTCCTGAGACGAATGTTGCGAATACCTTGGATTGTCAGAGTAATTAACAACGAGGCTAATGAAAGTAGAACATATAATTATAAGAAAGAGACGCACAGTGTTCTTCGGTCATGTAATGAGAAGACACGTATTGGAAAGTACCGTGGCGATGGGGAAACTCAGTGAGAAAAGAAGCAGAGTGAGAGAAATGGTGCTGAGTTTAGTTTAGTCGATGGATCAACATCATGGCACACGGGTGCAACCCATAAGTGCTCCGTTCTCCTCCTAACTCAAACCTGAGTCTGGAGAAACTCAGATCAGTGCACGAACTCCGTAGCACCGGCGAGGATCCTGAAATACTTTGGGTAGATTTTTAACTCGAAATTTTGCCCTGGCAGCGCTGTTAGGCTACTCTTTTTCGATTTCCAACTGCCAAGGGATTTTTTACGTGCGCAACAATACACACGGGCGTCCGATCTCACTACCCAGAGACCAGGGGAAATTTTATTACTAGAAGTCCACGAGAAAAAATCCCGGTCATCACCGGGTCTTGAACCCGGGACCTCCAGCACTCGAGGCGAACACCATACCTCAAGACCACGCATTTTTTGAGACGTAAAAAAAAAAAAAAGAACAGGGATTTTTTACGCTGCGCAACAATACACACGGGCGTCCGATCTCACTACCCAGAGACCAGGGGAAATTTTATTACTAGAGGTCCACGAGTGGAGGTCAGGTCATCTCCGGGTTTTGAACCCGGGACCTCCAGCACTCGAGGCGGACATCATACCTCGAGACCACGCAGCACCCGTAAAGTGCTGAGTGGATTGATACGGTAGCATGGAAGATTCTTCAGTAAATTTGATCAGGAACACCAAGGGTCGAGATCTGTGGGGTGACAGTTGCCAGGCTCATGGTAATAATGGTTAATTGTTGTTTTTTTTTAACCTATATCATCATACAACCCCTACACCAGTCAGCTGGACTAAAATGCTGACTGCTCGTTCTTGACTTGGGGAAGTTAATTACACGCACCTCAGATGTCGGAGTGGTTTCGCCTGATGGCGAGGGACACTGGTAACAGGGAAAGCTAATCCACTCGCAAAAATCAGTTTAGTGCACTAGACGTACTAGCCACTTTATGGACCACACTTGAGTTCAAAGCGAGCGAAAGCACCCCCCCCCCCCTCCCACACACACACAATCATATAGCAGATCCTTTGCAGCACGCCATTGTCATCGCTTCCCTCCCACAACGGTTGTGGATCCTTTGCCAGTTGCACCCTTGCCTGGTGCCTGTTCATGTCCAAGTGTCTTCAGTGCCCCGTGTACTTTCTGCTGGTAGACCATTGCCTCTTCTCCAGGAACCACGCCTTCCATCACTGTTCTCTCCAAACCACTATAGCACATGAGACATGATGTTGCTTATGAGCCAATGTTCTTCGATGCTTAGATGCATTTGTTGGTTGATGTATAGGTTTGTCTGCAGACATTTATTATTGTTGTTTTTTCCCCCTAGAATAAATTGTCGGTCTTCCCCGTGTCTTTTGACAGACAGGAGTAACTCTTCTTAGCACTATTTTAGAGGATGACCATACGCCCTACTTCTGAAGCCAAGTGTCAAAACAGCGCTAGGGTTATTAACCAGTTATCCCTTTGGCGGAACAGAAAGAGTTTTGCAGAAATAATGTGGTTTTTCAAGAGAGCCATGGACTGAGAATGTTTGAAAACCTCTGCTATATGATACCATGCGACTTTTGATGGCTAAATCGTAACGTGTTATGTTTGAAAGCAAAAGTCGCTGAACACCAAAATGGTTTTCGGGTGTGATTCTGAACATTGTTTTAGGATTGATGCAGCATCCGTAAAACAGAGGTAATGACTATAACCAAAGAAGAGAAAAAAACAAAGATTCATCTAAAAGAACACCCCTAAAACAAGTAAAGAGTTTCAAGTTGCTTGCTTATTTGTGTTCCTTGTCTTGAGCGCCAACGCGAAGTCCTGTATGCCGGATGAAGGCATCCTGTTGTCCAACATCAGTGTGATGCCATACAGGACCTTAGGTTTGCGTGAGTATCCGCTGTCCCATGTCTGGCTTATTGGTGTGCAGACTGGGGGTTCCTCGCCGTACAGGCAGACACTCTCCGACTTCGGAGGAATCGGCGATCCTACTGACTTTAGCCAGGACCCCGAAGGGACCTGTTGCCCAGGACGCTCGACGAGGACGCGTCAGTAGGTCTTGGCCAGTATATAACCCGGCCCAGTTGCCTTGGAAACACCTCTGCGTCCCGGTTTCAAGTTATTAGGAAGTATAATATCATTGTATCATCAAATGGCAAATCAGAAGACGAGATCGAAAATAGATGTAATATAAGGCAAAGCAATTGATTGGACAAATGGCACCAATACTAAAGAACAAACATGTATCAATAGTTACTAAGAAAGAACTCTACAACACAATCTTCCTACCAACTCTATGTTACCAATGCCAAACGTGGACAATGACTGAAAAAAAGGGGGAAAAAATCACAACAATAGAAATGAGATTCCTGAGAAGAATACTCAATTAATCAAGAAGAGAGAAAATCAGAAATGACGAAATCAGGAGTAAAGTGTGTGTGTGTGTGTGTGTGGGGGGGGGGGGGGTTATAGCAGTGATATATTTAATCAGAAGACAGCAAGTTAAATGGTTTGACCATGTAACTAGATTACCAACTAGCAGTATACCACAACAAGCAATGATGCACAGATTAAATGGAAGCAGAAGAAGAGGCCGGCCACGTAAACGATGGACAGAGGGAATAGCAGTCCATGGTGATCTCAATACATAAAGCCCATAAACGGGCACTCTCCCGCTGTTTATGCTTCACCAAGGTAGAAGAGTAACAAGATGGGATGAGACAGCGAATCTCGTTGTGTGGGTATAGAAAAGCGGATACAGGGATTGTGTCCCGAGTTTGTTTTTACGATTGTGAGATTAATGTATATGAACCTCTACTATCACGTGATCTGACAGAAGCTGGCAGAATGTAACAAGACAGAACTGCCGGAGGCTGGCGCAAGACAAACTGGTTGGGGAGAGGTCTTAAGCATACCCACTCCACCTTTCTTGTCTTTACGACAAACCAGCGGAAAGTGGCAAGACAGAGAAGCATAGGGAAGTTGGGGGTAGGGGCCGCGTTTTGGGAAGTGGCCTTCCGTTCTCTCTCCCTCCCCTCGTCTCCCCCACCCCTCAACCCGCTCTTATATTTCCTTGTGGTGTCAACAGTCGGGTCAAAATAAACGGCCCTGCGCGGCGCTTTGTGTGAAACCAGCATTGTTCCGCTAACACCTGGCCTGACATCAACAGCTGCTGCCACCACACACACACACACACACACGAGGACGAGGCAGTGTTGGGTTTGTGGAGAACATTTTCCCCTTGAATATTTCTGTGTTAGATATTCGGGAGTTGTAACTGCTTGAAGTCAGTCAGAAATAACAACACCAACATCGATTAGTCGTGACTAACTCTCGGGGATGAACAGTAGTATAGTGTTGCAGTTTTCTCATCATACTTGAGCTTCCCACCTCTATGTGGGAATTTTAACTCCACCCCACCTCCCCTTCTCCGACATGATACACAGCTAAGGTTCTAAAATTGTTGCTGTTGATGATGATGATGATGATGATGATGATGATGATGATGATGATGATATCAATGTTGTTGAGAGGTCCTCGTTATACAGGCTGGAGTAAATAAAACAAGCACATTTGTATTTGGAGAAAGATCTTTTGTTGCTGTTGTTGTTGTTATTATTAATATTATTATTATTATTATTATTATTATTATTATTATTATTATTATTATTATTATTATTAATATTATTATTAAAACTGATATTCTCTTCAAAGTCTGCGCCTGGGGTTAAGGGGTTAGTGGCACGCAGTCCACAATTCCCCGATATACCGAGTCGAGGGTTATATGGAAGCAAATCACGTTGCTCTAATGTATACGACGTCGGCCGTTCAAAAAGCAGTGGCAAACTACTGAATGTAAACTTGTCCAATAAATCACAAAGAACAAAAAATGCCGAGGATGAGTGCAACATTCTGTAAAGAACATACAACTAACTAGTATACTCCTCAAACACTTCATTAGAGCCAATTTACGTATGCTGTAATTCAAAACAAAAACATCAAGATGAAATATCTCCACATACACACCCCCTCCCCCACCACACCCCCCCCCCCCCAGACATCAACAACAACATGCTATAGTATGTCCAGGAATGAATGCCTTCATTCACGATCAATTATTTTGAAAACTGTCTGTTGCAACGTTATGAAATTTTTCCTGCCGTCTTATATTTACCCCCATCCAAAGATTATGTCTTTTATAGGTCCAAAAGCAACTTAAATCATCGAAAGCGGCGACATTTCTTTGATGTTTTGCTGAAAAACTAGTGATTTCTCGCTAACAAATTTGTGTTTACAGTAATGAATGCCGCGCCAATTCAGATGACACACAAGGCGTATCCGGATTCGTATGGGCGTGGGTGCAATGAAGGAAGTAGCTTAAAAGTCGACAGGGTCGGCTGCATTGCACCGGGTTTTTATCCCATATGGCCCTGTTTCTTTCCGCAGCGCGGAAAGCGTCGCACAAAGCACGAACTCCGTACATCCAGCGACGACCCTCGGGAGTCTCCGAAAAAATACACTCGTGAAATGAAGGAGGCTGCCCGGAATCGAACATACAACCTTCGGAGCCCGAGTCAGACGGCTTGACCACTTCACCACGGAGAATCCCGAGAGGGGTGCAATGTGTAATATTAGTAAAGAAAGAGAATTTACAGAGGCATGGGGTAAATAATTTGTAAATTGACAGGAAAGTAGAAGGAATATATTTCTTACCTTATTTTTCATTTACTTCTTGTTTCTTCAGCTGCTGGTTAATAATGTGTACACAAGTATTCATGTTAGCTTTTTATATTGAGTTCGTGAAAGCTTCCAAATAGCTGTGCGTATGGAGTGACCAGAAATGATACCGCAATTTAGTCATCATGTTTCCATTTTTAAGATCTGTTCAGCTGCCTGTGTAGTTTGTTCACACGTACACATGGGTGACAGACCCGCTTTGAGTCTTCGTGAAAGATTGTCTACTCTGCTGTTTACCGTTCAGAGACGGAACATGATTACCTGTTTTACACTATGAAAATAGTTGTCAGTGTCTCTGTAGTGGGCTTTCTTCTTAACGACCAAAATGTTTGTCCTCTTTTCATTGAAGTTTATAGATTGATTCGTATGCACGTGTGTTGTCCCCTAATTTGACAACGTGTGTGCTCTCACATTTCTTGTTATGCCACAATATGTCAGTTTCCACCGCAATATTACTCTTCTGTTGGTATTCAATGCGTTTAGTGTGTGTGTGTGTGTGTGTGTGTGTGTGTGTGTGTGTGTGTGTGTGTGTGTGTGTGTGTGTGTGGTTTTTCTTTTTCAATACAGTTGTTTGTCACCGCTGAGGACTTGTGGAATTGAAAATTCACCACTGCGGAATACAAACTGTTGCCATTGACATTGTGCTGATGCTGTAATGTTTAGGGCCTGCAATTCGTCTGAATAGTTGGAGCAAAATATCACAGTAAGCGTGCACGTGGATTAAAGTCTGCGCTCTGCTCAGACCTTAATCTATGTCGGACGATTCCAGTAGGTTGATGACTGCTCTCGGTTGCATAAAATTCAATCCATCCTTTCTCCAATAGTCCTCTTCCTCTTTCAACACATGGTCCTCACATTTTTCCAGTAACTTTTATCAATATTTAATAGCGCGGACTGGATTAGTATCTTGACGTCAGACAATTTGAATATAGTATTGTCAGCTGCCACCTGTCCTTAAATTTTAGCCCACACAAGTTCTATAGGGTTAAAATTAGAATGGTACGGCGGAAGTCTCAAGCATTTTTTTGCGTCTGTTTTACAAGGGACAACAATTCTAGCTAGAAATACGTTTCTGGAAATGGTATGTTTTCCATTCGGAGCCATATCTTTATTGCTCCCTTTGTGCTCAATGCTGTAGGTATTTTGTCTTCTTGGACAACAACATTGATATCATGCATTGTCCATTATTGGACACGACGGTCTATCTAGGGATGGAATCACAGTATTCTCGAGCCAATCTCTAAATACATTACCATTCATCTTATTATAATAATTGCCAAGAGCCGGAACTCACTCACTCAATGTCCGACATCTTGGTTTCTCGTCTAGGACTTAGAAGATTCAGCAGAAATATCTCTGTGGGCTCGTATAACTAATGTACCAGTCTTTCGTGCACACAACACAAGTTTAACTCGTCCTTAGAGTACAAGATCACTTTATTCTAGCACAGTTATCACCGTGGTTGCCATCATGCACCGCCTGCTTCCTGCCTTTCAGCGTTCTGTACATGACCAACACACCCACTGTCTAGTAATAAATAATACATGGTACAACTAATCGTCATTGCTTCCTGCTGTTGCTGCACACTATAGACTTGATGGCTACACTTCACTGCTAAACGATAATATCAGTTCTATTTACTTACGCACATCACACTGGTGGCGAACGTGTCACGGCGTGTCTCTCGCTCCGCCATTCTTGTCAGCTTGTTCACAACACGGGGTCAGCTCTCTCACCACAACTGGTCGATGCTGACTGGCCCATCGTTGGTCGTTAACTTCAGTGTACGGTATCTTCACTCACCGCTTTCTTAACCAAGAACACTCTTTCACAGTTGACAGTATCTTGAATAACTGCAACCATCACAAAACGCTTTCAAACGCAGAACTTTCCCAAAATCAACCTTCTTGTCTCACATCCCAGCTCGGTCTGTTCGAGCGCACCGTTTTCCGGCTTTGACCTGGGCGCATCATGTGACCACATAACTCTGCCCCTTTCGTGCCCCGGTGTGTCAGGTTGGGTTTCAACTCGTGTCTTAGTGACATCAGTTTAACTTGCTCCGTTTGTCTTATCCATCTCATGGCAATATGCCCCCCCCCCCTGTCACAAAAATAAAACACCTGCGTTTAACCAGTTGATTACTATAGAGACTTTCTGATTAACTGGCCTATCTGCAAAGCCAAAACTATTTTAACTAACAGAAAAAACAAATTGGATGTCAAAATTCCCAGGACGGTCAAAAGTTGCAGCTGCATGTGTTTACATGGGGTCGACAAAATGGGAACATTTGGAAGTGATTGAGATGAATCTATACACCACTTTGACAGTTCCTAAACAGTCAGAGACAAGCGGAAGTGCCCAACTCGGGAGAATACAGTCCCGTCTGTCATTTAGAGTTTCCGGACATCAAGCGAAATGGCGGCTTGTTATTGAAAACTGTTGTTGGGATCATACAGTAACTCGCTAGCTTGGTGTGGGAGTCAAAACAAGTGATGACAACTCTGACATTGATTGAGCCAGGGAGGATAGATTCTTGACAATGGATGATATGCCCAAATAACACCTGTGTGGACATAAAGAATACCGTCACGTGACCAATTTTAGACTGTTTGAAAAACCATGATTGGGAGAAACAGTGTTGACCAAAACCGTGGATTAGGATGGACATGTTTGTGGGAGAGCTTTACAGTGTTAGATTAATTTAAAATTAACTAGCATGTGTCGTTATGGCAAAGTGTAGAAGCCATCCTGGAATGAGGCGGTGTTGCCTAAGGTAGTCATATTGTATAATTAGTCCTAATTAATATAGGCAGTAGTCTTGTTAAAACTAGAGTGTGATGATTAGCACTGTTAGTTGAAAACTAGTTAGAGTAGTGAAGTGATAATTGGCTCTGCTAGGATGAATAGGATAGAGGGGTGATAATTGGAGAGATTTAAGATGGGGAAAGTGTCCAATGGGGGGATCTTTCAATGGTTTGCCCACTGAAGTTGTGCACTCTGTTTATGGGTCTTTCCTTGTCATCGCCTGATTCGGACGTAGGTGAGGAGCTAATATGCTCTATGACAGAGTTTAGTTAGCTATAAAATAACTGAGCAAGGCAATAGGCTTACACTCAGCCGGTAGGATCAGTGACTAGTACTATCACAAGATGTGTTGTTTCTCTCACAGGTTCCTTACCAGTTACGAGGAAGTTCAACACTGGGTTTTATGAAGTGCAACGTCAATTAGACATAACACCAGTTGGACACAAAAATGTTTCTTACAAAAAAGGAATAACGTTCGAGAAGAAAGATGGTTCACCTAAGATGGGTGATGATTGTTGATGCATCACACAGCATAAGAACATTGGGACCTAAACAAGAACATTAAAATATAATAGTCACATGGTGTAATATATTCTAGTGAAATAGTTCAAAAGACATGATACCTGAACCTAGATAGACACTAGTTAGGTTCAAGTATATTAACAATAACAGTGATACCTAAATACTCAATACAAAGATGCATTCTTTAAGAACGATAGGAAATTATGTGCATTGGGCAACCGGTCCATGATCAGCTGTAATTTACAAACAGTATCTATTTCGGATGATCAGGAAGATGGATTACCAGGTAGCTACAGATGACAGTCGATGTCCGGCAGGAGAGATACAGTACCGGGTGAGGTGGACTTGTTCTGACTTAACGTGCTGTGGTGTTTCCTTGCAAGGATGAACTGACTATGCTATTATCTGAGAGTCCGATCCTACACACATTATAGATCACATCACACATTTTCTTCGCATACACGTCTCATATACGTTACACTTTTCTTTTAATAAATTAATCTGTATTAATTTTTAGAAGCAAGAGTTGTTGAATATGTTGCATTGGGGAAGTATTAGAGGGGGCATAGTACGACAGTGAGAGAGTGATAGGAAAAGGTGTCCATGGGCTGATGGAGTGTGTTGGACGGAAGCTGGTGGATTCTCCAGGATATTGATAGGAAAGAAAAATTATAATGTGGGTGTTGACTCTCCTCACTCCAGGGACGACACTTTAAAGGAGGACACGACATTATTGGGAGCTCGATAACGGGATCTTTGGACAGCGGGATCTCTCGTAAACGTGATCTTTGGACAGCGGGATCTCTCGTAAACGGGATCTTTGGACAGCGGGATCTCTCGTAAAAGTGATCTTTGGACAGCGGGATCTCTCGGAAACGTGATCCTTGGACAGTGGGATCCTCTGACAACGGGGTCTTTTGACACGGGATCCTTAGTTATAAAACGGAGATATCATATTGGAGAATCCAGCTAGAGTGAATGTGGATAGGGGTTAGGACAAATATCTTACCTGTTCACACTTCACACGTCTGCATGGGTCTGTGGTCCTGATTCTATTCTTGTCACTGAGTGAATGTGCTGTGTGTGGTAATATCTAGATTTATAGTCATATATCTGTATATTAATTTGCAGTTATATTACTCAACCTGCTAGCTTACCTCTCTGTAAAATGGCCACTCCGAAACAAACCACTGCAGAATTAAAGGCAGAGGGGAAATAAATGGGATTGTCGGGTTCTGCTCTAACGGATTACATACAGGAAGTGGAGAGAGAGTATCGTCAGGCAGAAAGGGAAGATCGAAAGGCTGAGTTGGAATTGAGAAGGATGGAGTTGGAACAAGAAGCTAGGAAATTGGAAGCAGAACAGGCTGCTAAAAAACTTGAAGCTGAACAGGCTGCTAAGAAACTTGAATCTGAACAGGCTGCTAAGAAATTAGAAGCTGAACAGGAAGCACAGAAAAGGGAGCACGAGTACCGGATGAGGGAACTCGAGTTGAAGAGTCAATCTAATGGGGAAACTGAGGGAGCAGTTGGAGGTTCTTCTGTCTCAGGCTCAACCCCAGCAGGTGGACATGGTTACCATGCTATGAAGTTTCCTCTAGCGGTCTACGAGGAGGACAAAGAGAAGATTGACCAGTACCTTCAACGCTTCGAGGCCATGTCTGTTGCTATGGGTCTGGACCGTGACAAATGGTGTCTTAAGCTATCCCAATAATTACGCGGGACCGGCTATGAGGTTTATACTCGCCTGCCACCAGGACATGAGAACAATTATGACGAGTTAAAGACGGCTCTACTGAAACGTTTCGAGGTTACGTCACATACCTACCGGAAAAAATTTCGAGCAGCGAAACGAGAACCGGGGAAGTTGTTTGCCGCCTAAAGTTTGCGTCTAAAATCGTATCTCCATAAGTGGATGGATTTGGCTGGGTTCGCACATGACTATGAGAGTCTGGAAGAGCTCATGGTGGTCGACCAGCTGAAGAAGCAAATGTCTAAACCTCTCAGGACGTTCCTGGGAGAACAAGGAGCGGAACGTATTGACCTCGTGACAAAATTAGCAGAACGGTTCGTCGAGGTACATGGGGAGACAGGGGAAAACCTTTCAACCAACACCAAAAGTCAGGAGAAACATGACAAGAAGAAAGCCAAAAACTCAGGAACCAAAAAGTGGGAATCTTATGTGCAAAAATCAGAGGATAGTTCAGAGAAGAAGGAGGGAAGCAAGAGCACTTCAAGCTCTACACCAAAACGACCGTGGTCGGAGAAGTGGTGTTCAATTTGTAAGTCACCCTCTCACAATACGAGGGACTGCAAATCGAAGGCTAAGAACCCTCACTTCGCAGCATGTCAAGTGACTTCCAAGGAGGTTGTCACGGAAAATGCCAAGGTCAACAAGGAAGCTCGCCACCAGGAGAGCTCACTCAAGTCCGGCACTAGAAAATCTAGGACAGGGAAATGGTCTACCACTGCAGGTCGAATACGCACAATGCTATTGACTGCAGGGAAAAGTCAGGAGACACTCAATTCATCGTGTGCCCCGGGAAACCTAAGGTGGAGCCCACCGAACAGGTCGAGGCCGAGGAAGAGACTTCAGACCAGGAAAAACCACCTGTAGTGGAATTGGTAGAGGTTAACGGTCGTCAAGTGGAGTGTTTGTACGACACAGGACTGGACGGGGAGGCCGTGATTTCTGCGGATCTGGTACATCCAGAACAATTCACAGGTGAGACATGGGAGATACAGTCTGCACAGAAGAGTGCTGTGGCCATGAAGTTGCCCATTGCTAATGTGGAGATTCCGTCAAGGTATGTCATCGGCACCATCAAGGCCGCTGTATTGACCGATCCCATTTTCCAGTAATCCTTGGTTGCCGGTATGTCTTTCTGGGAATGCCCAGGGAGCCAATCCATATGGGAGCAATGCAGACAGTAGTATACAATGTGCAATTTACTTATCATTTTAGGACACGTGTCCTTCGGCTGACGTCATATTTTACTATATAAAAGTCATGGTCCTACGCTCTGACGTCACCAAATTGTGTCCTTCGGCGGCCGCCTTTTTTTGAATTTTGGCGGTTATTTTCTTGGATGCTGTCACTTGCTGTCGGCTGTCACTTCCGGTCAATGGCTACCCCCTACACAGGTCCCCCTACCCAGGTCCCCCATACCCGGTCCGAACCGGCGCGAACCGGACGTCGGCGTGCGAACCGGGCCCCGACGCGGGTGTGCACCGCGGCGGTGGGTGATCGAACCCCAGTCTAGACCCTTCGATGAAGAAGACTGAAGTAAATATGTCATAAATTGATTTATTTCATCTCTCGAGCGAACCCGAGTAGGTCAAGTAATGACCGGTTTAATAAACTTTTGCACGGCTCAGTATGCTAATTCGACAGGTTTTCCTTACCCATGTATATCCTTTACGCGTTTGGTGGAAATCTGGTTTATGAATATTCTAACCACCCAATCAATTTTATTAAAAATTAATCCCAAAACTTAATTAATCACCAAAATTTCTTGTATGTATATTGGAGAATAGTTACGTCAATAAATATCTACGAATCTCCATTAATTTAAACCATAGAGTATCAAGATATACATTAAAATATGTAATATTAATAAACACCACGGTTATACTCCTTTAATTTTAAACGGATTCCAAGGGGAGAGTAATCGGTCCCTTGACTAAACCAGAATTGTTCCCCTTTTACACACTAACGTCCCTTGAATGCCTATTTACCTCCGCGACCAGGTAAATATCACGCGCTTCACTGACCACAAGCCGATGGAGACGACAATAGCCAAGGGCCAGCGGGGTACTGATAACCGCTAGATAAGAACCTGAAGGTAATTACCAGTGACGGCTAGGCGAGTGGAAAATATGCAGTGGTCACGCATACAAAAATTCAACACATATTTGTATTTCTATTTTGCTGTAAATCTCTCTCTCTCTCTCTCTCTCTCTCTCTCTCTCTCTCTCTCTCTCTCTCTCTCTCTCTCTCTCTCTCTCTCTCTCTCTCTCTCTCTCTCTCTCGCTCTCATGAAATAATACTGAATACGTGTGGGCATGAGTGGGTGTACTGTCGAGTATGTGTGTGTGTGTGCACATGTAAGCGTGCGTGTGTATATGTATGTGTGTGCCTGCGTGGGTGTGCTATCAATTGCAGGACATCGCAGTCAACCTCAGAATTCTACGGAGTGTCTGACTTTCTGAGGCAAGTTGTGTAATTGTCATTATGGACGACCAACAGTCATGGGGTGTGCGCTAGCGCGCGTGTGTGTAAATACATGCGTGTGTGCATGCGCGCGCGTGTGTGCTATCAATTGCAGGACATCGCAGTCAACCTCAGAATTCTACGGAGCGTCTGACTTTCTGAGGTAAGTTTTGCAATTGTCATTATGGACGACCGACAGTCATGGGGTGTGCGCTAGCGCGCGTGTGTGTATATACATGCGTGTGTGCATGCGCGCGCGCGTGTGCTATCAATTACACGACATCACAGTCAACCTCAACATTCTTTGGAGTTTCGTGTGTGCTGGGCAAGTTTGCAATTGTCATTATATACGAACGACAGTCAGGTCATGTGCGCTAGCTCGTGCTTGTGTGTATGCGTGCGTGCGCGCGGGTGTGCTATCAATTACAGGACATCACAGTCAACCTCAGTATTCTACGGAGTGTCTGACTTCCTGAGGCAAGTATTGCAATTGTCATTATGGACGAACGACAGTCATGACACGTACGCGCGCGCGCGCGTGTGTGTGTGTATGCATGTGCGCGCGTGTGTGCTATCAATTACAGGACATCACAGTCAACCTCAACATTCTTTGGAGTTTCGTGTGGGCTGGGCAAGTTTGCAATTGTCATTATATACGAACGACAGTCAGGTCGTGTGCGCTAGCGCGCGCGTGTGTGTGTGTGCGTGCGTGCGCGCGGGTGTGCTATCAATTACACGACACCACAGTCAGACCCAACATTTTATGGAGTGGTGTGCTTGCTGGGTAAGATTACTGCTGTCTTATTGAACGAGCGGCAGTCATGTCACATGCGTAAGCGTGCGTGTATGTACATGCGTGTGTGCGCGCTATCAATTACAGGACGTCGCATGCAACCCCAACATTGATTGGTTGCTCGTGTACCACCATGCTTTACCGTGTCATGCATGGCCAAAGCTAGGTATTGTACTATACCTGTGTGTCTATCTTTTACATAGCACAGTTAAGCTGTAAGGCAAGCCATTTACAGGACGTTGCACTCAGCCCTAACATTGATTGGTTGATCGTGTGCTATCATGATTCACCGTGTCACTTCATGACCAAAAAACCATGCCTTGTACTATAGTTGTGTCTGACTATTACATACTGCAGTCAAGTTGTAACGCATTGCATTTACACGACGTCGCAGTCAGCCCCAGCATTCATGCTTGTTGGACAAGCTTGCCGATGTCTTTCTGACCAACCGGTACCCATGATCGTCTGTAGTGTCTTTCACCCGGATTATCAGCATCACCCAGCTCTATAAACAAAATCACTATCATCACCAGCATCGACAGCAGCATCGTCAGCAGCTGAAGGTGACCGATCGAGTGACTCACCACAGGGCTATGTCGGCGGAGTGAACGTACGTGAACGTGTTCAGACATGTCTTTGGGGAAAACTGGAGGTTGACTCAGAGCGTACTGACAACATAACGATACAACCGATCAAATATGGTGATGCTTCCGATCATATGTCTAAGGTATACAATCGAAACACGTGACTAAAACCAGTTAAAGATGGCGTCGCACTCGATGACATGTGTAAGTCTACAACCGCGTGACTAAAACCGATCAAAGATGGCGCTGTAGCCGGTCTCATGCCTTATGGGATACATCCGAAACACGTGACTAATGGTCAAAGATGGACTCGCATCCGGTCACATGGTCAGACAATATTCTGATGAGTCATTCTACGTAAGCAAATACCGTGTATAAGACGACTAGCATTCGTCGAATAGAAGTACCGAGCTCCGTGAACACCAACCAGCTCACAATGTTACAACTCGCTAATGTAAGTTGGTTTATTGATAAAGCTTTCACATTTTCGCTGTGTTTCTCCTAACAATACTAGTATAAGTCACGGGATATATGGTGCTAGACGCCTATATATGAAGAGACAAGCCATTTCTTCGTATAGTACTGTAGGGTGGGTCGACATGGATTAGAGCTGGCATTCGAACTTTTGAACACACCACTATACTGGTACCTTAATAATATAGGTAGTAATGTGTACTCGTAGGGGAAGGTGAAAGTGGACCACAGTTCCACATACCAATTAGCGATAGAAATATATGAACTATGTAACAGAAACTCCATATCAGCTCCCTAGTTATTATCTGTAATATCCATGTCTATAACGCTGATAAAGTACCCTATTCTTATTTGTTCTACAGATACCGAGCCCCACGAATACCTAATTAGCAAACTGTGGAGCATGCTAAGAGCTGAACCAGACAGCTATTGCATGGCGTGTCTTAATGTCCCACAAAATCAAGAAGCCGAGAATCCATTCAGTCATTCTTGTGATTACGGTGAGGGTGGTAGTTTTGCAGATCTAGTAACGGTTCGATTGCGGGATGTACTACAACAGAACTTCACCAAACAAGAAATAATCACATTAAGCCTGAATAGAATTGAGGAATGCATCCTCGACTATAATCAACAACAAGATACTCCAGAACCATCCTCATCAAACGTCGAGCGAACATCATCACCGGCATCCTTAACCTTTAGTCAATCCACACTAGCGGACGAGTATTAAAACACCTACATAAAAAACAAAATGATTGTAATATACTTACAGTCCTGTCTTTAATAGCTGACCAGACCTCAATACGAAGAAAACTGCAAGGGGTGTGAGGAGACTGTATATGTATAGCACTGTTATTCTGACTTCACAGACTGTAGCTCACAATCTGTGCAACACAAGTAACACGGCCCCCTCTATGCTATCTATTTCATCATGACTAGAGGTCATGTAGCGAGCATGACCCGCATTCCCCAACCCAGCTCAAACATACAACAGGTCAATGAGCGGATAGTAGAACGCTTAGTCGCGCCATACAGACAGCCACGTCAGCGTAATCTGAACCGCTTGACCTAAGAAACTGGTTGAAACCGGTTTTACACGTGGCTCAAAACTAGTATATAAAACCGAGGCTGGTAACACTCAAGCATTGTGATCAGAAGATTACTACAGACCTCAAGACTGTGCCTGCTGACTGGGTCTACATGCATGACTCGTAGTGGTGAGACTATTAGACCAGTGGGCGGTGGTGATAAGACCGTGTATGTCTCACCGTACAGAGGAACGACGGCGTTACACATCAGAAGATTTTACGGTGAAGCCGACCAGAAATTCCCGACTAAGACGGGTGTGACACTTACTCGACAAGAATATGAACAGATGAGCGCCATGCATCTCGAGATCCTAGCTGACTTTGACAGACTCAACCAAGTTAACCAAACCAGTAACGAAGTCAAACAAGGTACTAACAGAGACAAACAAGTCAGTAACCAAAACATTCAAGTCAGTGCTCATCGCAAACAAGACACTACCAGAACCAATCAAGGCCAAAACACTCAAGTCAGTACTCAAGTTAAACAAGGAACTCACCGAAACCACCAAGTAGACGCATACTATACCGCCAGTTTTCAACCCAGCTACAGTCAGATGTGTGATGACCCCATGAACCAGATGTGTGATGAACCCAATAACCAGCTGTTTGATGTGCCCGATACGCAGAGGATTGATGCCCCGATTGTATACAATACTCAGATGTCAGCCCACCAATCAGGAGACCAGTCTTATGACTACATACCAAGTGACATATACATACCAGGCTACCAGCCGGAAAAACCAACCTACTCAGACAGTGGTGTGAAGAAACCCAGAAACAACATACAATTTGTATAGCTGTATATGTGAAAATAAAATGTGTTTATGATACTATGTATACCGGCTCATATCACATCATCCATTTCGTATAATGACATTATCCATGTAAAATGTACTGAAATACTGTAAATAAACAGGTATATAGATTATAATTACGTCTTGTTTGTTGAATATTTAGTGTTTACGGTGTATATACTTGTCATATGGTGAGAGAATGAAGAGTAAAAACCTTGGTCAAGTAATAAAATATGTTAGCCAAATGGGAAAAATTGTGGCGACATTTCAACCAGACTTATAAAAAACTCAGTCAAACATATGAAAAGTAGGAAAATTTGTTAACCAAAGTGAACAATTTTGGTCACATTTCAACCAAACTTATAAAAATCTCAGTCAAACTTATGAAAAGTAGGAACATTTGTTAACAAAATGTGAAAATGTTACCACATTTCAAACCAAACTTATAAAAAATCTCAGTCAAACATATGAAAAGTAGGAAAATTTGTTAACCAAACATGAAACGTTTGGCCAACTTTCATTCAAACTTATGAAAAGTGGGAAATTTTGTTATCCAGATGTGAAAAGTTTGACAAAATTTCAACCAATCTTATGAAAAGTAGGAAACTTTGTTAACCAAACGGCAAAAAGCTTGGTCAAGTAAGAAAATGTGTTAACCAAATGTGAAAAGGTTAGCCAAATTTCAAACCAAACTTATAAAAATCTCAGTCAAACATATGAAAAGTAGGAAAATTTGTTAACCAATCGTGAAAAGTTTGGCCAACTTTCACCCAAACTTATGAAAAGTGGGAGATTTTGTTGTCCAGATGTGAAAAGTTTGACCAAATCTCACCCAACCTTATGAAAAGTAGGAATCTTTGTTAACCAAATGTGAAAAGGTTAGCCGAATTTCAAACCAAACTTATAAAAATCACACTCAAACATATGAAACGTAGGAAAATTTGTTAACCAATCGTGAAAAGTTTGGCCAACTTTCACCCAAACGTATGAAAAGTGGGAAATTTTGTTGTCCAGATGTGAAAAGTTTGACCAAATTTTCACCCAAACTTATGAAAATTAGGAAACTTTGTTAACCAAATGGTAAAATTCTTGGCCAAGTAAGAAAATGTGTTAACCAAATGTGAAAAGTTTAACCAAATTTCAAACCAAATTTATAAAAAGCTCACTCAAACATATGAAAAGTAGGAAAATTTGTTAACCTTTCGTGAAAAGTTTGGCCAACTTTCACCCAAACTTATGAAAAGTGGGAAATTTTGTTGTCCAGATGTGAAATGTTTGACCAAAGCTCACCCAAACTCATGAAAAGTAGGAAACTTTGTTAACCAAATGGTAAAAATCTTGGCCAAGTAAGAAAAGGTGTTGACCAAACGTGAAAAGTTTGACCAACTTTCACCCAAACTTATTTAAAGTGGGAAATTTTGTTATCCAGCTGTGAAAAGTTTGACCAAACCTCACCCAAACTCATAAAAAGTAGGAAACTTTATTAACCAAATGTGAAAAGTTTGGCTAAAGTTCATTGAAACTTATAAAAAGTAGGAAACTTTGTTAACCAAATGTGAAAATTTTTGGACAAGTGAAGAAATATGTCAGCCAAAACTTATAAAAAAGTAGGAAATTTTGTTAACAAAATAGGAAAAATTTAAGCCAAATTTCAGCCAAAGCTTATAAAAGGTAGGACAATTCCTTAACCAAATGGGAAAAATATCTCACGTTGTCATTTTAAATATCCAACCTGCTAGAGATATTCGTCTGTCCCCTAGGCAAACAACAGTTGTATTTCAGAAAATTAAATGTATCTCATGTAATAAGTCACTATGGTTGAATGAAAAAATAAAATTTCCACAATTAAATTGTACAAAAATTAACAATTAAATTTCTCTTTTATGTTTCCACTTTGAATGTTTCATGTAGAAATTTAATTGTTAATTTTTGTACAATTTAATTGTGGAAATTTTATTTTTTCATATTTTTATTTATTTTATTCTTTTCGGCAAAGAATGCTTGACATTCCAGGAAGAGGATCTCCTGCAGCGGTTTTTCTGTCCTGCCTTTTCTTTACAGCTCTTGCAGTCCTGGTTGCTTCATAAGTGACCGCACCCTTATGTAATGATGTACGCCACAAACTACGATCTTTAGCGGCAGTCTCCCAGGTGTCAAGATGAATTCCAAAAGCTTTCAGTGAGATTTTCAGAGTCTTTAAAGCGTGTCCTCTGGCCGCCATGTGAGCGTTTACCACAACGCAGCTCGCCGTAAACAAATTTTTACTTTAGGGAGCCTGTAATCTGGCATACAAGTTAAGTGACCAGCCCAGCGAATCTGATTTTTCATTAGTATAGTGTGGATACTGGGCATGGACGCTATTTCTAGGACTTCAGTGTCTGGGATCTTGTCTTGCCATTTAATCTTCAGTAACTTCCTAAGGCAGACTGTGTGGAAGTGGTTTAATTTCCTAGTGTGTCGCTGATAAACAGTCCAGGTTTCACAAGCATATAGCTGTCGGTCTCTGTGGCTAAAGGCTTGCGAACGCGGTTTGTGAACCCGGGTTCGAAACACAGCGGTGCTGGTTTTTTCGAAAAAGGTATAGGAGCCAGCCGTTCAGAAAGCAATGGCAAACTACTGAACGTAAAATTTGCCCAGGAATCACGAACAGCGAAAATGCTGGGGTTGACTGCTACGTCCTGTAAAGGACATGCAACTTATTTTTGCCGGTCTCTCTGGCCGAGGGGTTACAACACTTTCTCCGTAATCCCGTTTATCACGCAGAGTCTCGTAGCGGGCGAGAGCTTGTGGCTGTTCGACCACCGCTGGTGACTTGCAGGATAACTGAGCCGGCCGCTCAGAGAGCAATGGCAAACTACTGAGCGTAATCTTGCCAAGAAATCAACTGACAGCTGAAAGATGCTAC
The DNA here is from genome assembly GCA_014155875.1 of Cepaea nemoralis. Taxonomy (NCBI): domain Eukaryota; kingdom Metazoa; phylum Mollusca; class Gastropoda; order Stylommatophora; family Helicidae; genus Cepaea; species Cepaea nemoralis. The sequence continues at coordinate 153,519 of JACEFZ010027417.1, forward strand.
TGTGGACAGCGATGTCCTGTAAAGGATATGCGAATTTTAAAAAAAAAGAGTGAGGATATTGGGCATGGATGCTTTTTCTAGAACTTCAGTGTCTGGGATCTTGTCTTGCCATTTAATCTTCAATAGCTTCCTAACGCAGACTGTGTAAAAGTGGTTTAATATCCTAGTATATCGCTGATAAACAGCCCATGTTTCACAAGCATATAGTGGATAATACAACTGCTTATAGACTTTCAGCTTTGTTTGCAGGCTTATTCCATTTCTGCCCCATACATTCTTGTACAGCATGCCAAAGGCCGCGCTGTTCGTGGAGATTCTTGCATTCACTTCGTCATCAATTGTGGCAGCTTGTGACACAGTGCTGCCAAGATAGGTGAATTTGTCCACAACACTTAGTCTATGACCGTTCACCTTGATATTCGGCACGGTGTGATTATTCCCTGGAGCTTGCTGGTATATAACTACAGTCTTCTCCAAGTTGATACTGAGCGCAAAGTTGGCATAGGCATATGAGAAAGCTGAAACATTGTGTTGCATGTCTGCCTCTGAGTTAGCATATAGAGCGCAATCATCAGCTATCTGCAGTTCTCTGACGGTGTCACTTTTAGTTTTGGTTTTGGCTTTCAGTCTTCTGCGATTGAACAACTTTCCATCCATGCGGTACTTGATGTCTATTCCAATGTCATTGTTCTCGAAGGCATTCGTTAGCATAGCTGAAAACAAGAGGCTGAACAGTGTATGTACCAGGACACATCCTTGCTTCACTCCATTGGTGACAGGAAAGGGCTCAGACAGTTCACCATTTTCCTGTACTCTTGCCTGCATACCATCATGAAATAGCGGCACTACTTGGACAAACTTTTCTGAACAGCCATATTTCGCCATAATCTTCCACCACAGTTATTCTCTGTTGACTGTATCAAAAGCACATGATTCTTCTTCTTCTTCTTCTTCTTCTTCTTCTTCTTCTTCTTCTTCTTCTTCTTCTTCTTCTTCTTCTTCTTCTTCTTCTTCTTCTTCTTCTTCTTCTTCTTCTTCTTCTTCTTCTTCTTCTGCGTTCATCCGGAGTTTTTTTTTCTTTTCCGGACGTGATTGCGTTGTGCCTGTTTACAGCAGAGCTGCGTTCTTGCGCCGTTAGGCCGACACATCCGACTTCTGCGGGCATTTGTTTACCGGGTTAACCTTCCCGGGGGTTTCATAGGACGTTTGACTCTCACTGTTGTGGTGTTATCCCCCATCCCAGCTGGCCCATATAGAACAGGCAAAGACATCTTTGTCAGCCCTCAAGGGAAGGCAGGGACAGATCATGGGCATTCCCCGCAATCCAAGGAGGCTTCCATACTTGCAGAGCCGACACACAGCGCTCTTGTACTGGGCTCACCCAAGGAATCGTCACGTCCTGCACATGGCTGCTTAGCCTCACTTCCGTATATTGGGCCTTCCGTTCACCATAGGCTGTTCTTCCGGAAACCAGAAGAATGCAGTCTGCAGATGACATCCACACAGTGAGCTTTCAATTCGGACTTTCCCGTAATGGATTTGCTATCCAAGCAATATTCCATTTCATGCCTCTGGGGCGCTTTTGTAACCGACATACCTGTGGTATGAAGTGCGGCAGTCTAAATACTTCTTCATGCACCTTTAAATGTCAACCTGAATGTAGTTAAAGTAAGCTGCAGTCAACTTGAGCTTGTTGATATCTCCATAGAGCTTGTCCTCAAATGAAGCAGGTGTGGGCCAAAATATTCTCTGTTCTGCATATATTGGGCACTCCTGCAGCAAATGTTTAGCTGTCATTTTACCAGTTCCACAATTACATTCATCGGTATCTCATATCTTTAGTTTATTGAACAAGTGGTATTTCAGCCTGTTATGTCCTGTGCGGAGTCTGAAGATTGCTACTTGTTCTCTTCGGTCGAGTTTGTAATATGCACTAGTCCTATTAGCATTTCATTTGTGATTCCATCCTTTCCTGGTGATTTCTTCTTTTTTAGGGTATTCATTGCCTGTTTCATTTCTTCCATTGTTAGATTTGCCATCATATATTCTGCTGCTGTCTCTGTATTACTATGATGTATCTGTTTGTCTTTGATTGCTTTCTTCTGTTCGGTTGTAATATCAATGTGGTTTGGACTGGCATAGTGTTCCATTAGTGCATTTGCAGCCTTTTTTCCTGTAAGCAAGGCATTTCCTTGTTTAATTGTTATTTGTTTGTTTCTAGGTCCTTCATTGTTCATGGCTTTCACTAGTTTCCATAGTTTGTTTCCATCCCTGTCAAAATTCAGGTTTTCTGTTTTTTCCCTCCAACAATCTCCTCTTGTTTGATTTACTGTTCTTTTATATTTTGCTGAGATGGCTTTGAGAGAGATGTTCGCTTCAGTTGTTTGTTCTCTCTCTGCTGTCTTCCTGACATCTTCAACTTTGTCCTCCAAACTTTGTAGTTCTTCAGTCCAGTATGGTTTGTAATTTTTCCTCGCTCCTATTGGAATAGACTCAGTGGCCGCCTGTATTATTGCTCTTGTTAGACTTTCCACCATTTGCTTCATGTTGCCATATCGTGTATTTATTTTTCACAATATTTTTCTGTTAGTATGGCAAATCTGTCCCAATCTGCTCGTTTGAAATTCCAGCGGGGCAAAGGCTTTTGCTTCTGTTGAACATACTCCATATTCATTACAAGCTTGATTGGTCTGTGGTCACTACCTGCTAATTGGTCCAGCACATGGCGATCGATTTTGTGGAAGATGTCTCCTGTGTAGAAAACTAAGTCTGGAGTAGAAGTGGTAATCCATCTTCTGGAGTAGAAGCTCGGTGTGTCATCCGCTTTGTTGAGTAGATGGAGATTTGAGTCTATTTCCCTGTCCTCCACTTCATCTCCTCTTTTGTCAGTATCTGGGTATCCCCATCTTTCTGAACGGCTATTAAAGTCTCCAACAATAATGCAGTTTGTGTCAGTTATTTTCATGTTTGAGAGTGTAAGGTCCTTATCTGCTGGGTTATACAGATTGTAAATTCTTTTTTTCACGTCCTTTATCGTTGTATCAACACCTATAATTTACGTTTGGTTGTCAGAGATCACAGATACTTCGCTGCAAGGTATTGTATTTCGTGTAAGTTTGAGAACTTCTCCTTTGTGTCCTTCGCGGTGAAAACGTGTGGCCTGATATCCTCTGACTGAGAATTTGCGATTGGCGTTGAGGTGTGTCTCTTGAATGCATGCCACATCTATTCTATCTTTATGAAGACGCTGTGTTAGGGGGACTTTCTTGTTATAAACTCCTTCGGCATTCCACTGTAGTTTGTTGAGTGTCCGGGGTGTTTGGTCAACAGCTCTTAACCTACTCCTTTGTGCCTTGACTCCACAGCACAGGGGAAGGTGACCACCAGTAGTCATGGGTGGACCCCCTCGAGGCAGGGGGCTCGGCACTATCACCGCCTGATGGGACTTCGCTGGATTAGCACCATAACGATTAATTTTTATTTGTGACATCATGAATTAAAATACTTTGCACTGCTTTGTCAAACATGTGGCTCAGTACATCCGATTTCGACAACCGTTTTTTGGGGGTGCTTTCCCTAGCCTTTGACTGTCCCCAGTCTACCTACAAGGCAGCAGGTTTGTGTGTCTCTTCGTCTGGTCCCTCTCCCTTGACCTGTCCGACATGGGTGACCCTACCACTACCAGTAGCTGTGCTACCGTCGGCATAGCTCTTGGGGTCATTGGAACGCTCAAGCTCCTCTACCTCGTCAAGGTGGACACACGGCAGAGGGGACATGATTCTATAGGGTAAGTCACATCGATATCTATGTAATTTCTTACTGTCTCAATATATATTTTTTTTTTCTAGAACTAGATGTTTTCAAACAAAATATAGACATTTCTAGATGTTTTCTGTCAAAGAAAAGTGGCAATCCTGGTTCGGATATTCGAGAGGCAGAGATTGAGAGCATAGTTGCCATTCTAGATATTTTATATCCAGATCTAGAGGGTTTTGCCGGCATCTGGATACGGTTTTCTGACGTTTGGATGCTGGATGCAATTCTAGATACTTTTCATTTGGAGTCGGATATTTTGAATACTTTCTAGATTTTACTTTTCTTTCGGTGTCATTTACCCATTTTATGTTTGGTCTGGACGCGCGTAAATTATGGTAACTGCCATTATTTAAACTTTTAACTGACTTGGGTCAACGCTCAACAATCTGGCAACCCCCAGGTAATGAGTAAAAGGGCGCATAAGGGCACTGAAGAAACTTTTGGTCAGTAAACATTTAAACTTCAAGAATTTGGCTGCAATTGGTACCGATAATGCCTCGGTAACGGTTGGTATCAACCATGGCGTTTATGCAAAATTGAAGGAAGATATCCCATCTTTAATCCTCATAAAATGTGCGTGTCATTCCTTGCAGCTAGCATTATTACATGCCACATCAGAATGTTTACCAAGGAATTTGGAATTCCTTATTGCTGAAACACATAACTGGTTCTCCAAATCATCTGTCAGACTACAGCAATATACTAATTTATATAAAACATTAAATGATAGTTCCTCACCACTGAAAATTCTGTCATATTGCAAAACTAGATGGTTATCAATTTAACCAGCTGTTGAAATAATTGTGAACCAATGGTTGGAGTTGAAGACACACTTCGAAATAACAAGACAAAGTGAAAAGTGCTACACAGCTGAAATACTATATGGAATGTACAGTGATGAAAAAAATTTGGCATTCCTTCTCTTTTTACAACCCATTTTAAGTGAAGTGCAAAAAGTTAATAAACTATTTGAATCTCAAAATGTTGATAAAGTTAAATTACTTGACGACCTCATTTTGCTATTTCACTCAATTGGTAAAAGACTTATATTGCCAACTTGTAAAGCTGACTTGTTCACTTGCACTATAGAGAGCTATTTGGCTCCTAAGCCATACCTAGGATACCAAATCGAATCAAAAATTGATGGTTTAAAAACAAAAGGACTGTTAACAGAAAATGAAGAGAACAACTTAAGAAAGCGCTGTCAAGATTTTCTTGTCTCAGAGTAGAGACTTCCTGAAAATTTAGATGTATTGAAAAATATTTCACTCTTTTCTATTAACAACATATCTCAGCCAGTAAAGGACATACCTAAATATTGTCAAGTTATTAAATTTTTAAGGGCTACTGATAATAGTGTGGCGGAAGCAGAATATTAGTTAACCAAAATAAATTTGGTTGACTGGACAAACAAAACAGAAACTGAAGCTTTTTGGAGTGAAGTAAGACAATTTAAAGATGCCTCAGGAAACAGTCCATTCTGTAAGCTCTTTGAATATGCGATGTCTGCCATGATACTACCCCATTCAAATGTTGATGCGGAAAGAGTTTTCAGTACTGTGAATTATACAAAATGTAAACTAAGAAACAGGATGAAACTTGACCTCTTAAATGCTATCTTGACAATAAGATTTGGCCTGATGAGAGCAGGAAAATGCTGTTTAACTTATCAGCTCCCTGATCGTGTATTAAAAGAAATTGGAACAGCTAAAGCATACCAGAGTCATTTTGAATCTGAAGCTTCAACTTCATCATCCAAGCTAAGTGCATCTTGTGAGAGTGCATCATCAGTGAAGATGAGGACATGATTCTATAGGTAAGTCACATCAATTTTTTTTTAATGTTGCATATCCGTTACAGGATGTTGCAGTCAACATCAGAATTTTTCAGCTGCTGTTGATGTACTAGGCAAGATTATGCTCAGTAGTTTGCGATTGCTTTCTGAGCGACCGGTTCACATACCCCTTAAATTACCAGCGCGGCTCGAACCGCTGCCGGTTCGGGTGCAGCTGCGTTACTCACGAGAATATACGGGATTACGGCGACAGCCGTAAACTCTTCGCCAGGGAGACCGGCAGTCACATCAATACATATGCAATTTCTTACTTTCTCAATCTGGATATTTTTCCTAGATACTTTCCAACGAAATCTAAATATTTATGGATGTTGTTTGGGCCATTTCTAGATACTTTTGGTCAAAAAAAAGTGGCAACCCTGCGAGAGTTCGACAGCGGGCTCGGTAGTAGACGTCAACGACAACAACGAGAGACGGTGGTCACATCAGCCAGGAGATGAGAAATCAACCATGTCTGTTGAACTTCTAAATGTGCAATATTACATAGAACTTGCGAAATCTCTTGCCAAACAATGGCTCCCAAAGAACCAGAAGGTAAAATGTAAAATTAAAAAACGTACGAACAAGCAAAGAAGTCTAGACTATGTATATCTATACCATATGATTTACAAGCTACAACTACTACTTACTACAACACAACTAAAATATTATTAGTACTAATTTATTAAATAATTAATTATTAAATTATCAATTATTAATTATTACTCAACGACTAAAACCAACTAAAAAGTGTACTGTATTATAACTACTAGATAGCAGACTTTACCAGTACTAGTACTACACATACATCCTTTCCTTTAACTGATTCACTGCCAAACAAAAAATGGATTTGACCAAACAGAAATTGATAGCAGAAAATGGGAAGTAGGGGTGTGTCACAATAATGTTCTAAAAATGGTCAAAATGCTAGCAGCTCTTTTGTATTATATATCAAATTAAATGAGATTGCACAAGGAACACGTCCGTATTGCTACTATTGCTAGAGTTAGAAATATCATCATAATAATGTTAGATTTTGTGGAAAAAACAATTTTGAAGACCGGGGTGACAATTATTAAAAATTCAAAGTGATTATTCCCAGTGCACTGTGAATAATATTGAGCATTATTCACAGATTTTGTTGGTCATGTGACCTACGTTTGACTATATTATTAATTGTTTTGGTATTGTTACTGTGTCCTCTGTAGTATAATGGTATGTGTCTCCACCTGTCATGCGGGAGACCGGGGTTCAATTCATTTTTTTTCTCATTTAATAAATAATAAATAATATTAAACATTACGAACTAAAATATAGAACTGAGAAACTCGAACCTTGTGAATAAAGTGTGCTCTATGGATCTGCGGAAGCTGCTGGGGGGCGCAACCCCCAGGCAGTGACGGAGTGATCGAGTGTTGCAACTGATGGATCCAAAAGATCTCTTGTTCATAACATATATAGACAACATATGTAAAAAAGCCAGCCAAACAGAGACCGCAAAAATACTGCATGATGGGAACACAGAAGAAGAACCATATGCATATCTAACCATTAGAGAACTCCTGTTTGCGGGCGATCAAGCACTAATAGCAAAATCAGAAGCTGAATTACAAGACCACATGAATAGTCTAAACGAATGATTGCTTGATTGATTTAGGAACCGCCATCACAGCATTTGGGGCATTCCCATAAGCGCTCCGTCCCCATCCTCAGCAGCCAGCGAAGAGTTCCAACACCAATAGTACCAGTAGCAATCTGATTATATGTCCGTTTCTCCTTTCCTCTGAACGTCGAGCGTCGGCCAGATCCCCTCGTCACTCCTCGCTGTCTCATTCTTGCCAGACCCTGGTGATCCATTTGCTCCTCCGAGGTGTACCCATGCTCCCACAAGGCCACAACTATGTCTGCCTTGTCATGCATTAATACTCCACCAAGTTTTGCAGAGCCAGCCAATCTGTCCGCCTGTTCATTCTCCAGCACACTGGCATGCCCCGGAGAAAAGATCCAGACGATGCTTGCCACCCGTGACCTTTGAAGCGAAGCAAGCCACTCAGCCCGAAGCTTGCCTGTGCTCACCCTACTCAGCATGCTTTCTGAGTCAGTTACAATCATGATGTGTGTGTGTATCGTATTCTCCATCCAGCGGAAAGCTGCACTGACCGCCTCCACCTCTATTCTCAAGCTAGATTTTGTGGTATCATATGCCAGGCTCTCCTGCACCAACGTCGACCAATAGTTTTTGCTAAGAACCCCCAGGCACTTCTCCTACCTCTCAACGAAATGTGTAGGGAATATAACATGAAAATTAGCACAAGCAAAACAGAGGTAATGACTATAACTAAAGAATAAAAAACAACAACAATTCACCTAAACGAACATCCCTTGAAACAAGTAAAAAGTTTCAAGTACCTAGGAAGTATAATATCATCAAAAGGCAGATCAGAAGACGAGATCGAAAATAGATGCAATAAGGCAAACCAACTCATTGGACAAATGGCACCAGTACTAAAGAACAAACATGTATCAATAACTACTAAGAAAGCACTTTACAATACAATCTTCCTACCAACTCTATGCTACCAATGCCAAGCCTGGACAATGACAGTAAAAGAGAAAAGAAAAATCACAACAACCGAAATGAGATTCCTGAGAAGAATACTCAACGTATCAAGAAGAGATAAGATCAGAAATGAAGAAATCAGGACTAAAGTGGGGGTTATAGCAGCACTAGATTTTATTAGAAAGCAGCAAGTCAAATGGTTTGGCCATGCAAGTAGGTTACCAACTAACAAGCAATGATGTGCAGACCAGATGGAAGCAGAAGAAGAGGCCGACCACGTAAACGATGGACGCAGGGAATAACAAAGTCCATGCTAGTTTTTATACATTCCCATTTTGTATTAATTTTATCCTCAAGATTTTCACATTTATATTGTTGGATGCTTTCGACATTTAGCCTGTCATATTTATTTTTTTTTACTTCAACCAGGTATTGTTGACTTATGTCTGGTTGTTTCAATGCTGATATACCTATTTGAGGGGTCTTCGATGTCCTCATTCCTATGTTTTTAAGTTTTATTTGCAATTTTAAGACTACAGGATTGTGGTCAGATTTGATATCTGCACCAGGATATGTTTGTGTCATTTTTAACATTGTTTTTAAATCTATTTCTAATCATGATGTAGTCAATTTGGTTTCTTGTTCTATCTCGAAGGCTTTTCCACGTATACAGTTTTCTAGGGTTATGTTGGAAAAATGTGTTACGAATAATAAGATTATTTTCTTTGCAAAACTGTATCAGCCGGTCTCCTCTGTTGTTTCTGTTTCCCATATCATGTTGCCCTACTATCTGCTTATATTTAGTTTTCCCAACCTTTGCTTTCATGTCTCCCATGACAATTAGGACCTCTGATGATTTTACAACTTTCGATGTTTGTTGTAGGTCTTCATAATATTCTTCTAGCCACTCATCATTATAATCAGTCGTTTGAGCATACGTCTGAAGAATTACTAATACTATGTCTACTAGGTCTTGCCTTAATTTTGAGTAGTATCATCTATCTTTATGAGCCTAGTCCACTAATATTTTTCTCTAAATTTCTTTTTACTAAAATTCCTACTCCTCTCTCATGGTGATCTTCTCCTGAATTAATGAATATGTAGTCGTCTTTCCTTATATAACTTGCATCTGTCCATCTTGTTTCAGACACACTTAAAATGTCAAATCCATGTTTTTTGGCTTCCGAAATAAGGTTGCCAAATTTTCCTGTTTGATACAGGGTGCGTACCGTACATTCCATGTACCAATTCTCAGACTTCTCTTTCTACTTTTCAGGTAGTTATTGTCAGAATGCACCCTTTCAAAAGAATTTGAGGTGCATTCGTCATTATTCACTTCTTTACTCACTATAGGAGTTGTCTCTTCCCTGAGCATATTTACAACAGGCTCATCTCCAGGGGTGCCAAGAATTACCCATATCACTGTTTTCTTTCTGTTGTGATCACATTGCTGTCTGTGGGATACTACGTGGTGAGGTCCCAATCTCTTCCATGATGAAAAATTATAATCTGGTGTAACTCGACCAGGTCGAGAACCGTAGGGCATTGCCATTTCTACAATAATGAAATCAAACCTGTTTCACAAGCTATTTTTCTCAAACATGCTTACTCTACTCTTCTTGTCTGATATTGCTTGAAAGGCATATCTTTTCCGGTGTAAAGTTTTATTTACCAGGCACTAAAATTGCGAAGATACAGGAAATGAAACAAATAACTCACTGTCAACATTCAGCCGATCAATCAGCTCTTGGCGGTTTAGGGAGTTCAGTTGAGCTGATTAATTGTCATGTATATACCATAACTTGATAGCAGATTTTACTACATCCATTCCTTTAACTATGTCATGTTTTGACAGGATTTATTAGTTTAAATTTCTCACTTTCTGATATTGTTTTTGTAAGGGATTGTCTGATCATGAGTTTTGTCGAGCATCACTTATTACATGATAATGATCCCAAGCTTGTAACTTGTTCAGCTAGTTATAGTTTTGTGTAATCCATTTTGTCTGATGAAATATATGCAGTTATGATAATCTGATCTTCCTACACACGATGTGCAGTTTATTTCTTGATGCATTAGCCTGAACAAAAGCAATTCATGCTATATGGTTTTGTTTGTTTCTTATATTTTCCAGTGTATACTATATAAAATCAACTTTAAGTGCCAGTATAAAGAAATGAATGAGAAGAAATGACATAATGCACAAAATAGTTGAGAAGATAAGTGGTGACAAGCAGTGGTAGACAAGGTGCATGGCGCTGATAATCTTATGACAATGGTCAGGCAAGGAATTGATGTCTGTGTGAATCATCTCAGCAGGTGAGATCAAGACTGGCCAACTATTCCTTTGTGCATCCAGGCCTATAAAATGTGATGGCCCTATCATGCCACAGACCCATAGCAGGAAATTGCTTCACAACACATTTACTGTTTTAAAGCAATGGTGGACTTTCCAGAGTGTTAGCTTGCCCACTGGCAAGTGGTCCCCTTTAATCATTGGACATTATGTTAAAATGATCATGACCTTTTTGTCCTGGCAACCAATATTTGTAGGTCCAGTCCACCACTGATGACAAACCTACAGTAGTTAGCATTCATTTATTTCCCAGAATGTTGTACATATATCATATATGCCATACATTTATCTTCACTTTCAGGAGCTTGAATGGTGGATAAAGTTTCGCCAGCCAGATGACATTCTTAAAAAGCATGCAACATTCCTATACTGTGAAATAATTTTTTACATTATTGGCTTTCTCACATTATGTCATGGTACAGTATGCCTGGTGTGTTTTTGTATTGTTTTAGTATTAACAATGGTTATGAAATGAATTTTCACTAACATGTATCACATTTGCAGTTAAGTCAAGGTCTGACAGCACAGCACTCAGGACATTCCCATGTGTGTTCAGTCATCATCTTCAACAACCAGTGAAAAGTCCCAGTACTAATGGTACCAGTAGTAATGTGATTATGTATCCGTTTGGCCTTTCCTGGGAGAATTGAGTGTCAGCCAGATCCTCCTGGCCACTCCCTGCCACACTTTTCTTTCCAGGCAATGATGATGTATCATGTTTCCACACTGTAGACACAATTCCAAAGGGCCTTAGCGACATCTGCCTTATGTGCACCAATATTCCACATAGAGGTGCAGATCCAGCCAATTTTTCCGCCTGCTCATTTTCCAACACATGATCTTGCACTGGGGAAAAGATTCAATGGATGCTCCCCATTTTACATTTTTAATTGAAGCATGCCATTCTGCATGAAGCATACCTGTCTTCAGCATGCTCTGTGAGCCTGTTACAATCAGTGTGTGTGCTGCTATCCCTCCAGCTAGCAGAACACATTTTCAGATTAGATGTGGTATCATATGCCAGGCTCTCCTGCACTAAACCCTGTCTATTAGCCTTCACTATAAACTCCCTGCGTTTTTCTTTTGCTTCTTAGCACAAAGCCATTTGTGTAGATCATTACATCACATGGGTGTGAATTGTTGCACCTCCCATTCAGTGCTGCTTGCTGGCCAATACCTAAACTCCCGATCCAGTGTGATTATGACTCTGCACAGGTCTGACATTTCTTCTGGCATTCTACCTACTCTTCCCTCTCCCAATGTTCACAAGCATACACATTTCTCTGAGTGTGTCCTCTGCCTGAGCCATCCATGATTTTCCTCTTGTTAGCTTACATTTGCAGTCAGTACATTTATCAGAGGAAAATGTCTTAATAACATTGGCATTCTAAGTACAAACCCAGAATACCACAGAATAATTGGGAGCCACAGCAGCATAATGGTTATGGCTGCGCTAGATTTTATTAGAAGGCAGCAAGTCAAATGGTTTGGCCATGCAAGTAGGTTACCAACTAACAGTATACCACAACAAGCAATGATGTACAGACCAGAGGGAAGCAGAGGAAGAGGCCGACCATGTAAATGATGGATGCAGGGAATAACAGAGTCCATGGAAGTATCGATACATGAAGCCCATAAGCGAGCACTCTTCCGCTGTTTATACTTCACCTTGACACCACAAAGTACAAGAGGAACATGGTGAGATGAGATGACACTTGAAAGGTTTATGTACAAAAAAAGTAGTGATTTATGAGTTTGTAGCAGAAAAATGGTCGTGGCCAATTATTCCATTCAATTAAAAGATAAATAGAGTTGGTGACAGGTTTAGAGTGTCATTGATGCAATATAAATCTTATATATCTTAAAAACAAAAAACAAAACAAAATACCACACGCACACGCACGCACGCACACACACTCTCTCTCTCTCTCTCTCTCTCTCTCTCTCTCTCTCTCTCTCTCTCTCTCTCTCTCTCTCTCTCTCTCTCTCTCTCTCTCTCTCTCTCTCTCTCTCTCACTCACTTTCTCACTCACTCACTCACTCATGACTGCTAGCATATACTCTTTCACTCACACACACACACACATAAACAGAGAGATTCAAAGATTTTGTTATTAAGTTAGTTAGTTAGTTAGTCGCAGTTCCAACTTCACAGCAACGGGTCGTCCCCATTATGCTCCGTTCCTGTGCCAGTGAATATCACACAAAACGCTCCCCACTGCCCAATGTAAAAGTGGAAAAGATAGGAGTCTCAACAAACAACAGCCCACACAAATACACTGTGCATAATGCTGCCGCCAGAATGTCAATACAACAGTCCCTCACGAAACACCCAGTTCACCTCTGATGGAATTGGCTGTCATTTTCCTATCTGAATGTCTCCTAGATGTTCACCCACACAGTCCACGAAAATACAGTTCATCGCTGATGGCAGTGGTAGTCAACCAGAAGCCCAGCAGCCACGCATTTCTGCATAAGGCAAAAACTGGTCAACTCTGGGACATAGCCACCTGCCATCGCTCCGAACATGCAGCCACGTTCCAAAAAACCTCAGGCAGATTCAAAACCATTTCACACGAAACTCACAGCTCACAGTGTCGCGCCACGCACTCACTCAATAGCAGGGCGACGGAACTATCAAGCCCCCTTAGTCGCCTCTTACGACATGCCTGGTAGGCTACAGTGATGCTATTCTTTGCTTCCCTACTAGGGAGTCTCTGTGGCAAAGTGGTCAAGCCGTTTGACTCGTGCTCCGAAGGTTGTGGGTTCGATTCCGGGCCGCGCCCTTCGGTTTACGAGTTAAATGTTTCGGAGACTCCTGTGGGTCGTCGCTAAAAGCTACGGAGTTCGTGCTTTGTGCGACGCTTTCCGCGATGCGGAAAGAGACCGAGCCATATGGGATAAAACCCGGTGCAATGAAGTCGACCCTGTCGACTTTTAAGCGACTTTTTAAAGCGACTTTTGCTTCCCTTATGGGCCCCGGCAACACACGGGAGTGTGTGAGTTGCGGAGTTGCGGAGCAAAGAATGAACTGTACAAGCAGATTAGCAGATTTATAATGAACTAATATTGCAGAATTATTAATTAATTGAGTGTAATCTTTCCAAAGTGTAATTACAGAATAATGAGATTTAGTATTTATGCCAGCAAATTGATGGTTTTTTTTTACATTTAAAAGTCTTAACGTACTGCCTGTGTTATATTTACCAGCTGTTCGCTGTGGAGGCAGGTTTCCATGGTTGTGGATGGCCACTATCTGTCATGGATTAACTGTCGAGTCTCTCAGTTACTTCTTGCCGGACATTGACAATTTCTGGCATGCCCAGTCCATGGTGATGCTGTTTGGCCAACGTTTGCCCCTACACATACTGTTTGTCTGTAAGTGTACATTTCTTTTATTTGTATTAAATTGGCTGCTTTTTTTGATGAAGATAATCCTTTTCATTTGTTTTGTCAACCATTACTGCATTGAAGTAAAGAATGACAATGTTCCTACTATGTTTGCAAAAGTTGTTGAACATCATTAGTGTATTCTATTTGGTAATTTTCATCACACAACCATCTTCTTATGCCTTTCCGATAGGCAATGGCAGTGATGGCTCACCATCCCACATGATCACGAGAGCCTGGTCAAGTCAGAAAGATACCTCCACTTATCGTGATGTAACAATTGACAGGAAATCTACATGGAAACATATCATGACAATGCAGTTGGAAAGGCACAAAGATGACTAGACTAACTTGGAAAACTAGTTGCAGAGCAAAGAATGAACTATACAAGCAGATTTATAATGGATTAATAATGCAGAATGATTAAAACAATTACTAATAAACTACTAACATTCATTAATTGGTGCCTGCGCAAAATAAATGTACTAAAATGGTATGATAGAATCACCAGTTGAGTGCTTGTGAAGGGAACTAACAGATTCCAGTGAATCAACATGAAAAAAAGATCCTGGTGCTGGGTAGGACACACATAAGAAAACCTGTGAATAACAAGTAAAACATTGCTCCCCTAGAACCCACTGGGCAAAAGAAGTAGAGGGTTACCTAATAACATATGAGGAAGAGAATTAGAGATAGAGATGAATAACATGGGTAGGATATGAAAAGAATTGCAGGCATGAGTTGAGATCCTGTGTTCCATTGGAAGACAAAAGGCAGCAGCAGAAGAAGAAGAGCAGAAGTACCTGCACTCACTGGACAAGGTGCATGATCACGTCAACACTAGAGATGCAGACAGCTACTGACCTACAAACACTATCCTACAGACTAGACCACTGGTTCTCAACCAATGATGAATCTTCAACCCCCCCCCCCCCCCCCCCCCAAATTTCAGTTCAGGGTTTCCGGGATATGGGGGGGGGGGGGGGGGGGGGGGGGGGAAATTAAGATTATTTCAAGTTCACGTTTAATACAATAACCAATTACTTGATATTTAAGTGCTCACCTCGGAGGAGCAAATGGATTACCATGGTCTGGCAAGAATGAGACAACGAGGAGTGAAGAAGGGATCTGGCTGATGCTCAACGCTCAAAGGAAAGGCGAGACGGACTTATAATCAGATTGCTACTGGTACTATTAATGTTGGAACTCTTCGCTGGCTGCTGAGGATGGGGACGGAGCACTTATGGGAATGCCCCGAATGCTGTGATGTCGATTCCTAAATCAATCAATCAATCAATCATTACTTGATATTGGTTTACCCTCCATACTTTACAGTTCTGTACTTCTCGCCCTTCTGAAATTCATTTTATAACGCCAGTAAACCCGAAGTAGACCCGAAAATCATGTTTTATGTAGACGTATAGACTTGTTCTAGAATGTGTTATTAAATTTAGCTTCCATTTTTATGTATACTCTGTGTGTGTGGGGGAGGGGGGGATTTATAGGGAGGAAATACGAAAGGGGGGAATGACATTCTGAACATATGGTGAAGGGGTGCATGAGCGAAAAAAAAGGTTGAGAACCACTGTACTAGACAATATGTCTGATAAATTTGGAAAAATTGTCCAAGCCTACGGACTGCATCCTACTGGTTTCTAAAGGAGCAGCTTGTGATGAACGGATAGTTGGGAATGCCCATGTGCTGCCCCTGTCTTCCTTTGAGGGTCGAATAACATGCATTTAACTGCTTTGGGTGGGCTAGTTGGGGTGCACCCTTATAAATAAAATGGATGAAGATGACATCGTCTCTCTGAGGCAGTGGAATGTCTTGTGAAACTACCCGGGAAGGCTGTCAACAATGCCAGGATGTGTTAGGATGAAAGGTCAAAATTTCAACTTCTACACAGATGTACGTGTGCTCAAGAATTAAAAAAAATATTGGACAAACACAGAGAAAGAAGATACTTGTAACAATGATAAATTATCCTATAATGGTACCTGAATGCCAACATGCAGGTAATCTTAGAGCAAGTGGCAAACAGAGATTGAGTGCCCAGAATCCACCAGGGAGTTGTGCATGTTCTGGAGCTCATCAATTCTAGCCATAGACTGAATTATATCGCCACTTGCGGCTCAGGGCTAGTGAACACAGTTTCACAGTTCTGACGTACCAGATTTGAATTCAGCTGCAGGACATTTGAGAACAGACTGCCTTGCATTGATTTTCACAATGGTATGAGTATCAGCCATTCAGACAACAATGGCAAACTATTGAAAGTAAAATAATCTAGACAGTGACAAACAGCCAGTAATGCTGGGGTTGATTGTGATGTACTAAAAAGGACATGCAGCTAACATGGTCTTAATACTAGACACAGCCAGTTCATATGTTTTTATGAGATCAGTGCTTGAGTTTGATCCACACTTCCTTGAGGCATGCTAAGTAAAAGTATTACTCTCGTATATTAAGCCAAGATGAAATTCTACCTGGGTCATCCAGTAAGTATCTGGATTTTGTCAGGATAACCCAAAGACGAAGATTATTAAATTTAGTAACTACTCCAATCTGGCCTCTGTGGCTAAGGGCTTACGAACGTGATTTGTGAGCCTGTATACCCGGGTTCGAAACGCAGCGGTGCTGGTATTTTTGAAAAATGTATAGGAGCCGGTCGTTCAGAAAGCAATGGCAAATTACTGAACGTAAAATTTGCCCAGGAATCACAAACAGCGAAAATGCTGAGGTTGACTGCTACGTCCTGTGAAGGACATGCAACTTAATTTAACTACTCCAAAGTGAACAGTACAAATCTGACACTTGATAGTTGAATGGGCAAGAAGTATCAGCAGTTTTTCCCTGTGTTTTGTTTTTCAAAATGGCATGAGATCAGTTTACTCCATTTCAGGAACAGTGAGTTGTGATGAAATTTTTAGTGAAAGAAGGTTCAAAACACACTGAAATTCATTGTTGACTGTTTCTGTATGTTTGGGGAACAACAGACTGTAGAACATTCATCAGTGTCCAAATGGTGTGAACACTTTCGTGAAGGTCATGAATCCATTGAGGAAGGTAGACCAAAAAGTGTCTTTGCGAGTGAAGCCATACACAGTGTCAAGAAGGTTGTTTAGGATGATAGTGAGTTATTGTACACAAAGTTGCGATGGCTGCTGGCATAAGCAAAAGTTTTGTAAACATTATCGCCAGGGATTACCTCAATTTTCATTAAGTTTTCTGTCCATGGGTGCTGAAATAACCTAATTTTGACCAAAGAACGGCAAGAGTAGTGATTTGCTGAGAGCTGTTAGGTTGGTATAAATATGAAGATAGTGACTGCATCGTTATGACTGTTGAGACATCACAACTGGCCTGAAAAAAGGGGGTAAATGCTCAAGGACCGGCCAAAAGAATTTTATGCTGCCGGAATATGAAAGCCCGTACCTCCATGGGGAAAATGTGCTAAGGTAACAGGTGATTTTAATTCATCTCTCATAGTTGTCTGGAAATTACATCAGTCCAGATAAATACTGGGCGATCCTTGTATTGAGCTTTTGTGTGATGCTGAGGTTTTGCAACAAATATTATGGACATAATCTGATGAAGATAAACAGAAATTCCTCAAAATGTTAATGGAGTATTGACATAGTTACTGAATGTCTAAATTCTGGAGATATTTTTCACATTTTATTTTAATTAAAGTAACTTGATGCCTGGAAAACTGTGCATTCACTAATCTTGCAGTGTCCATCACTTGTTTGTGTTTACTTGTACAGATCCAGCATTCATATATGTGGCCTGTGTGGCTGTGTCTCACATGCATCTGCGCTGGTGGGCTGAACCATTCGCAGGTAATCGTTCACATTTGCTTTCTGAAACCACTCTTTTAGATTTAGAGTCTAATATTTTGTCACATGAAATTTTTTTCGCTCTATTGGCAAAAATAGAACTGAAATGTGACCTTTGTGAAACATACAAGCACCCATAATTTCTGGGCAATTGCTTTATTGAGAAACTTACAGTAAAGTCAGTTTGAAGTTAAAATCCTAATAAACAAATAAACACAAATAGAAGTCATCTGTAAGCACTGTTACTGTTTAAAATGGTTCTAATTAACTCCCACTGCTCAAGTTTTGAGTTATTCCTTTGGATGCAAAGTTAACCAAAACAAATTATCATATGAATACACACAATTATTTATGTATTTTCTTCTTATTCTCCTCCTCTTCTTTTTATACTTCTCCTTCTTCCTCACCTCTTGATTTACTAGTATTTGTTTAGTTTTGTCCATTAATAGTGGTGATTATGTCATACTATTTTAGTTCTTCTATTCTGCACAGGTACCAATTAATCAATGTTTACGGTTTAGTAGTAATTGTTTTAGTCATTGATTGATTGATTGATTTAGGAACCGACATCACAGCATTCGGGACATTCCCATAAGCGCTCCGTCCCCATCCTCAGCAGCCAGCGAAGAGTTCCAACACTAATAGTTCCAGACATTTGTTTTACACATTTGTATCCATACTGTAGCACTGATTTAACATTATTATTATATTACAAATGTTCAGTTTGGTGCTAAGTTTAGTTTTCTGTGACTTCCACAAAGTTCCTAGTGCTGTAAAAGCTCCTCTAGCCTTTAAAATGATAATTGTAATGTCTCTGTGTGTTCTTCCATATTTGTCTATATTCCTACCTAAATGGGTCTATAATTCCACTTCTTGAAGTGAGATTTCACCAAAGGAGATTGGGTTATCATTTTCTTGTGTTTATTCTTATTATCTTTGTCTTTTCCCTATTAATTTTTAGACCAGATTGTTGTTTTCCCATCATCTGTGTTTTGTTTATGTTGCATCTGATTTCTTGTGTGGGACAGGAGGATAATATCATCAATGAAGTCCAAATCATCAAGCTGCTGTCTCAGATTTAATTGAATTCCATTCCTGGTAGTTATTATTGTCTTCATAATCCTGTCTATAGTTTAGATTGTATGATGCATCAGCCATTTAGAAAGCAATCAAAAACTACTGAAAGTAAAATTGCCTAATAAATTACAAACAGTCATTACATTTTGGGGTTGAGTGCCTGCATTTTTATCTCTTTATATATTAAGTTAATAATTTGTTGTGGAATCCCAACATGCTTTATCATTTTCGAAAGGAATTCCTTATCAGTGCTATTAGAGGCCTTTTCATAGACCACAAATCCAATATAAAGTCACAAGTTCAGTATTTTGTTTTATTGTTATATTTAATGTTCCTATCTGGTCAGTGCAGGATCTGTTTGGTCAGAAACCTACCTGCTTGTCCCTTGTTGTTGGTCACTAGCATCTTTAATCTCTCCAGAACAACCCCGCTTACAATTTTTCCAGGAACTGATAAAAACATTATTCCTCAATAATTCTCGGATTCCTGCAGTCTCTTTTCTTTAGCAGCTTCACCAGATATTCTTCTCTTCAGTCTGCGGGTATTTATTTGGTATCACAAACTCTACTAAATAATTTGTGTAGTGGTTAAGTTGGGGTGTTTTATTGGTTTTAATAACTTCTGCTGGGATGCTATCTGGAACAGCAGCATTCCCATCCTTTAGAAGTATGATAGCTTTTCTAATTTTTCTGTAGATGGCTTCTAAAGTGATGGAGTGATATCCAGCTTCATCTCTATAGGGTGAATATGTGGAGGGTTATTTGGGATTGGTATATTCAAAAGTTTTCCAAATATTCAACTCATCTGTTCATTTCTTCTTCTTTCATTCACTTGAAATTTGTCTATAACTGCAATGTTATCTTTTGTATGAATTTAACTGTATTTTTTAGTTCACTCAGTGGTCCATAGAGTTTATCTTTCACAGTTGTTTCTCTTGGCCAGAAGGTTTGCCTAGATATGTCGTAATTTGGGCAGTTTTGAAGTATGTGATCTGCTGTCTGCGGCACCAGTCCACATGTGCACATGGCTGATTTGCCAATCTTTAATTTTCTATGCATGTGGTTGCGTAATCTATTGTCACATGTTCTTGGGCGCAGAATAATTATATTTTCTGGTCTGTCCATAGAGTGGTAGTCGTCTTGAGCAGGTTTTGGTGGCTTTCTGACAGATTTGATCATTCTTTTCTTTTGGTGGTATGTAACGAGCACATCAGGTTTCTTCTTCTATTGCTCTTTTCTTGGCTAATTGATCAGCTCTCTCGTTTCTAGTTGCTCCACAGTGAGTTGATATCCACTGTATTGTGACCTTACACTTGCTGCCAAGTTCAGAAAGTAGTGTCTTTAGTACTGGCAATTTCCCAGACAGGAGCGCCTCGAGTGCTGATTTTGCATCTGTCAGTAGCACCACAGATTGTGTACCATGGTTGGTATTTAGTAATTTCTCTATTGCTATCTTGATTGCCTGGATCATAGTTATGGCAGTACTTTCCTGTTGGTACTCTGGCTGTGTTCCTAGTATTATTTGAGTATTTTTTGTCCACTCCTGCTCCTCCATTTCGAGCAGCATTTTGTGCTGACCGATCTGTGTACACTCAGATCCAGAGTTCCTGTATGTTTCTATCTGTTCATTTGATCTTTAATATTAGTGAGGTCTTTTCCATTTTCTATTTTTGATAAATCAATTTAATTGGTTATACTTTCTCATTATCTTTCTTGCGCTGCTGTAAAAGTCTCGAGGCTGCTTCTTTTGATATGTACACTTTATTGATTATATTTTCCTACTAATTTCCAACAGTCTGTTCATTTAGTTTACTGTCACCATGTTGTTGATAGACTTTAAAATTGTCTGCTTCTCCTAAAATTGTCTGCTTCTCCATAGTTGGTGTGCCCAACATGGGCATTCTAAAACAATTACCTCTCTCTTTTTCTCATGCTCCACCATGATTTGAGAATTGAACTTAACATTAGGATGATTCTTATATTGAAGTTAAATTTCAAAGCAAAAGAAAAAGTAACTTGTAACATTCAGCTGTATGCATTACTCTGAATTGTCTATTGTTTTTCTTCCAGTTGGCATTACTGCTGTGTTGATAGATATTCCTTTCGACATCATGGGTGTTAAATTGTTGTGGTGGACCTGGCATGATGATGACCCAAACATTTTTGACCGGCACTACTGGGTACCCTGGACCTCATATTACTTCCATGCTTCGTTTGCATCTTCTTTCACAATTATCTTTTTTGGTTTGAGGAGTATGCTGTGCCACCCTGGAATCAAATATCAAAGCCCAGGGTTAGTTTGTAAAGAGCAGTCCCTGTATGTTTATGAGCTGTGTTGCATACATGTCTGAAACAGCAAGTGTACAGAGCAGTTATTGTATGTGTATGTGCTATGTTGCTTATAATTGTCTGAAACATTAGCAAGTGTACAAAGCAGTCACTGTATGTGTATGTGCTGTTCTTTGTCTATGTCTGAAACAGCAAGTGTACAGAGCAGTCACTGTATGTTTATGTGCTGTTCTTTATATACGTCTGAAACATTAGCAAGTGTACAGAGCAGTCACTGTATGTGTATGTGCTGTTCTTTATATATGTCTGAAACATTAGCAAGTGTACAGAGCAGTCACTGTATGTTTATGTGCTGTTCTTTATATATGTCTGAAACATTAGCAAGTGTACAGAGCAAGCAGTCACTGTATGTTTATGTGCTGTTATTTATATATGTCTGAAACATTAGCAAGTGTACAGAGCAAGCAGTCACTGTATGTTTATGTGCTGTTCTTTATCTATGTCTGAAACATTAGCAAGTGTACAGAGCAGTCCCTGCATGTTTATGCGCTGTTCTTTATGTCTAAAACATTAGCAAGTGTACAGAGCAGTCACTGTATGTTTATGTGTTATGTTGCTTGTTGTACCGTGATGTTGACTATTTTGATAGACAATGATCAGAAATAGCAACAACTAGACTTTTAGGATTCCGAAAGACTAATCACTGTCGAAGAAGGGGCCGAATTGGCTCGCGATGCTAGGATGTATGATTTGTGAACAGTTTCAGGAATGACCACGTCTTCAGACAGTGTCCAGGCACAGATAGGTAAAGCCACCGTAGGCTTCAGGTATCTGGCTACGAATGCCTGCAAGATAAATGAGCCCCCTTTACTGATCCTTTCTCACAACACGGAGATAGAGTACAAATATACAGTTACAACTCTCATTACTTCACTCTCTCAATCTCTTAATATTAAACTAGATTATAACAGACTAGTTTTGGTTAAAATGTAAAATATAACAATAAATTTAATAATGAAATTGCTGGACAAGTATAGGTGTCTCACTAAGGTGTCTGCAAAGATAACCATGAACTAAGTTGCTGGGTTACGGTGTCAGCCAAGGAGGTGTTGGACTTATCTTCAGACTTCGCTCCCAGGATGTCGACACAGATGATGTTCTCAGGTTGTCGACTCGGATGATGTTCACAGGCAGGTTGCTGATTCACACACTCTACGGCACTAGACAGGGTGTTCAATTCAGGTACATATTCGTTGCTGATGACTCACGGTGTCAACAATGAAGGTGCAGAACTCCTGGAATGTATTCAGAGAGAACAGAACTGGTGAATGCTCTGGTCGTACACTCAGGATACACTTATTGCACACCTCGCTCTCAGTCTCATATTCAGACACAGCTAGCATCACAAGACTATCTACCTCTGTCACAGACACATCCCTAGCGCAATGACAACACCATGATAAACGGCTAAAGTGTACAACTACTGGTTTCCTTAGCCACATTTTATCAATCTAATCAGAATCAGACGCGCATGTATTCCATTCTACATACTACTGACACATCAGTGTATATTTCTAAGTCTGATCACATTCTAAAACACACAGATTGTACTTCTTACTATGATGCTTTCACATATATTATAAATCACACTAATTACATTTAACACTATGAAGTGTACACAACGAGTATGCATAACACAGATTAAATTTAACTATGAAGCACAAACATTGATTATAAATCATACAGATTATATTCACTCGACAAAGTATCAACATAGATTATGAATCACATATTACATTCATTTGACGAAGTATGAACATATGATTAGGAACCACCCAGATTCCATTCACGTGATGAAGTACACCACAGATTATGAATCATACAGAGTACATTCAACTGATGAAATACCTCCATAGATTATGAAGCACACAA
Organism: Cepaea nemoralis; assembly: GCA_014155875.1. Classification (NCBI taxonomy): domain Eukaryota; kingdom Metazoa; phylum Mollusca; class Gastropoda; order Stylommatophora; family Helicidae; genus Cepaea; species Cepaea nemoralis. Next base: position 176,612 of record JACEFZ010027417.1, read on the forward strand.
ATTACATTCACTTGACGAAGTATGAACATGTATTATGAATCACACAGATTCTATCTCACCACATCAAGTAGTATTGTAAATTATAATTCTGATTCACTCCAGAACCACACAAATTAAATTATACACGAGGTTGGAGTATTAACAGAGATTAAGAGGGTAGGCAGTGAAAGCCTTTGTTAAAAGTAAGGATACTGATGTGAATGGGAGGCCGGACCCACGCTTTCATGGATGGGTGACCTCTGACACACGTGGTCTCCAGTAGACTACGTGAAAGAACTATTATTTCACAATTAAATATTCAGTATTTCCTATCACCATTTATTCCTCCGAATTACTCATCTCCTTCTATAATTATATTACTTCACTGGCGACATATTATTCTAGTATATATTATATTAGTTCCTAGTTAAATATCGAGCTTCATTGTCTGAATGTTCACCTGTAGTGCAGTATCCGCCTGCTAACTTTCGCCATTTTGTGTGTCGTCGTTCCCTTCATTGTTCCTCTATTTCGGTCTTAGTATCAGCGGCGTGGGTCCATTATTTATTTATCTATTCCTGCTGCAGTTTGCGATTCCTGTTTTCTACTATTAGTTATCACTTAATTTCACCACTGAATCTGCACCACAAATACCGGTAAATATATACACTTAAATCGTAACTATACAATCAAACGTAACTTCCAATTGTTGCGATCAGGCCTGTCAATGGGGGAACAGTGCCACTAACGTAGACTTAGATACTTTTGGTAGTTAACTAATTCTTAAATTGGTTCTCTTGAACTTATGGCTAACTAGAGCCTGTAGAGTTATTATTTCAACCCCAAGTGAATTTTAAAGCTAGTACTGGCTCCTATTCTCTCCCACATCAGGGTTAATCAGTGAAATGGATGGGAAACACAATCTGCCGGCTGATGACAAGTGGCCAGGCAGATTCTCGTGTGGCCACAATGTTCGCAGGCCAAATCTGAGAATGTTACTCAGCCCAACCTGCGCTTGGGCCGTATGCACAACTAAGTTTACTATATTTCTATACCATAATGTATAATATATATTTGAATAAACATAGAATATGTACTAGGATTACAGGATTATCTCTGCGATAATTATACACAAATATATATATATATATATATATATATATATATATATATATATATATATATATATATATATATATATATATATATATATATATATACAGACATAGTCTAATAGAAAAAAATCGTTTTTCTATATATATATAAAGAAAAATACAATCTTAAACAGAGTTTAAACAAAACTAGAGGGGAGACCGTCTACCATGTCACACTTATGTAAGTTGAAACATTAGCAAGTGTACAGAATAGTCACTGTGTGTTTATTTATTTATTTTTAATAAATGTTTATGTGGTCGTTGGCCTTGAACTCAAACGTAGTCCGAACATGTGCAGTTACTTCTAGTGCACTGGACTGATTTTTGCATGTGTATTAGCTTTCCCTATAACCCACTCCGACTTCAGAGCTACTTGTAATTTACGTTCCCAAGTGATGGATGAGAAGTCAACATTTTTGTCCAACTGACCAGTGCAGGGGTTGAACTCGCTCTCTTGGCATCAGCACACCAGAAGTTTAAGAGCAAGTGCTCTTATCATTCAGCCATGCTGACCGCCATTGTGTGTTTATGAATCACGTAGCTAAAATAAGCTCGAACATTGGCCAGTTTACAGGGAAATATATGAGGTATGTTGCTAAAAAATCCAGATATTGTGAATCAATATCTGAAGTAATGCACGGACCTCTAAGGTTTTAATAACTTTTGTCCCAACCAGTTATGTTATTACTTTAAAACGTTTTGTCTCAGACAGTTTATTCACAATTGTTACCATAACTCTTACTTTCCCCTGGCACTTGTTTCAGAGCCAAATGGCTACAAATTAAAAGTAACAACTGCTCACGACAGAAAGAGTTAAGGAATATGTTCACATCTGTCCTGAAAGCCCAGACAGTCTTGCTTAAGTTAGCTGTCCTTCTGAAAGCCCAGACAGTCTTGCTTAAGTTAGCTGTCCTTCTGAAAGCCCAGACAGTCTTGCTTAAGTTAGCTGTCCTTCTGAAAGCCCAGACAGTCTTGCTTAAGTTAGCTGTCCTTCTGAAAGCCTAGACAGTCCTTGCTTAAGTTGTTCATCTCACATGTGACAAGTCTTCTCTGGTGGGATATTGACAGCCACAGAGTTTGGCATTCACAACAAAATATTGGAAGAAAACTACTGTTGTATCATTTATTGGTGTCCCACTTATTTTACATGTCAGTGTCCTAGTTGTTACTTTACATGTCAATGTCCCAGTTGTTACTTTAAATGTCAATGTCCTAGTTGTTACTTTAAATCCTGGTGTCTTAATTGTTACCTCAGTACCTATCAGGTATCACTTGACATCCTTCTAACAGAAAGAGTTTAATCTCTAACAGACATGCATGTTTCATGAATTTCTTGTACACCCTATTAGGACAACCATTAGCAACAAAATGGCTGTTCTCTTAATGTTATATTTCCTTCAGCAACTGTAATATTCGTGACTATATTTTAATGGTTTGCAAAATCCCTCAATTGTAGGTTTTTCTGCGAGCTTCCCATCTTGATCATCACAGGGCTGTTTTCCATGCCACTAGGAGTGCTGCAGTTTGTACCAGTTTATCATCCTCTACATGATTCCCTTGGCATCCATTCAGAAGTCTGTGTGGTTCTTTTCCTGACTCTGTATGCCCTGATTGTATGGAGTGCTGACAGAATTCCTTATGACTCTGCAAGACTTTCAAGAAGTGGTATGTTGGATGAAAAACACTAGTAATTTGTGGATACATATTTCTGTTATTTTGACTTGTTCATCATGTTTGTCCTTCAGACATACAATTTTGACGAGTACAACTAAGGAATTATTTTGGTTAAGGTTATCCAATAGAAACCAGCACAGTTAGAGACAACTCAACAAATGTTATCTAGTTGTATGTCAGCCAAGTTAAACATCCCTTTCTAAGAGGAGATAAAACTAATTTACTGATAATTTTGGTGTTAACTGTGAAATGAACATACAGTGGTACCTCGGGTTACGAACTTAATTTGTTCCAGAACTCGGTTCGTAACCCGAAACGTTCGTAACCCAAAACATTGAAATAAATGAAATAGAGACAATCCGTTTCAAGGTGAAAGAATCGTTCTTTTTTTTTTAATTAACATCTGGTCGTTTACCTGACATATCGCAAAGAATACGTGTACTTCACATTTTAAATAAAGAGAGAGAAAACAACTAAATTAAATGTAAAATTAAAAAAAAGATTTAGTCTATCTTTCTTACCAAGAAAACGATCATGGGAAATTTGTCACTTTCTTTGCTATGCTGAATCATTAGTTTCAGGAGTTTCTTGTCGCTGTTTCTTGGCAGCCGACTGGGAATCTTTCTGCACCAAGAAACTATCAAGGGAAATTTGTCGCTTCCATAGCTGGAAAATCTTTCTGTTTGTACTGTATGCGATCGGTTGTCTCCAACCTTGCTCTCTCTCTCGCCTTCATTCGTAACCCGAGGCACTGTTTGTTACCTCAGACAAAAAATTGTTGAAGTTGTTGTTTGTAACCCGAATTGTTCGTGACCTGAGGCGTTCATAACCCAAGGTACCACTATATATGAGAATGGTGAATCTTCAGTTTCAAATGTTGCAGCTTAAAAAACAAAGCTGAAATCTAAGATTATTCCAGACATATTCTGATGATTTCATGCCTGAAATGGATTCTCAGCTTTAAGAGAAATAGATGTGGTTGTTTGAGAGCTTAACGGCAGAAGTGGAAGATGATGATGATGATGATGATGATGTTTGAGAGCTAGGAAGATGATAAAAGAATGCATGCATTTTGTAAGCAAACAGAAAAAAAGTAGAAATGTAGAAAGGTCACATATTTATTCACAATTTCAATTATAGAATAAAATGTACCATGTAGTAAGCATAAAAAGAGGCTTCTAATCATCCACAAATGTTTTGGCTGCTTTATCTTCATTATTCTCTTGGGGGATGGACCCACCCAGGTCGTGACTTCCAGATGTTTTTCATTTGATGTGTATCCAAACCCTGTATGGCAGTTTAGGGACATAGGATCACTGCTAATTACAATTGTCCCACAAATTTACCACTATACCTGCCTTCCCAACAGTAAAGCTGCCCTCCTGAAGGTGAATGTCATTCACCTGGTGCAACATGAACCATTTTATTTTTCATGCCGCCTTTAACTTGGTGAGTGCTGTCATCTGTTTGCTGTGTAAAAAAGAAAAACCGGCAACACTTCTGAGAACAAGATAAAACTAAGAAAGTGCTAAAAGGATTATGAACAAAATGGTTTTATGTACGCGATATACCAGCTGAATATAACATTGAAGTTTAAAAAAAAACAACATATTGAAGGTATTGATAACAGTACAAGAAGACATGACACCTGGAGAGTTGGCCACACAAGTGAGAGGCATTCTCATCTCATCAGCACAAGACATGATTCCTTAAAAAAGAAAAGTGCAGGAAGCAGTGGTGCATCACAGAAGAAACATTCAAGAAAGAAGAAAATGAAACAAACAGAATATAAATAAACAGTTTCACGTACAAAAACTGAACGAGAAAAAATCAGATTTGTGATCAGAGAAGACAAACATTTTGTAATGAACACTTCTTCTAGAACAGATCATCTCCAGTAGCGAGAACAACATGGAGACTTGTTCAAGGAAATCAGAAGCTCAAGAGGTAAATTTAGACCATCATTACATGACATGAACTATAGATGGCAGTACTTTAGCAGGAAGTAAAGGAATACTAGAAAGATGTACTGTGGAAAAATATAGGACAATATGATAAAGACCCCTCTGCCATACACCGCAAGGTACTATATTGGCAGTAAATGACAGTACAATTTTAAAAAGGAACCGGAACCTTTATTAGAAGAAGTACAATACAATGAGAACCAAATTTTTATTATAGGAAGTACAATTCCTCTAATAAAGTATAATAAAATAAGAACCAGAATCTTTATTAGATAAAGTGCAATAAATAAAAAAAACTAATAAACAATAGTAAACCTAATAACCTCAATCCAATTGAATAGTGAAAATCACAATTTATATTTTAACTTAGCAAAAACAAAGATAATGCATACAGATAAAACTACTATGGAGAAAGAAATATATGTTAATGAGGAAAATTGGAGGTGGTAGAAAATTTTGAATATCTTGGGTCATTGATTACCAACAATGGTGACACAATGAAAGAAATTAAAAGACGAATATCTGTTGCTCGTCAAAGACAAAAACAACTGAATAAATTGTGGAAGTGGAACAGATAGAACTACAAAAATTAGATTTTTAAGAGCATGCATCTTTCCCATTGCAACATAAGTCTGTAAGACCTGGACACTTACTAAACAAGCTGAACAGCGCATAAATGCCTTTGAATATAAATGTTATAGACGAGTTCTAAGAATATCTTAGATAAAGAAAAGAACAAACGCATCCATACTTTGAGAGCTGAATATTGAAGAAGGTTGGCTATTAAAGATGATAAAACAAAGAAAATTGAAATATTTTGGTCACTTGAAACGTCAACAAAGTTTGGAGAGAACAATAATGGAGGGGTATATGCCTGGGAAGAGTGGAAGAGGAAGGCCAAAGAGAAGATGGGTGCAGGATGTGGCAGATGATCTCCAGCTGGGTGTATCAGACGCTGGACATCTTGCTTGTGACTGAGAAGTTTTCCAGAAGGATGTTATGGGAGCGAGGTTCTGCAAAGGACATGCTACTGAATGAATGAATGAACAGCACCTTTATTAGAGGAAGAACAATCAGCAAATCTAAAGAAAGGGAAGTCACCAGGCTATGACGTTATACCAACAGAACTAATCCAGGCAGGAGAAGCTAGCATCCATATCTTCCCAGTGCTATGTTTGAACATCTGGAACAGCACTGCTTGGCCCAAAGTATGCACGTCACAGTCAACCCCATCATGTCTTGGCTGTGTGCAATTTTCTCGGAAATTTTACTTTCAATAGTTTTCAATTGTTTTCTGAACAGAGGCTGATGTGATTGTGAAAATTAATGCACAGTGACCTGCTGCCTGTGGCTGATTCAAACCAAAGATGTATCACTACCTGAACATTAAATATTCCAAAACAGTGAACAGATCTGCAGTGTTGACCAATGTTGTCTTCATTTGATATCATCATCATCATCATCATCAAGTGCCCTGCCAGTTGGCGTAGGCGTTCATGGCTCTCCACAGATCTCGGTCTTTGGTGTTCTGGATCAACTCTGCTGATGATATTCCTCTAAGCCACCGTCTCAATCCATCCAGCATAATTTTTCTTGGTCTGTCTCTCTTCCCCTCGATCTTTCCAGTTGTCACGATGTTCTACAATGCCTCTCTTCTCATCGCATGACCGAATAAAGCTGTTTGTCTCTTTATTATTGTTGTATGTAATGTTCTAGTTTCATTAGCAATCATTTTTGGTTACTCTGGTAGTCCAAGGATTTCGCAACATTCATCTCAGGAACCACACCTCTGTTGTTTCTAATTTCTTTTTAATTTGTTAATTTACATTCCAAGATTCACTGCCATACAGCAAAACTGGTTCTATATAGCACTTCAGCACTCTCTTTCTTACATTCAGTGACAATGACTTATTGCATAAGATACTCTTCATTTTCTGAAATGCGGCTTTTGCTTGTCCTATTCTGCTCTTAATTTCTCTTATACACCTTCCATTTAAAATTATCCATTTGGTTAAGAATGTGCCCTTCTCTTTCTGTGTCACATTTTGGTGTCACCATTTTCTTTGATATCACCATTGTTACTGTTTTCTTGATATTCAAGGAGTGTCATTTCTTTGCACTCTCTGTAACTACAATGTCCAACAATTGGTGTAGTTCAGTTGCATTATCCGCCACCAATAGTGTGTCATTTGCATAGCGTATATTATTTATATTATAACCTCTGATTAGTATTCCTGGAGTCTCTTTGATCTCTCTCATTATTAACCCTTTCTATCTTTCTAACTTTCTTTATAGGGAGAAGAGATCCGGTGACGACACACCCCTGTGTCATACTCCTAGCTTTATCTGTTCGTAACTGCCTGCCCTCTTTATTTCTCATTTTAATTGCTGCTACTTGGTTCCAGTAAAATTCTTTATTATTCTTAAATCTTTCCCATCAATGTTAATATCTTCCAATATTTTAATCAATTCATCATGTTTTGCTTTATCAAATGCCTTAGTATAATCTGTGAAGCACAAATATATGTCTTTCTGTGTCTCTGTTGATCTTTCTATTAGTGTCTGTAATTCTTAATATATATTCACTAATTTCCATTTTTATTTTCTTTCTTGTTCTTCTTATTATAATTCTAAGTAGAAGTTTAGTGACATGGTTTATGAGGTTAATTGTACGAAAATCTTCGCATTCTTCTTCTTCTTCTTCTTCTTCTTCTTCTTCTTCTTCTTCTTCTTCTTCTTCTTCTTCTTCTTCTTCTTCTTCTTCTTCTTCTTCTTCTTCATTCATCCGGAGAGTTTTTTTTGGACATAATTGCATTGTGCCTGTTTACAGCAGAGCTGTGTTCTTGCGCCCTTAGGCCGACACATCCGACTTCTGCGGGCATTTGTTGACCGGGTTAACTTTCCTGGGATCTTCGCATTCAATTGCTCCTGGTCTTTTAGGTATAGCTATATTTCAGCATATCACTGGGTAAATATCCACTGCTGTAAATATCATTCAACATTTTGGTTTATATATCTACTCCAAATTCTCCCAATACTTCTTTCTAATTCTTCTATTAATATTTCATCAGGTCCAGCTGTTTTTCCTTTCTTCATATGTTTTACAGCGTCAGTGACTTCTTCTTTTAGAACTGGTGGACCTTCTAAGTTACTTTCTTCTGTTAATTCTTCCCTTTCTCCATCATATAATTCTCTGATATATTCATTCCACCTCTTCATTATAGCACCTTCCTCCAATAATATCTTTCCTGTTTTTGATTTCAAGCACCCTGTAATTATTCTTATTTTTCTTCCTGATCATCGTGTGCATAGTTTTTGTATCTTTAATGGAATTTAATTCAATTTTGTTTACACTGCTCGTTTAACCAACTTTATTTTGCCTTCACACATTTATCTCTTATTTCTTTATTTATCTTAGCATATTTTTGTTTGTTATGTTTACTCTGTTTTCTTTTGTCCCTTAGCATCAAGATTTCTTCATTCCTCCAGTTTTTCTCAGCTTTTTGGCTTCTCTCGGTTATATTTCTTTGCTAGTTTGATGGTGGATATGCTTGCAGATCTACAAATTGATGGGAAAGACATTAGACTTATAAAAAACATATATTGGAAACAACAAGCTGCAATAAGGATTGATAATGAAGTGGGACAGTATCAGCCAATTAAGAGAGGTGTTAGGCAGGGATGTGTGATGTCTCCAGATCTTTTTTCCCTGTACAGTGAAAATATTTTCAGAAATGTAGAGGATATAAATGGAATCAGCATTGGAGGACGAAACATCAATAACATTAGATATGCAGATGATACAGTATTAATTGCAGACAATGAGCAGGACCTGCAACAATTAGTAGATGCGGTTGTTGTACACAGTGAGCAACTGGGGTTAGAATTAAATTGTAAAAAGACTCAGGTTATGGTCGTCAGTAGGAAGGAAGAAGTGCCACAATGTAATATACAAGTAAATGGAAATATTCTTCAACAAGTGAATCGGTACAATTATCTTGGAACAGTTATAACATCTGATGGGAGATGCCTTGAAGAGATTAGAACAAGAATCGCCATGGCGAAAGTAGCCTTTAGCAAGATGAAAAACATTCTGACCAATAAGAAGATGTCAATTGAAACGAGAAAAAGAGTGTTGAGGGGATACATAGAGCCTGTTCTTTTGTATGGATGTGAAACTTGGACAATGAGCAGTCAAGCTGAAAAGCATCTGATGGCTGCAGAAATGTGGTTTCTGAGGAAAATGCAAAGAATACCATGGACAGACAGAAAAACCAATGACCAAGTACTACAGGAGACAAATAAACTCCTAAACCTGTTAGAGAAATTAGAATGTAGACAGTCAAAATTTTTTGGACATGTTATGAGAAGAAATGGATTGGAGAACTTAGTGACAACTGGCAAGATCGAGGGGAACAGACCAAGAGGAAGACCGAGAGGAAAATACTTGGATGGCTTGGCCACATGGCATGGACGAGACAGGAACAATGAGCTGATCCACGACACTGGTGATCGAGTGAAATGGCGAGTCATGACCGCCCACGCTTTCCGGCATGGCACATGATTGATTGAGTTTGATGAATGGAGTCCCTTAACGTTTCCCATTGTTCATTTATACTCTGTATTTTAGCAATTGCATTGTACCTAATTTTCACAGTCACTCTGTATTGTTCTTGAATTTCTTCTACTTTCAGAACCTCTTTATTAAGTCTCACGTTCTTAACCATTTTTTCCCCTTTCTTTAATCTTACTTTTATTTGTCCACACAGTGGTACATGTTCACTATTACAGTCACAACTTTATGTTAATTAAAGCATTTCTAAATCTTTTATTAATAAGTATTTAGTCAATTTGGTTGCATATTTTCTTATCAGGGCTTTCCCATGTGTATAGTCGTCTTTTATGGTGTTTAAACCATGTGTTTCCAATGATCATATCATTGATATTTGCCCATTCTATTAGTTTCTCTCCTCTTTCATTTCTTGTACCTAAACCATAATTCCCCACTACATTGTCCATTTTTCCTTTTCCTACTTTTGCATTACAATCTCCCAGTATTATTTTTATTTCTTGTGATCCAATTTGAGCCATCACCATTTCTATTTTGTCGTAAAAGTGTTGTATTTCGTCATCACTACTGCTTGTCGTTGGTGCATATACTTGTATAATATTTATATATATATATATTGGTTTGCCTTTGATTTTGACCATAATAACTCTATCTGAAATACACCAGTATCCATTAATTGACTTGGCTGTTTTTTCGTCAAATATTATTCCTACACCTTTTTCATGTGTATCTCCTCCAGAATAAATTATTGTGTGTTTGTCAGTTATAATTTTGCCAGATCCCTTCCATCTCATCTCACTTATGCCCAGTATATTCATTTTCATTCTTCCCATTTCTCTTAGAACAGTAGTTCTCAACCTTTTTTGGCCTGTGCCCCCCTTCACCATATTTTCAGAACATCATTCGCCCCCTTTCGTATTTCCTCCTAAAAATTTGGTCCGTGCCCCCCTTCACCATATTTTCAGAACATCATTCCCCCCCTTTCGTATTTCCTGCCTAAAAATCCCCCCTCCCGCCCCTACACAGTATACGTAATAATGGAAGCACATACTAAAACAAGTCTAGACGTCCACATAAAACGTGATTTGTGGGTCTACTTACTTTATAAAATTAATTTTAGAAGGGCGAGACATACAGAACCGTAAAGTATGAAGGAAAAAACAAGATCAAGTATAATCGGTTCTTGTATTAACGCGATCTTGAAATAATCTTCATTCTCCCCCTGGGAATTCCCCACCAGTTGAGAACCACTGTCTTAGAACATTGTTCAACTTACCCAGCTCATTTCTTCTTCTTCTTTGCGTTCATCCGGAGTGATTTTTTCAGATGTGATTGCGGTGTGTCTGGTTAGGCACCCTCGGGTCGAAACCCTCAGGCCAACACATCCGACTTTTAGCGTGCATTTTTGACCAGGTTAGCAATCCTGGGAGACTCTCACTTTTGTGGTACCGTCCACATCTCAGCTGGTCAAGTTGGAACAGTCGAAGACTACACGGTCATCCCTCAAGTGAAGGCAGGGACAGTCCATAGCATTTTCCGCCATCCTGGGTGGCTTCCATAATTGCAGAGCCGGCACATAACGCTCTGGTGCTGGGTTTACCGAGGGAATCGTCACGTCCTGCTAATGGCTGTTTTAATTCCTCACTTCAATATATTGGGCGTTTCGCTCGCCCTGGGCCGTTCCTGCACAAACCAGTCAGCTCTGCGGTTGGTTTCCACTAAGCGAGTTTTCGGACATGTGCTTGTCCCTGTACCCATCAGAGCTGTTCCAGGCACGGCGGACATTCGGAAAACTACCTAGTCAGAGCTGTTCCGAACAAGAGCGGCATTCGGAAACTAGGTAGTCAGAGCTGTTCCTAGCACGAGAGACATTCGGACGAGACATTTCACTCGGACGTAATTGCGTAGTGTCAATTTTTAGTTTGCCACCCGTAGGACGACACTTCCGACTTCCGGCGGGCATTTTTTAATGAGGTTAACCTTCCTCTGATTTCGAGGCACGTTAGACTGTTGTGATGTCGCCCACATCTCAGCTGGTCAAGATAGAACGACCAACGACATCGCGGTCGGCCCTCAAGGGAAGGCAGGGGCAGACAATGGGCAGTCCCTCGCTATCCAAGGAGGCTTCCATAATTGCAGAGCCGGCACATATTGCTCCGAGACTGGGCTCACCCGAGGAGTTGCCACGTCCTGCTCATGGCTGCTTTAGTTCCTCACTTCCATGTATTGGGCATCTCGCTTGCCACTGGTCGCTCAAGTGAGCTCCAGGGGCGGTCAGACTGTGGGCGACATCCACTCTGTAAGCTTTTGCTTTTGACTTTGGACCACGCAATAGGTTCGCTCGCCGTGCGTTCCATTTCGCGTTATTGAGACGTTTCTCCACTTTTATCTACACTCTCTATGAGTTAGATACAGACAGTTTACGTAACCATTTCCTTCGACTGGGGCATTTTACTGACTTTTTGTACTCGCTCACGTGGTAGGCTACATGTGCTGCCGGCTCAGCACCTTACCTTCATGCAGCAGTTAGTGAGAAACGGCCAGGCCATCTCATCCGGGAATCCAACATATCCCTCAGCTGAGAGCCTTCAAACAAGTGTCAGAACTGGGCATGTAGCTTGCTCAGTGTCTCGATTCCAATTTTTCGGTTCCAATTTTTCGGTAGGTGGATATCGGCCCGACTCTCAGATCCGAGGGTCTGTGGCTTAGAGGCGTTCAGCCTAAACCCTCGACAGAGAGCCTTAGAGTATTGTCCGAAACAAGAACTGCCTTCATGCGCCTGATTTAAACTTTTGACTGCTATCCTCAGTCTCCTGCAGAGCAGCAGGTTGTGTCTCTCTTAGTCTGGTCCCTATCCCATACGCTGTCCGATATGTAGTTTTCACCCATCGGCAAGCACACGGGGTCAACGGGACACTCAAGCTCCCCCACCACGGCAAGGTGGAGACACATCGGGGGAGACCCAGCTCATTTAATGTCCTAAGATTCCATGTTCCTGTTCTAAATTTATTTATTTTAATTATGGTTTTGTCACTCCTGAGCCATATAGGGAAAATTTACGCAAAACTATTGGAACAAAGAGCTAGACCCATAGTTGAACAACAGTTAAGCAAAGTACAATTCGGTTTTCGGAAAGGTAAAAGTTGCACTGATGCACTATATACACTTAGACAAATATGTGAAAAAACTATCGAATATAGTGACCAACAGAATATTGTGTTTGTAGATCAGGAAAAGGCTTTCGATAGAGTAGACAGATACATATTATGGACCATCCTTGAAGACTGGGATACAAGGGCAATGTACCACTCGAGCCGAAGGGCAGTAAGAACACAAGAAGGAATATCAGATATGTTCACAGTCAATATAGGAGTGAGACAGGGATGTGAGCTCTCTCCTCTGCTATTTAATGTCTACATGGACAGAATATCCAAAGAAGCAAGTCTTGACAGAACAGATTCAGAAAATTTAGAACTCTTTACTCCAGATGAAACTACTTCTATTTGCAGACAATCAGTGCCTGTTTTATAGCGACGAGGGCAGACTACAACATCAAAACCGAAGTAATGCAAGTTAGCAGATTGCCGGGCCCATTGAGTATACAGATAAATAGCACAACTCTGAAACAAGTTAAAGAATTCAAATATCTTGGAAGTATGATCATAGAAGATAGCAGATTGGACAGAGAAATCAAAATCAGATGTCAAAAAGCTAGTGCACTTACATATAAACTATCACCTTTACTGAAACATCCATATACACCCATGTCCGCAAAACGACAGATAATAAACAGCATATTCACACCATCCATATGCTACCAATCTCAGACCTGGACTTTATCCAAATCACACTTTTGCAAAATCAACACCTGCGAGATGAGATGCCTGAGGAGAGCTGCCAACTTAACAATCCAAGACCGAGTAAGAAATGCTGTTATTAGACAGACTGTGGGATCAACACCATGTGCCACATTTATTGAAAGGCAGAAGATCAAGTGGTTTGGCCATGTCATTAGAATGCAACACCAACTACCACCATCACTGGCCTTACATCAAAAATCATCTGCGACGAGACCGAGAGGGCGTCCAAGAAGAAAATGGATTGACGACATCAAAGACATTGTACAACCACACGGAATGACACTGTCCAGTGCCGCCCACCGGGCGCTGGAACGCAAATTATTCCTCCCCACGATACTTGACAGCAGAAGTGGAAGATGATGACGGTTTTGTCATCAGTAGCTGGAATACGGTCTGGTGTCATCTGTGGCTCATGACTGTCCCTACCAGATGAGGATGTCCTAAGACAGCCATTAACATCGTTCACTACCTCTAATATGTGTTTTGCCATTGGGAAGATAATGTGGTGGTTTCCCCATGTCTTCCACATCCACAAGAAGGTCTTTTACCTCTGCCTTTGACAGTCATTTCCGACTGTAAGGACAAGTGAGTGCCTTGCTCTGCTCAGCAGCAGAGCTGTCCACTTATTCCGGTGGATACTCAGTCCCCAGGGCTGCGTTAGCCACACTGTGGTCTGTTTCCCATCCACCACTGTGAGGTGCAGTTGGGATTTTCCCTTCCTAAAGTTATGGTCTATGATGGCCAAAACTCCAGTACTTTTAGAGGACTAATTTGATATATGTTTTTCTTTTATGTACAGAGTCATTTAACACAAAAAATGAAGAGGTTTAGCTTGCATTGATAATTGCATGACAATAATAAATACAATTATTTCATTCATTTGTATTGAGCAAGTTTTTCCATAACTAAATACCTCCATAATTAAATAGTGAATTTGATTTTTGTGTTTCAGACTTCTTCAGTCCAATAGTTTTGGCAGTTATCCTGCATTATTCCTTTTATGTGTTCCTGGTGTTCAATGCGAAGCCACAAGAGATTGTTTCCGTTGGTTATCATCAGCCTATTGGAGATTGTAATACTTCTGTAGATGTTAAAACTCCATTTGGCCAAGTATGTGCTTTCTGTGCCTGTTAATTGTTTGATTTTGAATGTGGTCAGCATTTGAGTTATTGATTTCTAAAATGTTGCTCTTCTTTTTATTTGTGTGTGTGTGTGTGCGTGCGTGCGTGCGTGTGGATGTAGAGCAAAGAATACCATGGACAGACAGAAAAACTCATGACCAAGTCCTACAAGAAACGAATGAAAACCGTAAACTGATTAGAGAAATTAGACGTAGACAGTCAACATTTTTTTGTCACGTTATAAGAAGAAATAAATTGGAGAACTTGGTGACAAATGGCAAGATCTAGGGGAAGAGAACAAGGGGAGGGCAGAGAAGTAAATACCTGGATGGCTTGACCACATTGTATGGTCAAGAAAGAACAGTGAGCTGATCCACGACTCTGGTGATCGAGTGAGAGGGCAAAACATGACCACCCATACTTACCGGCATGGCACATGTTGATGATGATCAGTTTGAACCTATGCTTTTGTTTGTACATTTTAAAAAAACACTTTTAAAGTTAATACTATATATTTCCCTGTCTCTATACTTGTTGCTGTTGGCTTATAATATACATTTCATTGACAGATTTCCACATTTGACTTATCAGAGGATTTAGTGCCTGGGGGTTCTTAGCAAAAGCTAATGGTCAACGTTGGTGCAGGAGAGCCTGGCATATGATACCACAATGGAGGTGAAGGTGGTCAGTGCAGCTTTCCGCTGGATGGAGAATACGATACACACACATCGTGATTGTAACTGACTCAGAAAGCATGCTGAGTAGGGTGAGCACAGGCAAGCTTCGGGCTGAGTGGCTTGCTTCGCTTCGAAGGTCACGGGTGGCAAGCATCATCTGGATCTTTTCTCCAGGGCATGCCGGTGTGCTGGGGTATGAACAGGCAGACAGATTGGCTGGCTCTGCAAAACTTGGTGGAGTATTGATGCATGACAAGGCAGACGTGGTTGCGGCCTTGTGGGAGCACATGTAAACCTTGGAGGAGCAAATGGATCACCATGGTCATGAGACAGCGAGGCGTGACGAGGGGATCTGGCCGACGCTCGACGCTGAGAGGAAAGGCGAGATGGACATATAATCAGATTGCTACTGGTACTATTGGTGTTGGAACTCTTCACTGGCTGCTGAGGATGGGGAAGGAGCGCTTATGGGAATGCCCTGAATACTGTGATGTCGGGTCCTAAATCAATTGATCAATCAATCAATCATTAGTCAGTGTTGTCTGTTCATGATTTAGTCAGTGTTGTCTGTTCATGATTTAGTCAGTGTTGTCTGTTCATGTAACTAGTTCAGATAATTGGATGTTTGTGTTGGTGGTTACTAAACACATTTATCTTCAACCCTCAGGTGCTGAGAAAAAACAAGTACTTGTGCAAAGAGAGCTACTATGAGGATTACTTTGATTTCAAGTGCTTGCCACACCCACCAAAAGACAAGGCCGAGTGGTACGCTATATGTGGTACTGCCCATGAAAACAAATGGGAATACAGAATTGTTGTGTGTGCGTTCTGTGCTCTGGGGCTCTACTGGTTCTGGCAACTTTTGGGCAGATCGGGACATCATCCCCGTACCAGGCCTGTGCGGGGGAAACAACATACAGATTGATTGAAATACTTTGAAGAAGAAATAACAGCTTAATATTTAGTCTTATGTAAGATGTCATTATACATTTTATCTATCAATCAATAATACAGACTTTTGTCTTCTTTTTTTGTCTTTCTTAAACACTTATTTGTCAGTTTTATTTCCAGTTTAAAGTGTCAGTAATTGTGAAGGTATAACAGAGTAGATGACTAGGTTGAATATTAACTTGTCTTTGATCACTAAACAATAACAGCTTGAATGTTCAGGTAGTAAGAGAACCTGACTGAAAACTTGTGGATCTTAAAAAGTGCACTCTTACACTTCAGAAATACTGATAAGATTAATGAGCATGTGTGTGTGGTGTGTATGCTTGCTGTTACAAGTTCGCAGTCAACAAAACAGAGAAAGATAGAATACTTTCCTGGAGCTTTTAGCCAGAGCTAGCGTACAATAAGGGTCCCATGGAAGTTTAGCCACACACACTCTCTCTCACACTCTCCTTCTCCCAACAATACAGGAAGATTCAGGCAGATGTGAGTGATTTTATCAAGTTATGCAAACACTCTCATAATTTAAAATAACTGATGATCATCCTACAAAATAAACAAATCGTAGCAGCTGAATCAGACACATTATTGAGAGAAGACAATAATAAAGGCCATATACAACTATAGATACTGTATAGCTATTGAAATCAGCTTGTTTCTTGAGAAACATAGAGCTATGACAAGAGTTCTATGTTTGTAGTTCAGTGCACAGTGGGCTGGTTTTTCTGCAAGAGCTGAAGCAAATGGTGACTCCTGGTTATTTGAGTGTACTAACCAAGAAAGGATAGTCTATTCTACTTTGAGAACTAGTCATGGCAAACGGACTGGATTTTCTTTTTTAAAATAAAGATAAATTGGCCTAGTTTTTCGCCAAGCAGTGAGTCACTGTAGCCCAGTGGCCAGTGTGTTTGAGTCTCCATTGAGACAGATTTATTTAAAATTGGACTGGGCTCCGGGGTCAACCCAGCCTGAAATGGGTACCAGAAAATGTTCTGGAAAGTCAAGACAGTCGGTGTAATACTGACATCAGCCATCAGGTGCTGACTGGTCTGTCACAAATATGTGGCTACCACCATATACCCAGTACGCCTCCAGTCATGTGACAGGGTCCTTGACTTGTACTTCTGTTCTCCAAGAACTACAGCAGCAGGATGGTCTAGATTTTATTGAGAACTATAGTCAAGCAGACATGGAATCCATGTACCTTGTGCCTGATTTGTTTCTGAGAAGTACAACTAAGATAGCAAAAGGACATGGGAAGACATAATTATAAAAGGCAGCTGAAAATACAACCATAGTTGCAAGAAATCTCTTCTCACACTGATTTCAATTATGCTTTTTGCTACTGATATAATATATCAGTTATATATAATATAATTATTATTGAGCTTGTTTGATTTGATGAAACTGACATTGTTGTCATCTAATGCCGTAGCTTTAATTATAATTTTATTTTGCTAATCTAGTATGAGAAAATAGTATGAAGTAAGGGTTGACATTTTTTGCCTGCCATCTTCTTTGTGATAAAATATTCCTGTGTTCCAAATGGTTTCTATAGATGTGTATCATCAGCAGTTGTTATGTGTTAATGCATTCTCTCTAGTATTTGCTACATGCAAGGATATGTCTTACAGCCTGGAATAAAACATGTTCATATGTGCAGCCTGGCCTGCACGTCAGATCTATTATAATACCTGAAGCAATATATTTGATAGCAAACACTCAACCCCTTCCTCTCCTGCCCTGTACATCAGTTCTGTTATAATACCTGAAGCAATATATTTGACAGCAAACACTCAACTCCTTCCTCTCCTGCCCTGTACATCAGTTCTGTTATAATACCTGAAGCAATATATTTGACAGCAAACACTCAACCCCTTCCTCTCCTGCCCTGTACATCAGTTCTGTTATAATACCTGAAGCAATATATTTGACAGCAAACACTCAACCCCTTCTTCTCCTGCCCTGTACATCAGTTCTGTTATAATACCTGAAGCAATATATTTGACAGCAAACACTCAACCCCTTCTTCTCCTGCCCTGTACATCAGTTCTGTTATAATACCTGAAGCAATATATTTGACAGCAAACACTCAACCCCTTCTTCTCCTGCCCTGTACATCAGTTCTGTTATAATACCTGAAGCAATATATTTGACAACATACACTCAACCAATTCTTCTCCTGCCCTGTACATCAGTTCTGTTATAATACCTGAAGCAATATATTTGACAGCAAACACTCAACCCCTTCTTCTCCTGCCCTGTACATCAGTTCTGTTATAATACCTGAAGCAATATATTTGACAGCAAACACTCAACCCCTTCTTCTCCTGCCCTGTATTCCCCATTGGAGCACAGCCTTTCAGCCAACGAGCACCAAGCCACAATCCCTTGCTGTCACTTTCAGCTGCCTTTGGGTTATAGACCAGGGAGTGTTTAGTTATACTTTGGGTTATAGAACTTTGGGTTATAGACCAGGGAGTGTTTAGTTAACTATTATTGGTTTTTCTCGTTGTCTGTTCTACCCAGCGCTGGTGTCGTTTCTTCAATAATCTCTTGTGTTTGTTTAGTTTTCTCCATGAGCTCCACATTGATGATTGTGTCAACCATTTTAGTCTTTCGTCTTTCTGTTGTCTGCAGGCACTACTTCATGATTGTTTACTGTTAATTTGTAATTGTTTTAGTCGTTCTCATTGTTTCTGATTCAACACTACAGTTGACAATGTTAAGTTTAGTGCTAAGCTTTAGTTTCTACAAACTTCCTAGTGTTATGAAATACTGCCATTTGCAGTGAGAAATAGAATGTTGAAATGCTATATTGTATGTTTTTGTAATGTGGACAATAAACAGACAAGGTGAGAAACGTCTAATGGCAGTGAAATGTGGTTTCTGGAGAAAATGCGATGAATACCATAGAAGGACAGAAAAACAAATGAGAAAGTACTATATGAAAAAACAATGAACACTGTACATTCATTAAAGGCACATTTTGAGGACAAACAAACTTGAAAACTTAATGATAACTGGCAACCTTGATGGAAAAAGAGGAAGGGTAAGGCAATGAGATATAAATACCTGCATGATTTGGCTAAATTACATAATCAGGACAAGAATGCAATTATAATCCAAGACTGGTGATCATGTGAGATGGCAACCATAAGTGATCATGCTTATCTTTGTATTTTTATTTGAACACTTCTGTCCCTTCCCTCATCTGTCTACATTGCTGCCTAAATAGGTTCATGATTCCATCCCATGAAGTCAGGTTTCATCGAGGTAGATTGTCATCTCATTTGCTTGTTGTTTTTCTCCTCATCTTTGTCTTACCCCCATTTGCATTTTTACACCTAATTGTGACCTACATTTGTAAAGACCAATTGGCATTTGGTGGGTGAAATGGTCAGTGTCATATCTTAATTCCCAAGACATTTCCTGCTATCCAGTTTATAGTCAGAATAATATAGTTGACAAAAGGCATACTTTAATCTTTCCAGAATAATCCTGTTTAATATTTTCCCAGAACTAACAATAACATTATTCTTCTATAAGTTTCATATAACTCGTTACCTGATCCCCTCTCATTGGCAGCTTCAACAGATATCCTTCTCTTCAGTTTGCTGGTATTTCTTCAGTGTCCCACGTCTGTTCAGTAATTTGTGATTAGTTCAGTTGAGGTGTTTATATTGGCTCTAGTAGCTTCTGATGGCCGGTTTCCAGTTAAGGACGTTGTTCGTAATCCTGTATACTCGTACGAAACACAACTGCGTGAGATTCGTCACGTTGGTTACTTACGGAGGGCATGTGAGCCGGTTGTTCAGAATGCAGTGGCAAACTACTGAATGTAAAACTTGCCAAGACATCAACAGCAGCTGAAAAATGCTGATGTTGACTGCAATGTCCTGTGAAGGGGAAAAAAAAAGCTTTTGCTGGGATACTACCTGGTCCAGCAGCTTCCCCATTCCCATTTCTAATTTCTTCTTTAGATAGTTTCTTAGTTTATATCCAGCTGTACATCTGCTGGATATCTGAAGGTTCATTTGGGGCTGACCTAATCAGAAGTTCCTCAAAATATTCAACCAATCTGTTCATTTGATTTGTAGTATTGGTGAGAACTTTTCCATTACTATTTTTGAACAGTCCTCTTGGTTGACTCTGCTTCCTACTAATACTGGATCATGTTCATGTTCACTTTCCTTTTTGTGGTTCTAATTGTTGCTGTTATTATTCTAGAACATCCCTGCCTCCCACTTTTAGTGCTTTCTCTGCCTCTTTAGATAGCATTAGAACCACACCTTCACTATGAGAAGCATTTTCCTCTGTATGCCTGGAGAACAACACTGTTTCACCTTTGCATTTTCCCTGCTCCATCCCACTTTTTTTCACACTATCCAAAAATTATAATCTTATATTTCATTTCTTCAACCACTGTACTGTATTTCCCAATTTATAGATAGTTTTAACATCCCAAGTATTAATTCTGAGATTTTCCTATATGAAAGGCGGTGGATCAGCAATCCAGACTCCAGCAGCTTTTGTTGTATCGCTTCATTCTTCTTCTAAGGGGAGAGCCTCCTTTCCTCTTAGTTGTCCTGTCTTTCTTGTCTGTAGACTTGTTCATGATTGGTTGGATTTTGTGGCTGAAGTTTTCTACAGGATGGGGTAGCCAAACCCAGTCACAACCCACCTTAGTGGCCTCTGGCGGCGTGCATGATGGGTGACAGTGTTTCTTTCTCTAGTGGCCTCTGGCGGCATGCATGATGGGTGACAGTGTTTCTTTCTCTGTTTGCCATAAGGGGATAGGTAAGACATGGTGCACTCAACCCCTACATAACAGTTATTCATGAGACAGAATCAGTGAGCAGTGATATATTTCTACATTTAACTATAAATACCATCTTCCGTTTTATGATATAGCCATGCCAATGTATGTATATAATATCCAGTTTACAAGGTTTGGTTTTCTGCTTTTATATTGACCTAACTTTGCAGCGCAGGCACATTATTTAATTATGCTTGAGATTAATATGCATATTTTTTGTTATTTTCTTTGCAACAAAGAGCAAATCAAGAGCTTTTAGCAAAACATTTAATTATTATAATATGTTCAAGATTTTTAAATTTATTTTAAGATTCTATATAAAAGGTTGCAATGATTGTATTGATGTATGATTTTTATCGTAAATATGTT
This sequence comes from Cepaea nemoralis, assembly GCA_014155875.1. Taxonomy (NCBI): domain Eukaryota; kingdom Metazoa; phylum Mollusca; class Gastropoda; order Stylommatophora; family Helicidae; genus Cepaea; species Cepaea nemoralis. Next base: position 197,750 of record JACEFZ010027417.1, read on the forward strand.
TTCATCTTTTTATAACAGGAACATTTTAATAAAGAATATTGAAGTGTAGTGTTGTGGTTGTCTTCATGTAGCATGGTTTGCTTTGGTTGAGAAATCCTGTTCAAAGTTGTATCAGTTGAGTGACATTTCTCATTGACAGAGGTTGCAATATGTCTTTGAGAAAGCTTTAATAACTGGAGAACTACATTCAGAGGTGATGATTGGCTCTCAAAGAAGATAGGAAAGGCTGATTATGATTAGCTGGTGGTTTGTTGGGAGTAAACTGTACAAGCATCCACTAGGGTGATTTAGTTGCACATTTGCAACTCTAACCAGAGACAACGGGCCTTTACTGGTGAAAGCCCAGACTCTGGAGATTTGGATTTTTTTCTTCTGCGTTCATCTGGAGTGTTTTTTCAGATGTAATTGCGTTGTGCCTGTTTATTTGTGCCTTTAGGCCAACACATCTGACTTCTGCAGGCATTTGTTGACCAGGTTAACCTTCCCGGATAGATGTGGATTTGTCAGCCAGAGAACTGCATTATCAGCCTCATTGTTAGGTTAGTCAATTCCCAGACTAAAGTCGTCTGACAAGGCCATTTTACCATTGTCCCCTATTCTCAACATTTCTTTTCAGCTCTGAGTAAGCCTGAACTCCAATGTCCTTGAATAGCTGTGTGGTGAACTTAATTTGTGTGTGTTCTATTTTTGACTATTTACTGTCCAGCATATTTGTGGTATCTCGTCAGGTGCATCTACAGAACAGATTCAAATTATATCAAAGCAATGTGAAATGAGTCCTTGTGGCTGACATACACAAAACAAACTGTTATTTGTTTCACTGTCACCATGATAGTTTTAAAGAGACTGTCATATTTTTGTGTTTATGCAACGGGAAAGCCAGTCAGATCACCAGCTCGCTCATAGAATGCATCATAATAGCTACTGTCGCTAGGCAACATAAGGGAAAGTAACGCCGCCAATATCAAGGAAGTGGGGAACTTCTCTTCCTCTCTGTCTCAGTTCATTAGTAATCATTAGCAGTGATGGAGACATTGGCCTGGTGAGATTGGCTCCATCTGCATTCACTAGCAGTGATGGAGAGAGTAGCTGTTAGCCTGGTGAGATTAGCTCCATTTGTGCATTCGCTAGCAGTGATGGAGAGTGTAGCTGTTAGCCTGGTGAGATTGACTCCATCTGCATTAGATAGCAATGATGGAGAGAGTAGCTGTTAGCCTGGTGAGATTAGCTCCATTTGTGCATTCATTCAGTGATGGAGAGAGTAGCCGTAGTCTGGTGAGATTTGCTCCATCTGTGCATTCACTAGCAATGATGGAGAGAGTAGCTGTTAGCCTGGTGAGATTAGCTAAATCTGTGCATTCGCTAGCAATGATGGAAATAGTAGCTGTAAGCCGGGTGAAATTAGCTCACTCTGTGCATTCGCTAGCAATAATGGATAGAATAGCCGTTAGCCTGGTGAGATTGGCTCCATCTGTGCATTCATTCAGTGATGGAGAGAGTAGCTGTTAGCCTGGTGAGATTAGCTCCATTTGTGCATTCACTAGCAGTGATGGAGAGATTGGCCTGGTGAGATTGGCTCTATCTGTGCATTCGCTAGCAATGATGGAAAGAGTAGCTGTAAGCCTGGTGAGATTAGCTCCATTTGTGCATTCACTAGCAGTGATGGAGAGATTGTGTGTTGTGCTGCACATTCACAAGTTCTGACATTTTTAAAAGTTAAAGAACTGAGAATATTGGATCTCAGCCTCTCAGATGAAGGTGAAGGGCTAGAATTTTGCACATTTCTCAATTGTTAGAAATGTCAAAGACCAGACCAGATAGGCCACTGCCCAGGTAAATTTCAAAATTATGAAACTTACCAACAAAAGAATATTTATAGCATGTGTGGTTCTCACATTTGGGCCAAAAACCTCAAGGAACAATGTAGAAGCTTACAATATCACACACTTTGAATACCTGGCTCCATAATGAATGACAGTGGTGCCTGAGAAGCCAGAAATAACCATCACTCAGTGTTAGGAGATTATGGCACCACATCAGCCAGCAAACTAAACATTTTGAGAACACAAATCTTTCTTCTTTCTGTGGCAGTAGACGGCTGTGAGTCATGGGTCATCCCAGAACCACAAAATAAGATAACCAGGATTTTCGAACTTAAATGTTACAGAAAAACTCTTAGAATATCATGTATCATGGTGTAGGAATATACTGGCATTCTACCAGATCATGTATCATGGAGTAGAAATATACCGGCATTCTACCAGATCATGTATCATGGAGTAGGAATATACTGGCATTCTACAAGATTGTGTATCATGGAGTAGGAATATACTGGCATTCTACTACAAGATCATGTATCATGGAGTAGGAATATACTGGCATTCTACTACAAGATCATGTATCATGGAGTAGGAATATACTGGCATTCTACCAGATCATGTATCATGGAGTAGGAATATACTGGCATTCTACAAGATTGTGTATCATGGAGTAGGAATATACTGGCATTCTACTACAAGATCATGTATCATGGAGTAGGAATATACTGGCATTCTACCAGATCATGTATCATGGAGTAGGAATATACTGACATTCTACCAGATCATGTATCATGGAATAGGAATATACTGGCATTCTACCAGATCATGTATCATGGAGTAGGAATATACTGACATTCTACCAGATCATGTATCATGGAGTAGGAATATACTGGCATTCTACCAGATCATGTATCATGGAGTAGGAATATACTGGCATTCTACCAGATCATGGAGTAGGAATATACTGGCATTCTACAAGATTGTGTATCATGGAGTAGGAATATACTGGCATTCTACCAGATCATGTATCATGGAGTAGGAATATACTGGCATTCTACCAGATCATGTATCATGGAGTAGGAATATACTGACATTCTACCAGATCATGTATCATGGAGTAGGAATATACTGGCATTCTACCAGATCATGGAGTAGGAATATACTGGCATTCTTCTTCTTCTGCGTTCATCCGGAGTTTCCTTTTTTTGTACGTGACTGCGTTGTGCCTGTTTACAGCAGAGCTGCGTTCTTGCACCGTTAGTCTGACACATCCGACTTCTGCGGGCATTTGTTGACCGGGTTAACCTTCCCGGTACTGGCATTCTACTACAAGATCATGTATCATGGAGTAAGAATATACTGACATTCTACCAGATCATGTATCATGGAGTAGGAATATACTGGCATTCTACAAGATTGTGTATCATGGAGTAGGAATATACTGGCATTCTACCAGATCATGGAGTAGGAATATACTGGCATTCTACCAGATCATGGAGTAGGAATATACTGACATTCTACAAGATCATGTATCATGGAGTAGGAATATACTGGCATTCTACCAGATCATGTATCATGGAGTAGGAATATACTGACATTCTACCAGATCATGTATCATGGAGTAGGAATATACTGGCATTCTACCAGATCATGTATCATGGAGTAGGAATATACTGGCATTCTACCAGATCATGTATCATGGAGTAGGAATATACTGGCATTCTACCAGATCATGTATCATGGAGTAGGAATATACTGGCATTCTACCAGATCATGTATCATGGAGTAGGAATATACTGGCATTCTACCAGATCATGTATCATGGAGTAGGAATATACTGGCATTCTACCAGATCATGGAGTAGGAATATACTGGCATTCTACAAGATCATGTATCATGGAGTAGGAATATACTGGCATTCTACTACAAAGTACACAAAGTCACTGCACCTCACAATGTTGTCAGCTAGTGTACATAAAGTCACTGCACCTCACAATAAAGTCACTATACCTCACAATGCTGTCAACTGTCAGCTAGTGTACGTAAAGTCACTACACCTCACAATGCTGTCAGCTAGTGTACGTAGAGTCTTGTTATGTCTCATTCCTGCGTCCAAGTACTTGTCATGGAATGAACTTCACCTGGTTTTACCTTTCTGAAGGGAACCACTTGCAGCAATGGTTCCCTACACCCAAGGGAACTCTCACAGCAGTGATGATGTAGTGGTGCAGCATAGACCCGGTGTAAATCTGTGTGCTGAAGGTCTGCTGGGATAGACCTGGCTTAACAACAAATTAACCTGTTGACTTCAGGGTTCATTTATACAACAGCCCTTTTCCAGTTCACCTTTTGTTTCTTCCCACTTGTCATCTGTAGTGTATTGTACTTTGTCATATCTTCCTGTGTTTGAAAGTTAATTTGATGTCACTTCTGTTTTCTCTCTCTCTCTCTTTCTCACACTAAGAAAGTCCACACTCTTTGGGAAGAGGAAATCTGGAGGCGAAGAGAGGCAGGGGGAGACTATGAGAGAAGATGTTACTTGACATAAAGTTTACAGGCATAAAAGTGCATAATGGTGAATATCAGTGAGAGAAAGCAAACACAAAATCATTGCTTGCATGTATTTCAACACTTTATTTAATCACAACTGCAATCAATCACATTTGCAGATGATACATTCATTAATAAAAATATTCATTGCAAATGACATCTTTTCTTGTTGGTTGTTTCCTTGCATTCTTAGTGACAATAATGTTTGACCAACACAGACTTGTTTCACATGTCAATGTCTGTCAATAGACCCAACACAGACTTGTTTCACATGTCAATGTCTGTCAATAGACCAACACAGACTTGTTTCATATGTCAATGTCTGTCAATAGACCAACACAGACTTGTTTCACATGTCAATGTCTGTCAACAGACCAACACAGACTTGTTTCACATGTCAATAGACCAACACAGACTTATTTCACATGTCAATGTCTGTCAATAGACCAACACAGACTTGTTTCACATGTCAATAGATCAACACAGACTTGTTTCACATGTCAATGTCTGTCAATAGACCAACACAGACTTGTTTCACATGTCAATGTCTGTCAATAGACCAACACAGACTTGTTTCACATGTCAATAGACCAACACAGACTTGTTTCACATGTCAATGTCTGTCAATAGACCAACACAGACTTGTTTCACATGTCAATGTCTGTCAATAGACCAACACAGACTTGTTTCACATGTCAATGTCTGTCAATAGACCAACACAGACTTGTTTCATATGTCAATGTCTGTCAATAGACCAACACAGACTTGTTTCACATGTCAATGTCTGTCAACAGACCAACACAGACTTGTTTCACATGTCAATAGACCAACACAGACTTGTTTCACATGTCAATGTCTGTCAATAGACCAACACAGACTTGTTTCACATGTCAATGTCTGTCAATAGACCAACACAGACTTGTTTCACATGTCAATGTCTGTCAATAGACCAACACAGACTTATTTCACATGTCAATGTCTGTCAATAGACCAACACAGACTTGTTTCACATGTCAATGTCTTTCAATAGACCAACACAGACTTGTTTCACATGTCAATGTCTGTCAATAGACCAACACAGACTTGTTTCACATGTCATAAGCCGTGATCACATGTCATGACAGACAGCACAGGCAACAATGTCTCTCAACAGGCAATCAACTTCCTGCATTCTTGATCAGGTTCACAGCTGTCCACATGCATGCCCACTGCATCAATCCATTCAGCACATTGTCAGCCTGTGTCTTCAGTATTCTCTAGCTTTAATCATGTGCATTGTCCATGTCTAGAGGTGAGATCAGAAATATTCCTACTTTTTCTCAGCAGGTAGTCAATCCTGGTCATCAGTCTCATCTCAGTCCATACTTGACTGTGTCTCTGTACTATGATATACATACAAGATATATAATAATCTGCTTCCATGATCTGGTGATGACCCTGTAGTTTTGATCTTATTCTAATGGGTGTGTGCCTATTTGTGTGTCATTTTTGGAACATAAGCAGTAAAGATTACTTGTATTTTCATGATCTAATATGTAACTGTAGTAGTAAATCACCACACAAGTGTAAATGTCACACAAACAGCAACATCTCTGTCTTCAGATGTTTATCATCAGACTTATTTGTCTGATTCTATCTTGATTACTTGCAACAAACATCACACATCCATGTATCTTGATTACGTGCAACACACATCACATATCTATGTATCCAAGCACATAGCATTGACAGCAGCATACAGGTGACATGAGTAATTACGTAGTTATCACAGATTGATATGATCAAATTATGAGATGGCATTTCAAATCAGTGTCAATGAAACATGTGATTTACTGTATGTAACCTCCAGAGTTCACTATACAGCTGTGGCCTGATTCCACAAACTCCGGCTCCATACAGAAATGTCAGTGACATAATCATGTGAGAAACATTGTCAGTCAGACACCACTATTGTGGTATTCACTGAACACAATCACAAATACCAGCATTTAACATGAAGATGAGAAAGAATGCATTTAATTATTAGTATACATCAGTGGTTCTCAAATGATGCGGCATGAGGGGCTGGTGCTGAGAAAACAATTTCATGTCATGAGCTCCCTGCTAGGGGTTATTATGTTTGTTGTTGTTGGTAAAAATGTTTCTAATACACAACTTAGACACACAACAATGTCCACTCAAACTTGTAGCCCTGACAAGATATTTGGGGACCACTGATGTACACAATGAAGCTGAGCAAGAACACCTGAGTTCACTGGAGACCATGGGGAGAGCAAAGAAGAAGAATATGTTGTACTGGGAGGAACAGTCAAGTGACATTTAATACGTTGTACTGGGAGGAACAGTCAAGTGACATTCAATATGTTGTACTGGAAGGAACAGTCAAGTGACATTCAATATGTTGTACTGGAAGGAACAGTCAAGTGACATTCAAAATATTGTACTGGGAGGAACAGTCAAGTGACATTCAATATGTGGTACTGGGAAGAATAGTCAAGTGACATTCAATATGTTGTACTGGAAGGAACAGTCAAGTGACATTCAAAATGTTGTACTGGGAGGAATAGTCAAGTGACATTCAATATGTGGTACTGGGAGGAACAGTCAAGTGACATTCAATATGCCACCCTGCCTGCCATGACGTTCCTGTTGCTTATCTTACCAACAGCACTCTCCCAGTATGAGTTGAGAACATTACCAATAATTACACAAGTGTACTGCACATCTGCTTTGGACAGTGCTCGCCATAATGGAACAGTCGCCACACATTAGGTGGTCCACACATTTAGAGACAGACATGATGGACAATATGATAGACTGCATGCAAGTCATGCGTGACTAACAACCAACTCTAGTCAAACCCACAAGTACATCAGGTCAAGGCACCTCTTACACATGTTCACCTGTACTGGGCATATAGTGCCAGACCCACATTCTTACAGACCTGTTGGCATTGCAGGGATGGTGTGATTCATGATCACGTCAACTGCCTTGACTTCCACAGACATGGCAGGGATGGTGTGATTCATGATCACGTCAACTGCCTTGACTTCCCCAGTCATGGCAGGGATGGTGTGATTCATGATCACGTCAACTGCCTTGACTTGCCCGGACATTTCCTGGTACACACTTTAGGCTGCCTTTAGCAGTGTCCAATATATGCAGGTCGAGATAATCAATCTGGCCTAAACGTGTTCCCTTTGAGGACAAACTCTACGGAGATGTCAACTACCTCAAGCTGACTGCTGCTTTCTTGAACTATATTCAGGTGGACACCTGAAGGTGGACAAAGAAGAAGAATGTCCCTGGCCTGCCACACTTCATGCCACTGGTATGTTGGTCGCAAAAGCATCCCAGTGGCTAGGAAATGAGATTGTGCTTGGCTTGCAAATCCATTTTGTGGAAACTCTGAATCAAAAGCTCATCAAAGGTGGCAAAAGTATCCCAGTGGCTACAAAATGGAATATTGCTTGACTAGCGAATGCATTACTTGAAAAGACTGAATCACAAGCTCATTGTATGAATGTCATCAAAGACCAAAATCTGCAGACTGCTGTCATTTGGTCTTTGGAGGAGCAATCTGTGGTGACTGGAAGGCTCAATGTATGGGAGTGAGGCTAAGCAGCCATGTGCAGGACTTGGTGAGCCCAGTACCAGAGCGCTATGTGTCGGCTTTGCAATTATGTATGGGAGTGAGACTAAGCAGCCATGTGCAGGACTTGGTGAGCCCAGTACCAGAGCGCTGTGTGTCGGCTTTGCAATTATGTATGGGAGTGAGACTAAGCAGCCATGTGCAGGACTTGGTGAGCCCAGTACCAGAGCGCTATGTGTCGGCTTTGAAATTATGTATGGGAGTGAGACTAAGCAGCCATGTGCAGGACTTGGTGAGCCCAGTACCAGAGCGCTGTGTGTCGGCTTTGCAATTATGGAAGCTTTCTTGGATGGCGGGGAATGCCGTTGGCTACACCTGCCTTGCAGTGAGGACTGATGGCATGTGCTTGGCTTCTCTAGACGGGACAACTGGGCTACCTCCTATGGATGGAGCCATGATGATGACATCACACACTGAGACTGTGGAATGTCCTATGGAACGTGTAGGAAGGCTAACCTGGTCAACAAATGCACACAAAAATCACATGTGTTGGCCGACAGCCAAATACTGCAGCTCTGCTGTAAACAGACACAACTATGTCCAAAACAAACTTTTTAGATGAACGACAAAGAAGAAATCCAGAGTGATATACCAGGCATCTCCATGGGAACAAACTGGATAAAACCTGATTAATCTCCATCACTGCTTAGTTTCAGAAAGCTAAATGACTGTTTTAGTTCAAGTTACCTGAGATTAGAGCAGTACTTTCCTAACAAAACTATGTGTCACAAAATAAACCACATTGTGAAATACCACATGACTGCACTTATGACCAAACACAACCAGTCATGACGCTACACTACTGCTGAACATGAATATCTAACACCACGACTACATCCACAGTGTGGCTGATATGTTCACAAACATTCACAGCCCATTCTGCCTTGGACATACGGCAGCTGCCTGTAACTCACCAGCAGTATCAGATTCAGATCCCAGGTGAGGACAATACTTGCAGCTGAAGCCAGATCTCTGTGCTGGAACTATTGCCTTGTTACCTCAGCTGGTCAGTGAGTGTACTATTCCCTTGTTACCTCAGTTGGTCAGTGAGTGTACTATTCACCTTGTTACCTCAGCTGGAGCCAGATCTCTGTTCTGACCAGTGAGTGCACTATTCCCTTGTTATCTCAGCTGAAGCCAGATCTCTGTGCTGGCACTATTCCCTTGTTATCTCAGCTGAAGACAGATCTCTGTGCTGGAAAATTCCCTTGTTATCTCAGCTGAAGCCAGATCTCTGTGCTGGCACTATTCCCTTGTTATCTCAGCTGAAGCCAGATCTCTGTGCTGGCACTATTCCCTTGTTATCTCAGCTGAAGCCAGATCTCTGTGCTGGCACTATTTCCTTGTTATCTCAGCTGAAGCCAGATCTCTGTGCTGGCACTATTCCCTTGTTATCTCAGCTGAAGACAGATCTCTGTGCTGGTCAGTGAGTGTACTATTCCCTTGTTACCTCAGCTGAAGCCAGATCTCTGTGCTGGCACTATTACCTTGTTACCTCAGCTGAAGACAGATCTCTGTGCTGGTCAATGAGTGTACTATTCCCTTGTTACCTCAGCTGGAGCCAGATCTCTGTGCTGGCACTATTCCCGTGTTACCTCAGCTGGAGCCAGATTTCCGTGCTGGCACTATTCCCGTGTTACCTCAGCTGAAGACAGATCTCTGTGCTGGTCAATGAGTGTACTATTCCTTTGTTATCTCAGCTGGAGCCAGATCTCTGTGCTGGCACTATTCCCTTGTTACCTCAGCTGAAGACAGATCTCTGTGCTGGTCAATGAGTGTACTATTCCTTTGTTATCTCAGCTGGAGCCAGATCTCTGTGCTGGCAATATTCCCTTGTTAACTCAGCTGGAGCCAGATCTCTGTGCTGGCACTATTCCTTTGTTATCTCAGCTGGAGCCAGATCTCTGTGCTGGCACTATTCCTTTGTTAACTCAGCTGGAGCCAGATCTCTGTGCTGGCACTATTCCCTTGTTACCTCAGCTGAAGACAGATCTCTGTGCTGGCACTATTCCCGTGTTACCTCAGCTGGAGCCAGATCTCTGTGCTGGCACTATTCCCGTGTTACCTCAGCTGGAGCCAGATCTCTGTGCTGGCACTATTCCCGTGTTACCTCAGCTGGAGCCAGATCTCTGTGCTGGCACTATTTCCTTGTTACCTCAGCTGAAGCCAAATCTCTGTGCTGGCACTATTTCCTTGTTACCTCAGCTGGAGCCAGATCTCTGTGCTGGTCAATGAGTGTACTATTCCCTTGTTACCTCAGCTGGAGCCAGATCTCTGTGATGGCACTATTCCTTTGTTATCTCAGCTGGAGCCAGATCTCTGTGCTGGCACTATTCCTTTGTTAACTCAGCTGGAGCCAGATCTCTGTGCTGGCACTATTCCCTTGTTACCTCAGCTGAAGACAGATCTCTGTGCTGGCATTATTCCCGTGTTACCTCAGCTGGAGCCAGATCTCTGTGCTGGCACTATTCCCGTGTTACCTCAGCTGGAGCCAGATCTCTGTGCTGGCACTATTCCCGTGTTACCTCAGCTGGAGCCAGATCTCTGTGCTGGCACTATTTCCTTGTTACCTCAGCTGAAGACAGATCTCTGTGCTGGGCAATGAGTGCACTATTACCTTGTTACCTCAGCCGGAGCCAGATCTCTGTGCTGGCACTATTTCCTTGTTACCTCAGCTGAAGCCAAATCTCTGTGCTGGCACTATTTCCTTGTTACCTCAGCTGGAGCCAGATCTCTGTGCTGGTCAATGAGTGTACTATTCCTTGTTACCTCAGCTGGAGCCAGATCTCTGTGCTGGCAAAATATTCCTTGTTACCTCAGCTGAAGCCAGATCTCTGTGCTGGCAATCTATTCCCTTGTTACCTCAGCTGGAGCCAGATCTCTGTGTGGCAATATTCCCTTGTTACCTCAGCTGGAGCCAGATCTCTGTGCTGGTACTATTCCCTTGTTACCTCAGCTGAAGCCAGATCTCTGTGCTGGCACTATTCCCTTGTTACCTCAGCTGAAGACAGATCTCTGTGCTGGTCAATGAGTGTACTATTCCCTTGTTACCTCAGCTGAAGACAGATCTCTGTGCTGGTCAATGAGTGTACTATTCCCTTGTTACCTCAGCTGAAGACAGATCTCTGTGCTGGTCAATGAGTGTACTATTCCCTTGTTACCTCAGCTGAAGACAGATCTCTGTGCTGGTCAATGAGTGTACTATTCCCTTGTTACCTCAGCTGAAGACAGATCTCTGTGCTGGTCAATGAGTGTACTATTCCCTTGTTACCTCAGCTGGAGCCAGATCTCTGTGATGGTCAATGAGTGTACTATTCCCTTGTTACCTCAGCTGAAGACAGATCTCTGTGCTGGTCAATGAGTGTACTATTCCCTTGTTACCTCAGCTGGAGCCAGATCTCTGTGATGGTCAATGAGTGTACGATTCCCTTGTTACCTCAGCTGAAGACAGATCTCTGTGCTGGTCAATGAGTGTACTATTCCCTTGTTACCTCAGCTGGAGCCAGATCTCTGTGCTGGCACTATTTCCTTGTTACCTCAGCTGAAGACAGATCTCTGTGCTGGCACTATTCCCTTGTTACATCAGCTGGAGCCAGATCTCTGTGCTGGCACTATTCCCGTGTTATCTCAGCTGGAGCCAGATCTCTGTGCTGGTCCACTGAGTTTTCCCTTGTTACCTCAGCTGAAGCCAGATCTCTGTGCTGGCACTATTCCCTTGTTACCTCAGCTGGAGCCAGATCTCTGTGCTGGCACTATTTCCTTGTTACCTCAGCTGAAGACAGATCTCTGTGCTGGCACTATTCCCTTGTTACCTCAGCTGGAGCCAGATCTCTGTGCTGGCACTATTTCCTTGTTACATCAGCTGGAGCCAGATCTCTGTGCTGGCACTATTCCCGTGTTACCTCAGCTGAAGCCAGATCTCTGTGCTGGCACTATTCCCTTGTTACCTCAGCTGAAGCCAGATCTCTGTGCTGGCACTATTCCCATGTTATCTCAGCTGAAGCCAGATCTCTGTGCTGGCACTATTCCCTTGTTACCTCAGCTGAAGCCAGATCTCTGTGCTGGCACTATTTCCTTGTTACATCAGCTGGAGCCAGATCTCTGTGCTGGCACTATTCCCGTGTTATCTCAGCTGAAACCAGATCTCTGTGCTGGCACTATTTCCTTGTTACATAAGCTGGAGCCAGATCTCTGTGCTGGCACTATTCCCGTGTTATCTCAGCTGAAGCCAGATCTCTGTGCTGGCCAGAGAGTCCACTATTCCCTTGTTACATCAGCTGAAGCCAGATCTCTGTGCTGGCCAGAGAGTGCACTATTCCGTTACCTAAGCTGGAGCCAGATCTTGGTGCTGGTCAGTGAGTGTACTATTCCCTTGTTACCTCAGTTGGAACCAGAGAGTGTACTATTCCCTTGTTACCTCAGTTGGAACCAGAGAGTGCACTATTCCCTTGTTACCTCAGCTGAAGCCAGATCTCTGTGCTGGCACTATTCCCTTGATACCTCAGCTGAAGCCAGATCTCTGTGCTGGCACTATTCCCTTGATACCTCAGCTGAAGCCAGATCTCTGTGCTGGCACTATTCCCTTGATACCTCAGCTGAAGCCAGATCTCTGTGCTGGCCAGTGAGTGTACTATTCCCTTGTTACCTCAGCTGAAGCCAGATCTCTGTGCTGGCACTATTCCCTTGATACCTCAGCTGAAGCCAGATCTCTGTGTTTGCCAGTGAGTGCACTATTCCCTATATTACTTCAGTTGCTCCTACTTTAGTACCCCATTATCAAACCTGCCCTTGGAAATAACAATATCAACATTTTCTCACCTGAATCGTGTTGGAGAATATCACTATATGACAGCATTATGACACAGTCCTACCTAACACCTGAACTACAACATGCCAACTACGACATGCAACTACAACAAACAACTACCTTGGCTAAGAATACATCCAATGATATAACTTCCATGTGCCACCAAATAAACCATATTTGAAATATCTGCTACAAATCAACTGATTGCTCCTTTTGACCAACCAACCACAAGCTGTCTTGCTACTGGACATGCCATGAGAAGAGGAATAATGGCAATTATTGAGGAGACATTGCAAAATGCACTCAGGTGAGAGTGGGTGAAATAGAAGCTGTAACAATCAGGCACTCTTCAGCAAGACAAAATGCAGAATATGTTAAAGATAATGTGCAGCAGACTACCAATCATGCCATAAACAACTTGCAAATTGATCTGAAGCCAAGCTGCCAGACAGTCATCCATCATCTCAACAGGGCACCCAAGTTTGGCCTCTCTTCCCATTTTCCACAATAAAGACATGCTGACAATGTTGCTTGTAACTGTTTAACTTATGAGGTTTTGGCCTAGTGTATTTTTCTTTCTTTATTGGAATCCCGTCAGACTACCGCTCATCTGATGGAACAAAAGAAAAAGCAGCTGATGGCAGCTTTTTCTTGCCATGTCCATTACTAAGCTGTTTCAAGGAGGTAGCCATTTTTACATCTTCCTCATTTAAGAACTTTCCACCCATCTCTCATTTTCAATGCTGCTACTCAAAATAATTCAGGTGACCAGGGAGTCTCTCTCTCTCTCTCTCTCACACACACACACATAATCTCAAGCCAGATTTGGCCAATGTGTGTTTTGCTAGGTCTCATGAATACATGCCTATTAAAATTAAGCAGTACAAATTATTTTAAGAAAAGCACTTCATGTTGTTGCTAGCTCCAACCCCCTGCACCATGAGTGTGCTTGCCCATGCTTTGTGTGTAAATGTAAGTAAACAAAGCAAAAATGTAAATCCTAACACTAAATAGATAATAAAAAGCTGTTTACAACCTGTGCATATGTAGCTAGCCAGAGTACTGGCTTCTAAGACAATGAACATATAATATACTCCATTTAATATGTGATAATGCATAAAATAATATTTAAAAAAAAACTATACTATGTTGCTAGACATCAAGGAACACAAATATGCTGATGTCATGACTTCCCATGTCATACCAATTGCAGACAACGCAAACTAACATACAATTAGTGTAGACTGTGTATTCATCATATAATCAGTTGTATTCAGTGTTTTCAACTGAAAATCAGTTGTATACAGTATATTCAACTTAAAATCAGTTGTATACAGTATTTTCAACTTACAATCAGTTGTAGACTGTATTGATCATGTAATCAATTGTATACTATGTATTCAATAGTCCCAGCATATAGTCAAGTGTACATGGTGTATTCAACACAACAGTCTGTTACCCATCTCTTATACAGTCATCAAACACCGGTAATGTACAGCACTTATGATCTATTTGGTTTACATTTTCTTAACTGCCAATAAAATATACTTTCTTTTTCAGTTTCCCAAAGTTGTAAGCATATAATCTTTTTTTTCATCTCTACTTCTTTATTCCTCCTATGATCTATTTGGTTTACATTTTTTAAACTGCCAATAAAATATACTTTCTTTTTCAGTTTCCCAAAGTTGTAAGCATATAATCTTTTTTTTCATCTCTACTTCTCTATTGCTGATATTTTTAGCCTACACCATTCAGGTCTCTTAGATCCAATTACCCACTATCCTTTCATCTTGACCTTGCATCTGTTCAGTAGGAGCAATCTTTACCTGTTTGGATGCATGCATTCAACAAGGTCAAGCTATCTTAGTCTATTTGTTGTCATGATATTCATCACTGATGCATGTTTATTTGCATGAGTCCTCTATTAATATTCTCCATATAATCAGCATCATCATGTGCCATGCCGATAAGCGTGGGCGGTCATGTTTCACCATCTCACTTGATCACCAGAGTCGTGGATCAGCTCAGTGTTCTTGTCTTGACCATGCCACCTGGCCAAGCCATCCAAGTATTTACTTTTCTGCCTTTCCCTTGTTCTCTTTCCCTCGATCTTGCCAGTTGTCACCAAGTTCTCCAATTTATTTCTCCATATTTTATAGGGAGAAGATACGAAAAAAACGGGGAGAGAAGATGACATTCTAACATATGGTGAAGGGGTGCATGGGCCAAAAAAGGTTGAGAACCACTGCACTAGTACATCTGGTTATGAAACGTTTAACTACTGTTCCCAGCCAGTGGTCAACCACATGCATTCCATGTCCTGCTGGAGTCTTTAACTTGAGCTCCTTCCAAGCCACACTAGTATGGCTTAAAGTAAACTTTCATTGAGACAGAAGGAGTTAATTGTCACTATCATAACTGCTGCCTTCAGATGCAGAAGATGTCAAATAAGCCACCATTATTTTACATGCAGTATTTCAAACTGTCAAGTCCAGACAATAATAGCTACCACCAGAAATGGAATTCAATGGACTCTAACAAAGCAACTTGAGGATTTACACTCGCCAATGACATTGCACACACACACAGTATCAAATGCTGTATACACTAATCATGCTTGATGAGAGGTCACAACAATTAGGTCTAAAAATTCATAGGGGAAAAACCAAGATAATGAGAATAAAGCAAGCAAATAACAACCCGCAGGTCTACCTGGCACAGGGGTTATTGACTTTCTCCATCATCCCGTATATCCACGTAAGGTAACGCAGCTGCGCGAGATTCGGTAGCGGATTACTTACCGGGGTATGTAAGCCGGTCTCTCAGAAAGCAATGGCAAACTACTGAGCATAATTTTGCTAAGAAATCAACAACACTGGTAAAAATGCTGGTGTTGACAGCGATGTCCTGTAAAAAGGAAATGCGAAAAAAAGACAAAGAAAAGAAAAATAACAACCTGATCCTCCGTGGTGAAACGCCACTTCAAGAGATGGAATCATATACATATTTGGGAAGCAATGTGGACAAAAATTGGGGAACAGAAATATTAGAATAAGAATACAAAAAGCAATAGGAGCTTTCATGGCACTTGAAAATTTGTAAACGTCAAAGGAAGTTCAACTTAATAATAAACTTAGAATGGTGAACTCCAATGTTAAATCAGTACTACAGCATGGGTCAGAAACATGGAGGAAGACTACAAGCATGACTAATCAACTATAAACATTGTTAAATCAGTACTACAGTATGGGTCAGAAACATGGAGGAAGACTACAAGGATGACTAATCAACTATAAACATTGTTAAATCAGTACTACAGTATGGGTCAGAAACATGGAGGAAGACTACAAGCATGACTAATCAACTATAAACATTGTTAAATCAGTACTACAGTATGGGTCAGAAACATGGAGGAAGACTACAAGCATGACTAATCAACTATAAACATTGTTAAATCAGTACTACAGTATGGGTCAGAAACATGGAGGAAGACTACAAGCATGACTAATCAACTATAAACATTGTTAAATCAGTACTACAGTATGGGTCAGAAACATGGAGGAAGACTACAAGCATGGCTAATCAACTATAAACATTCACTAATTGGCATCTGTGCACAAACTAGTGGGAATAACATGGTATGACACAATCACCAATGTAGAGAAATAAACACATCCCAGTGAACCAAGAGGTGAAGAAAAGATGCTAGCGCTGGATAGGAATCACAATGAGAAAACACAATATACAATATAATTAGACACTATATAGTTAGACCATATAATTAGACACTGAATAACTAGACAATATAATTAGACACTATATAACTAGACAATATAATTAGACACTCGCTTGTCTGGAATCCACAAGCCAAACAAAATAGCGGGAGACCTAACAACACTTACAATAGAGAATTACAGAGATGAACAATGTAGGGAGGACATGTAGGGAGCGGTGGGAGATAGCAAGAGATAGAAAGGCTGTGTGTGGTATTGTTGAGGGCCTATGTTGGGAGGACATGGAGGGAGCTGTAGGAGATAGAAAGGCTGTGTGTGGTATTGTTGAGGGTCTATGTTGGGAGGACATGGAGGGAGCTGTGGGAGATAGAAAGGCTGTGTGTGGTATTGTTGAGGGCCTATATTGGGAGGACATGGAGGGAGCTGTGGGAAATAGCAAGGCTGTGTGTGGTATTGTTGAGGGCCTATGTTGGGAGGACATGGAGGGAGCTGTGGGAAATAGCAAGGCTGTGTGTGGTATTGTTGAGGGCCTATGTTGGGAGGACATGGAGGGAGCTGTGGGAATAGCAAGGCTGTGTGTGGTATTGTTGAGGGCCTATGTTGGGAGGACATGGAGGGAGCTGTGGGAGATAGGACGGCTTGGTGTGGTTTGGTTGAGGGCCTATGTTGGGAGGACATGGAGGGAGCTGTGGGAGATAGGACGGCTTGGTGTGGTTTGGTTGAGGGCCTATGTTGGGAGGACATGGAGGGAGCTGTAGGGAGATAGGACGGCTTGGTGTGGTTTGGTTGAGGGCCTATGTTGGGAGGACATGGAGGGAGCTGTGGGAGATAGGACGGCTTGGTGTGGTTTGGTTGAGGGTCTATGTTGGGAGGACATGGAGGGAGCTGTGGGAGATAGGACGGCTTGGTGTGGTTTGGTTGAGGGTCCTATGTTGGGAGGACATGGAGGGAGCTGTGGGAGATAGGACGGCTTGGTGTGGTTTGGTTGAGGGTCCTATGTTGGGAGGACATGGAGGGAGCTGTGGGAGATAGGACGGCTTGGTGTGGTTTGGTTGAGGGCCTATGTTGGGAGGACATGGAGGGAGCTGTGGGAGATAGGACGGCTTGGTGTGGTTTGGTTGAGGGCCTATGTTGGGAGGACATGGAGGGAGCTGTAGGAGATAGAAAGGCTGTGTGTGGTATTGTTGAGGGTCTATGTTGGGAGGACATGTAGGGAGCTGTGGGAGATAGAAAGGCTGTGTGTGGTATTGTTGAGGGTCTATGTTGGGAGGACATGGAGGGAGCTGTGGGAAATAGAAAGGCTGTGTGTGGTATTGTTGAGGGTCTATGTTGGGAGGACATGTAGGGAGCTGTGGGAGATAGAAAGGCTGTGTGTGGTATTGTTGCGGGTCTATGTTGGGAGGACATGGAGGGAGCTGTGGGAGATAGAAAGGCTGTGTGTGGTATTGTTGAGGGCCTATGTTGGGAGGACATGGAGGGAGCTGTGGGAGATAGAAAGGCTGTGTGTGGTATTGTTGAGGGCCTATGTTGGGAGGACATGGAGGGAGCTGTGGGAGATAGAAAGGCTGTGTGTGGTATTGTTGAGGGTCTATGTTGGGAGGACATGGAGGGAGCTGTGGGAAATAGCAAGGCTGTGTGTGGTATTGTTGAGGGCCTATGTTGGGAGGACATGGAGGGAGCTGTAGGAGATAGCAAGGATGTGTGTGGTATTGTTGAGGGTCTATGTTGGGAGGACATGGAGGGAGCTGTGGGAAATAGCAAGGCTGTGTGTGGTATTGTTGAGGGCCTATGTTGGGAGGACATGGAGGGAGCTGTGGGAAATAGCAAGGCTGTGTGTGGTATTGTTGAGGGCCTATGTTGGGAGGACATGGAGGGAGCTGTGGGAAATAGCAAGGATGTGTGTGGTATTGTTGAGGGTCTATGTTGGGAGGACATGGAGGGAGCTGTGGGAGATAGAAAGGCTGTGTGTGGTATTGTTGAGGGTCTATGTTGGGAGGACATGGAGGGAGCTGTAGGAGATAGAAAGGCTGTGTGTGGTATTGTTGAGGGTCTATGTTGGGAGGACATGTAGGGAGCTGTGGGAGATAGAAAGGCTGTGTGTGGTATTGTTGAGGGCCTATGTTGGGAGGACATGGAGGGAGCTGTGGGAGATAGAAAGGCTGTGTGTGGTATTGTTGAGAGGACATGGAGGGAGCTGTGGGAGATAGAAAGGCTGTGTGTGGTATTGTTGAGGGTCTATGTTGGGAGGACATGGAGGGAGCTGTGGGAAATAGCAAGGCTGTGTGTGGTATTGTTGAGGGTCTATGTTGGGAGGACATGGAGGGAGCTGTGGGAGATAGAAAGGCTGTGTGTGGTATTGTTGAGGGTCTATGTTGGGAGGACATGGAGGGAGCTGTGGGAAATAGCAAGGCTGTGTGTGGTATTGTTGAGGGCCTATGTTGGGAGGACATGGAGGGAGCTGTGGGAGATAGCAAGGCTGTGTGTGGTATTGTTGAGGGCCTATGTTGGGAGGACATGGAGGGAGCTGTGGGAAATAGCAAGGCTGTGTGTGGTATTGTTGAGGGCCTATGTTGGGAGGACATGGAGGGAGCTGTGGGAGATAGAAAGGCTGTGTGTGGTATTGTTGAGGGCCTATGTTGGGAGGACATGGAGGGAGCTGTGGGAGATAGAAAGGCTGTGTGTGGTATTGTTGAGGGCCTATGTTGGGAGGACATGGAGGGAGCTGTGGGAGATAGCAAGGCTGTGTGTGGCATTGTTGAGGGCCTATGTTGGGAGGACATGGAGGGAGCTGTGGGAAATAGCAAGGCTGTGTGTGGTATTGTTGAGGGCCTATGTTGGGAGGACATGGAGGGAGCTGTGGGAGATAGAAAGGCTGTGTGTGGTATTGTTGAGGGCCTATGTTGGGAGGACATGGAGGGAGCTGTAGGAGATAGCAAGGCTGTGTGTGGTATTGTTGAGGGTCTATGTTGGGAGGACATGGAGGGAGCTGTGGGAGATAGCAAGAGGTATAAAGGTTGTCTGTGGTATTGTTGAGGGCCTATGCCCCAATGGGGGACAAAGGGCAGAAGATGAAGAGGCCTTATGGAGAAAATAAAACACATTCCATGAATCAAGAGATGAGGAAACCACACTGGTGCTGGGTGGAAGACACATTCCATGAATCAAGAGGTGAGGAAATGACGCTGGTGCCGGGTTGAAGACACAGTGAGAAGACCTGAGGATAATATAACTACCTCTCTCTTGTCTGGAACCCACAAGACAAATAAAATGGTGGGAGATCTAAACACACATGGAGAAGAGAATTAATGATAGATATGAATTATATTGGAAGGACATAGAGGGAGCTACAAAAGATAGCAAAAGTTGTGGGAATAAAGAAGTCAATCACTTGAATATTGAAGCAACTAGTGCATACAATAGTAGCCTTGGCTGCACAGTTGTCATCAGACTTGAATATTGAAGCTACAAACTAGTGCATACAATAGTAGCCTTGGCTGCACAGTTGTCATCAGACTTGAATATTGAAGCTACAAACTAGTGCATACAATAGTAGCCTTGGCTGCTCAGTTATCATCAGACTTGAATATTGAAGCTACAAACTAGTGCATACAATAGTAGCCTTGGCTGCACAGTTGTCATCAGACTTGAATATTGACACTACAAACTAGTGCACAAAATAGTATCCTGGCTGCTCAGTTGTCATCAGACTTGCATATTGAAGCAACAAACTAGTGCATACAATAGTAGCCTTGGCTGCACAGTTGTCATCAGACTTTATGTCAACAACATTCTCAGTAACAATGATCTGTTAACACATGAAGCCAAATGTCGGTCACAATACTGTGCAATGGTCATTTTTACTGAGGAGACGAGCATGTGCGCAATGAGTACCGCAGTGTTGCGGGGCAAAGACAAGACAGTCACATAGACAAGACAGCAATAGATGCAACATTATATTCATTTATCAATCAAAGTCACTTATTGTATGTGGATGAGTTTGCAATAAAACAACTTTTTCCTTTTCGCAAACTGCTCATTGTGTTTACCTCGAGGTATACATGAAGACAATTCAAACTGTACTGTTTATGCAGTTCTGTAGGCAGAAATAGTTTTTAGAAAGTAAATCTGTTAAGCCCTCTAACTTTACACTAGCAATGTTACTTCTATATACTGTGGTACCTCGGGTTACGAATGCCTCAGCTCACAAACAGTGCCTCGGGTTACGAAGGCAAGAGAGAGAGAGCAAGGTTTAACGTTGGAGACAAACTATCGCATACAGTACAAATGAAGGCCACGCAGTACTAACATCGCCTAGCGCTAGCCTAGTAGCCTAGTTTTGCACGTGTGCGCAGCCTCACTTTCATTGGCCTTACTACACAGCAGTAAAAAATTTCTTAGCAGTGGCACTGTGTTCAGTTTATCTCCATTATTTTCCACGTTAACCCCATCAATTATGAGTTTGAAGAACAGTAGTGGTGCTGCTAGGAAGCAGAAACGTTTAACAGTGGTGGTAAAGAAGGAAATAATTATGACATGAAATGGCGTTCGTGTGTGTGTGACAATGCTAATGAGTACAGCATGGCAAAATCAACTATTTCCACCATCATAAAGAACTAAGAGTCACTCAAATCAGTAGATGTGGCTAGAGGCATAACTAAGCTGTAGAAGCAAAGACCTCAAATTTTAGAAAAAGTTGAAAATCGTCTCTTGATCTGGATCAATGAAAAGCAACTTGCAGGAGACAGTGTCATTGAGGCAATAATAAAAAGGTGGAGCCTTTGCACAGTGATTTATTGTCGAAATTGCTTAGTACAAGTGCTAAGACTGGCAATTTTAAAGCCAGTAGAGACTGGTTTGAAAAGTTCAAAAAAAAAAAAAGAAGTGGCATTCATAGTGTAATTAGGCACGGAGAAGCTGCAAGTTCTAATGAGAAAGAAGCCGAAACGTTCAAGGTGGAATCTGATAAGATCATCAAAGAGGAAGACTAAGTTCCACAACAAGTCATTAATTGCGATGAAACGGGCCTCTTCAGGAAGAAACTGCCAAAGAGGACCTTTATCGCCCAGGAGGAGAAAGCACTGCCGGGGCACAAACCAATGAAGGACAGGCTAACTCTGCTGTTCTGTTTCAATGTAATGGATTAGATTGTGTCCTTGGGCCAAAATATGGGCCTGGAAGTCAATGGCAATGACCTGGAGGAACTGATTGAGGACCACAGTGGAGAGCTCACTACAAATGAGCTTGTGGATCTTCAGAATGAACAGATAAAGACATTAAAGGAGGAGCAGTCGTCCAATGATGAGGAGCCAGTGACCGTTTCAACTGCCAGGATTAAAGAAATTTGCAGCAAGTGGGCAGACGTCGAAGACTTCATTGTGAACTATCATCCAAACAAACTTGATGCTAACAGGCAGTAAACCTGATGAATAATAACGTGATGGCCCACTCCAAGAAGATTCTCCAGCAAAGGAAGCGACAAATTTCCCTTGATAGTTTCTTGGTGCAGAAAGATTCCCAGTCAGCTGCCAAGAAACAGCGACAAGAAACTCCTGAAACTAATGATTCAGAATAGCAAAGAAAGTGACAAATTTCCCATGATCGTTTTCTTGGTAAGAAAGATAGACTAAATCTTTTTTTATTTTACATTAAATTTATTTAGTTGTTTTCTTTCTCTTTATTTAATACGTGAAGTACACGTATTCTTTGCGTTTTGTCAGGTAAACGACCGGATGTTAATTTTTAAAAAAACGATCCTTTCATCTGAAAACGGACTGTCTCTATTTCACTGATTTCAATGTTTTGGGTTACAAACGTTTCGGGTTATGAACTGATTTCTGGAACAAATTAAGTTTGTAACCCGAGGTACCACTGTATTACAAAAACTAAATATTGCTACTGATATTTTAATTATTTAAATTAATCAAAAGTTACAACATTTTATAAGGTATACACAAGAAATATATGTATTTTAAAATATGTAAGCATAAAAACATACTAGCAAAGACAGTCAATGTTTGTTTCACACTGAATATGAGGCAACTTCAAATGAAAACCTTGTGGTACTGTAGCACATCATGGATGATGTGGTGTATTGAACCTTGACAGATGTCAAGATGTGCGGCAATGTCACTCAGTCAATCGGAGGTTTTCCTTTATGAGGCTTTCAACAGCTGCAATCGACTCTGGGGTCACTACTCGGTGTGCCTGACCCGGTCGTGAACAATCTGTCACAGAAGTCACGCCGTTATGAAACTTCCTACTCCATTCATAAATTTGCTGGACTTACAGGCATACTGGACCTTCATTCGCCGATGAATTTCTAAAGGTTTCACCCCTTTACTGATTAAAAAGAAACAGACAACAGATCGCTGCTCCTCTTTGGTACATGTCAAAAGTGGGGCAGCCATCTTTAAACTGTCCTTATGATGTCACCGTGTTCATCTCCATCATGATATCACATACTTAACACTCTTGATATCCTTAACAAAAATATTGACAGGTTACAAGGCATGGTTATTGTAATTTCTATCCCACTTATAAGGTTTTCATTTGGAACCCCCCCCCCCCCCCCCCCCCCTCCCTCCTTATACTTATTGTGGGCATCTCCATTTTCCTTTCTTGCTGAAACAATACAAGTTCAGACAATGGTGTGTTTTAACCATGTCTCATTAACTTATTCTGTACCAAGCAACTCACAGCAGACACTGATAAGTCACTCCTAGAGGACAAAATCACTCGGTTGTCTTCAGACAAGTATGTCTTGTACAGGGTAGCTAAGAAACATGTCTTTTGGTCAGACATTCATCAGTTACTCCTAGAGGACAAAATCACTCGGTAGTTTTCAGACCAGTATGTCTTGTACAGGTTAGCTAACAAACACATATCTTGTGGTCAGACAAAGGATAAGATGAAGCTACATGTTCTAGCCTTCTGACTTGTACAATGAAGCCTGTTTGTACAGCCACACATTTCTCCAATTTGTATGAGTAAATGGTTAGAAAAATATATAAAGGCATATATAATTAAATTAATGTGAAAGAATATATTTCCTAAATAATATTTAATCAAGTTAGTAAGATTCAAGTAAACAGAAGTTTTCCTAATCAGCCATTAAACAACTGTGTACATACACACACGAGTTTGTGGCATGTATATCCAACATCTTCATATATCCAACATCTTCATAAGTGCATGTTCAAACATGTGCAATTTCACTGGCAGAGAGGAAGATCATTATAAAATCTATAATCCAGGAATGTTTTATCCATTTGTTAACATTTTCATTAAAAAAAATCTTGTAAACCTTTACAGATCATAAATGTTATTCAGTTATCTTTTTTGATACCTGTGTAATTTCACATCTAAGCTCTAAGCATGAAGTTATTAATATTATTAAACAATTATGAATAGAGACAAAAATGTTAAAATAATAAACTTACTTGAATGTGTCTTATTAACACCTACTTAAACTGCTAAGTTCATGCTACAATAAGGTTAATTACAACTGCTGTATTTAGCCACTAAACATCATATACTTACATCCTACCTTTATTTTATAATCACTGGTATTCAGGCTGATTTATGGTATACTTTGCAAACGATGCATTCAGATATCTCTTTTTATTTTTTTTTCAGTGTATGGTTACAAAGATTGCTTTCACAAATAAATTCAAGAATGTAATGTCCATAGATTAATTGCTACAATGATTGACTAAGCTTCAATCAAACCAAGCTAATCATTCAATGTGACCATAGAGGGCAATGTTTCAGAAACGTAAACAGCTTTCTCATAAAACCAGGCCTGGAAGGGATGTAATCATTTGCCAAGTATCACTTCAGAGGTACACAATCATGTTTTCAAGCCGCATTTATTTGTAGTTCCAATGACCTCTGACATTTTGAAATAGTTGCTCTTCAACTGTATTATTTCCTTTGGTTAATGATGGACAGATCAGCTTCTCATCTGAACCTTCACCACAACATTTTGGAGAAAACGTAATAAATACAAACAACAAATGAATTAGAAATATTTGTTAAAAAACATTTGATTTTAACTTTAAGTAAAATTTCTTCAAACATTATTTCTTATTAAGATGAAGTGTGTATGTGCACGCAAACAAAAGACTGCCTTTAGTACAGTGTTTCCCAACGTGGGGCCCATGCCCCACAGGGGGGCATTTCGATTGTTAAGGGGGGCAATTCGAAAATGGGAAGAAATCGGCTGGATATAACAAAACGGGGAGACTTGAGACTGAAGTTAACTAAATTGGAACCTGACATAAAATCTCTTTGCAGCAAGCATCAAGCGCAAGGATCTAACTAAATTTAAATAATTACTAATAATTAAAATAATATAGAAAAATCTTTCATTAAAATTATTTTGTACTTGAATTTCAGTTCTCCATTATATGTTTTAAAAATTTACTTACTGCGTTTGCTCAATAATTTCCTAGTGATTTCTTCCTAAAACGTATCGGTCCTTTGGCTGGGATTTGCTGCTCTCCCCCCAATAGTGCGCCTGGTCTGGTCGGGGGCCGGGATGATCAAATAAAAACCCATCACATATCTTCACCTTAGATGTGGGCCTGGTGGACCACTGTGGGCAATAGCTCACAGTGAGATTAAGGGTCCACACAAATCAAGGGGGAGGCGGGGGAATAAGCTTGTCTGGGGTAACTGCCAAACCCCCCCCCCCCCCCCAAAAAAAATATTCACCCGACACACAGGGACGCGGGACCAGGGAAAGGGGAGGGGGCTCTGGCCCCTCTGGGAACCGTGAGCCCTTCTAAACAAAAAATTTCAAGTTTCTTTAGTGAGAATTTCAATTTTTGAATATTAAAAATGATACATATGTTGGAGGGGGGGGGGGGGGGGGGCATAAGCATTTTAGAAAGGCTTAGGTGGGGCATAGCACAAAAAAGGTTGGGAAACACTGCTTTAGTATCATGTCTGCCAGACATTATTTGTATGAATGACACTTCTTCTGCTTCATCCTGTCATCTCTCAATGAAGCAAAGGCCCTCAGCCAACTCACGCCAAGCCCTTTGTAGACTTGTCCCTGATTGGTTGGATTTTGTAACCATGTGTTCGATGAGATGAGGTGGCCAGTCTCATGCCAACCCTCCTTAGTCACCGCCTGTGGCAGGCATGGAAGGTTACAGTGTTACTGTTCTTTGCTTTCTTCATGGGCCCTGGTCACACACTAACAACATGTATTACGTGCATAATTGTCTTCACACCTGGTTCTGTGGCGAAGGGATCATGAAAGCAATTTTTAATCCCGCATACCGTGTTCGAAACACACCTGCCGGTGATTTGGAAGCAGACTATCTTGCATTGGTTTCTATACAATGGTATGAGTGTCACTCATTCAGAAAGCAATGACGAACCACTGAACGTAAATTTGCCCAGGAATCACAAACAGCCAAATAATGCTGGAGTTGACTGCTACATCCTGTAAAGTATATGCAACTAACTGTTACACCTGATTATAATATGAAAATATACAGAGTTCCATTCTAAGCTGATCAAGCTGGTGTTGTGACACAGGCTGTAAATAATGTGTCACGTTTGTATTGATGTGGTTAGTTTCCGTGTGACTTCTTTTCAACAGTTTGCACTATTGTTAATGATGGAGTCCAGATACTGTAAGTTTGTGACATTTTCCATTTCTTCATTCTTGATTGATTCTTAGTTGATTTATTTGGTTGCTTCGGGATTTGATTTTTAGTTGACAAGTAGCTTTGTCTGGGAAAGTTATTTTTTCTTTTTCCTTGATAGGCAAGATTAACTGTTGGCACTGCTTGTGAGGAGAACCATGTTATCCACATATCTGAGTTCTGGAATCAAAACTGTCACAGGTCTCATGATTTTTTATGTTTCTCATTACATTTTCTGCATAGACCTTAAACAGGTATAATGAGACAATGCTTACTCCCCTTTCAAGCCTCAAACCAGTTTGATGTTTCACTGGTTACTCGGACAGCTGCTTGTTGTTCATGTTTCAGTTAAGTGAATCAAATGTGCAGAAACGCACCTCTCACGATGTTCCACAATTTTTCAGTTTTATCTTAAAATTTACAACAAGTAGTTCATGATTTGTCTTTGTGAATGTTATACACCCCCTCCATCATTGTTCATGAGTGAAAAGCTGCATTTAGGAAAATAAAAGGTATCTTATGCGATAAGTCAATATCATTGAATATGAGAAAGAGAGTGTTGAAGTGGTATACAGAACCTGTTTACCTGTATGGCAGTGAATCTTGGAATGTAAATAAACAAATTAGGAAGACCTTAGAAGCAACAGAGATGTGTCTCCTAAGACAAATGTTGCGAATTCCTTGAACTGCCAGAGTAACCAACAACGACTGCCTGAAAGAGGCTAATAAAACAAGAACATTATATCCAATAATACGAATAAGACAAACAGCTTTCTTTGGGTTATGTGAAGAGAAGAGAGGCATTGGAGAACAGCGTGGCAACTGGAAAGACCAAGGGGATGAGAGGCTGGAGCAGACCAAGAGAAATTATGCTGGACAGACCGAGATGGCATTGAGGAAAATCATCAGCAGAGATCTAGAACATCAAAGACTGAGATCTATGGAGGGACATGAACGCCTATGCCAGCTGGCATATGGCACTTGATGATGATGATGATCTAATTATTTGCATTTCTGAATTCCATAGCTACAGAAGGCAAGTTGTCAATGAAGTTTTACACTACTTGAGATTATCAAGACTGCTGCTGCTAAATGTCTACAACTGAAATGCAAACATCTACATCAATATAGCCATGTTGCAGATTCTGTAACAAATTTCACTGTCAGATTATAAAGAGCTTTCTAGACACAGCTTTTTGGTGTCAGACTATAAAGAGCTTTCTAGACACAGCTCTTAGTTTGGAATTATAAAGAGCTTACTAGACACAGCCTTTGTGTGAGCAGCGTAGAGATAAATGTTTTTTGTATTTGCTACTGCACCAACTCGTCACATATAAGATCTACTTCACTGTTTCTGCAGTATTGTGACATTAGGCCAACAACCTGGTTTGCCTTGCTGCTTCCGTTTCATTTCAGTGTTTAATTTCCCCAATGATATAAAATAACATTTCCCCAAGTAGATACCTTCATGGCCTGTTTTAACTTTTGATTTTCAATACTGATCACTCTTTCTATATGTCATCTTGGAACTGCCATAACTTCATAGATGTATTCAACACAAAAAAATCAGCAGGAAATGCAAACACATGTTCTAGAAGATACTGATTACCTTCACTGTGGTTGTGTTATGTGTATCTTCCCTGCACCATCGTTCTCATAAATGTGGGCATCTGACAAAACACAAATGTGTAAGATCAATGTTTTTATGTTTCATACATAATCTTTACAATTTTTTAATTATAAAAATAAAATTTTTAAATCTCTCCTAAAAGCAGTTATCCTATTATGTATAAAAATAATGAATATATTTCTGCCAGCCACCTAAACCTACCCTCACAGAATGAATGCTCCCAAACTTCAAGTGTTTCTTCAGCTAACCTTTCAAGGGGATGATGTTATGAACCAACTATACGATCAACATAAAACAGCTGTAAACCAAACATTCTTTGCTACTTAACCAAAAAGCATTACCAAATAGGCGATTCAAGCCATTTCTATGCAAACAGAAGGATTTCCTTTCAAACCTTAGATTACCGAGAAGATAACATACTCCATATTTGAACAATTTCAGTGACTATGAATTTAGAATCTCAGCCAAAATATTATTTGTTTATTAACTTCATATGAAAAATAACTGTGGAATGCACCTGATGTGACGCAATGAAATATGCCAAGCAAGATATTGAGCAATATATTGTTTGTATTTCTATCTGTTACTTTTGTCCCCCAATTTAACCTACACTGCACATGACGAAGTGCTCTACAAGAAAAAGCGTCATCAATTTCAAAATCATTGCTTGTGTTCTAATATTATATCTTGTTCTATACTGCCCCTTTTGTGGCCCCCTCCCATTCTTTTGTATTGTTCATGTACAATTGTAGCCATTATCATTACCTACAAAACACAAATACTAAAACATGTCAACACTTCCATAGTTACTGAATTATCCAAGCACATTGTTCACTATATAAAGAAACAGCTGATCATAAAGGGAACAACTTACCTCTGTGTTATCATTTAAAGCTTCCGCAATCATCTTCTCTATATTTCTCATGATTGCAACCTTCTGTCCTGCTGTCAGCGGGTAAACCACCTTCACGGTCGGAGCTGCCTGTGAAGTGATGCAACCACAGAATGTAACCATCAACCACAGAATATTAACTATCAACCACAGAATCACGCTTGAGTGTGTGTTTAAACAGAATCACGCTTGAATGTGTGTATAACTGGTAGGATATGTGCATATTATGTACAAGTGCTAGTATACATGGCTGATTGTAGGTGCACATATGATGACAACTGTTAATATACATGGCTGATTGTAGGTGCACATATGATGACAACTGTTAGTATACATGGCTGATTGTAGGTGCACATATGATGACAACTGCTAGTATACATGGCTGATTGTAGGTGCACATATGATGACAACTACATATATACATGGCTGATCGTAGGTGCACATATGATGACAATTATTAGTATATTTGGCTGACTGTAGGTGCACATCTGATGACAATTGTTAGTATACTTGGCTGACTGTAGGTGCACATCTGATGACAATTGTTAGTATACTTGGCTGACTGTAGGTGCACATCTGATGACAATTGTTAGTATACCTAGCTGACTGTAGGTGCACATCTGATGACAACTGTTAGTATACTTGGCTGACTGTAGGTGCACATATGATGACAACTGCTTATATACATGGATGACTGTAGGTGCACATATGATGACAACTGCTTATATACATGGATGATTGTAGGTGCACATATGATGACAACTGCTTATATACATGGATGATTGTAGGTGCACATATGATGATAACTGCTTATATACAAGGATGATTGTAGGTGCACATATGATGACAACTGCTTATATACATGGATGATTGTAGGTGCACATATGATGATAACTGCTTATATACATGGATGATTGTAGGTGCACATATGATGACAACTGCTTATAGACATGACTGACTGTTGGTGCACATATGATGACAACTGCTTATATACATGGCTGATTGTAGGTGCACATATGATGACAACTGCTGGTATACATGGCTAATATCAAGTGAGTATATCATGTAAATAAACTAACAAGTATTGATCACAGAATTAGAAGAAAGAAGTACAGATAAGAGAAAACACCAGATAATATAACAACTGAAAGCTATCATGACCATGTTGTGTACAACAAGTGTACTTCCAGGTCATGAGCACCAAATAACAATGCTGAGTCTCTATACTGCCTCAGCAGCCTCAAGGTCCCCAGCAGTTGATATTTCCACACGTCATGACTGGTCGTACAGATTGCTGTCGTTCTAATAATACAAGTTAATATGAGTGCTGACATAATGTGGGCCCTCCTCACTCTTTAAAACATGGTTTGTTCACTCACAAGTGTCCATAAGATGACTGGTTGTAAGTGTACATATGGCAGGTTGTGTGTGCAGATCTGATTGACTGTATAGCAATATGCATAAACATTGATTATATGTGTGCATAGCTGGATGTGTGTGTCTAGATATGACTAATTGTAGGTGCATAAATGGTCGGCTTTACATATAAACATTATGTATAACTATCCGAAAGAGCCAAAGGTTAATGAAAGTAGAATATTATGTACAACAACAAGAAAGAGACAAAGGTTAATGAAAGTAGAATATTATGTACAACAACAAGAAAGAGACAAAGGTTAATGAAAGTAGAATATGTGCAACTATAAGAAAGAGACAAAGGTTAATGAAAGTAGAATGTTGTGTACAACTATAATAAAGAGACAAAGGCTAATGAAAGTACAACATTATGTACAACTATAAGACAGAGACAATGGCTAATAAAGTACAACATTATGTACACTATAAGAGACAAAGGCTAATGAAAGTAGAATATTATGTACAACTATAAGAAAGAGGACGAAATATAAGATGATATAGTATTGACTGGAGGACGAAACAATAACATTAGATATGAAGACGATATAGTATTGACTGCAGACAATGCTAAGGATGAGCAACAATTAGTAGTTGCGATTGTTGTACACAGTGAGCAACTTTGGTTAGAATTGTAAAAAGACACAGGTTATGGTAGTTATTAGGAAGAACGAAATACCACAATGTAATATACAAGTAAATGAGAATATTCTTCAACAAGTGAATCGGTACAATTATCTTGGAACAGTCATAACATCTGATGGTAGATGCCTTGAAGAGATTAGAACAAGAATCTCCATGGCGAAAGTAGCCTTTAGCAAGATGAAAAACATTCTGACCAATAAAAAGATGTCAATTGAAACGAGAAAAAGAGTTAGTTAGTTAGTTAGTTACTCGCGGTTCCAACTTCATGGCAACGGGTCATCCCCATATTGCTCCGTTCCTGTGCCAGTGAATATCACAAAATGCTCCTCAATGCCCTACGTGAACAATGGAATAGACAGGAGTGTCGGCAAGCCAACAGCCCGCACAGGTACACTATGCATAATGCCGCCGCCAGAATGCCAACACAAAAGTCCTCCATGAAAAATAGTTCACCGTCGATGAAAACGGCAGTCACCAGAAAGACTACATTGACCGGGGTTTTATCCCATATGGCTCGGTCTCTTTCTGCAGGGAGACCCACCGAAAGCGCTGCACAAAGCACGAACTCCATAGCTACAGCGACAACTCCCAGGAGTCTTCTGAAAAATGCACTTGTGAACCGAAAAGGCAAACCAGTCAATCCAGCAACAGCCGGCCGGCATCGTTCCGAACATGCAGTTCACACGAAAAACTGCGGACAGATACAAAAGCATTCCACGTGAAATTCACAGCTCACAGTGTCGCGCCACGCACTCGCTCAGTAGCAGGGCGACGGAACCATAGCCTCATTAGTCGCCTCTTACGACGTGCATGGTAGGCAACAGTGTTACTATTCTTTGCTCCCCCGTATGGGCCCCGGCAACACACGGGCGGAGAAAAAGAGTGGTGAGAGGATACATAGAGCCTGTTCTTTTGTATGGATGTGCAACTTGGATAATGAGCAGTCAAGCTGAAAAACATCTGATAGCTGCAGAAATGTGGTTTCTGAGGAAAATGCAAAGAATACCATGGACAGACAGAAAAACCAATGACCAAGTACTACAGGAGACAAATGACAATCGTAAAGTGATTAGAGAAATTAGACGTAGGCAGTCAAAATTTGTTGGACATGTTATGAGAAGAAATGGATTGGAGAACTTAGTGACAACTGGCAAGATCGAAGGGAACAGACCAAGAGGAAGACCGAGAGGAAAATACCTGGATGGCTTGGCAACATGGCATGGACGAGACAGGAACACTGAGCTGATCCATGACTCTGGTGATCGAGTGAAATGGCGAGTCATGACCGCCCACTGCTTTCCGACATGGCACATGATTGATTGATTGATAAGAAAGAGACAGACTAATGAAAGTAGAGCATTATGTACAACTACTAAGAAAGAGACAAACAATGTTCTTTGACATGTAATAAGAAGAGAAGCACTGAAAATATCATGACTGGAAATATGAGTGGTAGAAGAGGCTCTATCCACACATAACCTGTCATGTTCTACTGATATCTGTTACATTACTTACCTCTCTCTCATACTGTGATCTGTGGTTATAAAAACGAAAATTCTTACAATGATAAAATTCCCTTAAAATCAACCAAATACAATGACAGTAACAGTTTAATGACTGTGCATCAACTGGGAACATCCTGCACATGCAAACATCACATGCAGGAACAGAGTCTACAACTTGTCACTAACCTTATACCAGAAGGTGATAGATATAGTTTCACCATGACCTGGTACTGATTCCACCTGGTGCCACCTGCAATTAACCAAGTGCTAACATTATGATCAGCTGAACAAAATAACACCTTGAAATGAAGGGCTAATTTACTGATCATAGACATATTTTTGGCTTTCCTTTTCAGCTTCCTGAACTTGGGAGACACTTTGCTGTAAGCCTGTTTCCATCTATTTTTATCCTCAGTGATGTTATTTCAGTCCTGTGAAATTCTAGTTCTACTGTCTTTTTATCATTTTCTTTAAGTCATTGTAGTTTTGTATTTATTTGGTAAATGCTTACTTTGTCTCTGCCTGGATGCATTCATTCAACACAACTAAGCCATCCTAAGTTGCTGGATTTCATTAGGATGAAAACTGATGGGTGTTTGTTTGTTTTAGTTGTTATCCTTTATACGCTGGTCTTACAATTTTCGATAGTTTCAAATATTCTTCTAATCCATGGTTTTCAAAGTGTTGTCACCGAGGACAGGCAATTGGTCTAAGATGGAAGCTCCGACAGGCAGACAGTAGAGTATTGCTTTACTGATCGGGCAGTTTCTGCAGCTTGTCTTGTTCCAGACATATTGGTGTTACCTTTCCTCTGGAGTAACTAGGCAGGCTGAGAGAGGGATCATGTTGCACATGCAACACATGGTCTCTAAATTCAGCCCAGGCTTTGTATTATGGAGAGGTTTTAAAAAAAAATGTTGCATATACCTTGCAGGCCGTTGCAGTCAACACCAGTATTTTTCAGCTGCTGTTGATGTAATAGGCAAGTTTTTACGTTCAGTAGCTTGCCATTTGCTTTCTGAACGACCGGCTCCCATACCAACACATTATAACACAAAGCGACAAGGTCTGCTGCACAAATCGGTCGCACGCCTTTGGCCACGGAGACCAGCGGAGAGGTATATGGAGACGTATGGAGAGGCATAACTCCATTTTTACAAACTATCGTCTGTCAAGACGGCAAGGTGCCAGTCAGTCAACTGAGAACAATCATGGTTTGTTGTATTCAAATTGCATGATTTCAGTCCAGGTGCTACTGAAAGCTACTTCTAGTAGCAATGGACTGAATTTTGCATTTGCATTAGCTTTCCTTCTTACCAGTATCCCTGGCCATTAGGCGAACCCACTCAAACTTCAGAGGTGCTGGTAATTTACGTCCCCAAGTCAAGGACGAGAAGTCAACATTTTAGTCCAACTGACAGGTGTAGGGGTTGAACACCCAACCTCAGCATCAGCACATTGGATGTTTAAGAATGATGCTCTGTTCCATTCAGCCATGCTGACCTGCCTCAAAGGTGTTTGACCCATATAATATGTTGTTGCATTCAAAGCCTTTCAGCCGTATACTACTTTGTTGTGCAAGTTTTTACAAAAATCTATATAGCACTCTGTTGTACTCAAAGTTCTTTATCTGTATTGTACTTTGTTTTACTCAAAGTTGTTTTTTACTATATAGTACTGTGTTGTATTCTATGTTTTTGATTTGTAAAGAATAAACATTCAACCTCACTACTACTATGGATTGAATCCAGAATCACTGAAAGTGCACTAACTGTTACACCACCAAGGCTCAGGGTGTACCTATGAGATGTGTTATTCTCCTTCATCATCAACCACTTGCGCTGTACTATCACCTTAATCTCCCTGGCCACCACTTACTGCCCCAGTAAGGACTCAGTGTCTGGAGCAATTCTTTAAGCTTGCGTTAAACCAGGTACATCTGTCACAAACATGGCATCCATTACCAGTGAGCTTCTTCAGTTGCCGCAATAGTATGCACAATGCATTGTTTGAATCAGGACATTGGGATATGACCAACTATACAAATTAACTACACAAAAATGATCAACATGATCACTCTAACAGATGCATGCAGGGATTCTCCCTTCACAAATGTAAAGACACCATGTCGTGATATACAATAAATACAACAAAGATATATACTAAATACTGATATAAATCAGCAGGCTGGGAGAATTTCAGTTTCCAAACAATAGAAAATGTATACCTGCACATGACTGTGCATATATATTTGTGTGTCTATTAAATTGGTGAAACTGACCAGTTTTGTAAACAACATTCTAATCACCCCCCACTCAAGAGTCTGCTAGCAACAAACTATCATATAAAATGCAAAGTGTGCTTATTGAGACAAGTGTACTTCGAAGTACTGTTAGCCTCGCCCATATGTTACCAGCACCCCAATGGAAGCAAGGAATAGTACACTGTAAGCTATGATATAGGTCGTAAGAGGCGACTAAGGAGAGTTGGCTTGAGAATGGCTACCTCATCCGGTAGAAAACTTTAGCTGCAAAATGAAACCTTGCATGAACAAGTAAACACAGGGGTTGATGTGAGTTGGTCTCCATTGGGAGATGACAAGCAGAAGAAGAAAACTTAAAGAGTGATGTGCCCCTTGGTGTTAATGCAATTAACCCTTTACCGGGCAAAACGTCCGGGAAGGTTTCAACCCCGGAACGGGCAATCTGCCCGAAAGCGCCCGTGAATATTATGCATTGTAAAAACGCGATCTCGCAGCTTTCCAAGACTTCTGATTGTCTACTTTCGGTTTTGCCGATAGCTTAACATCGTGGTCGCCATTCGCAAGCGTGTACTTTGAATGGTGAACGGATTTTTTGGTAGTTTTTGTGGGTTTTACGCTTTGTATTTCAAAATGGATTCTGACAATTCTTCAAGTGATAGCGGAGATTTTGCTGGGTTCAATTTAAGTGACATTGAAAGGCACGAAGTTGACTATTAATCGGAGCTAGATATCAGTGATCAGCGTTACTTTGCGTTAGCAGTCTTGAGTCGGACTTTAACCCTTTACAGGGCAAAACGTCCATTTGCGGCCAATCCCTTAAACGAGCAGATCGGCCGATCGCGCCCGATACTATTAATGCATTTTAAAAATGCCATCTCTCGGCTTTCCGACACTTCCGACGGCTACTTTCGCTTTCACCGGTAGCTTGACAACGTGGCCGCCATTTGTAAACGCTTACTATGAATTTGAACGGACTTTTACAGACTTTTTTTGATAGTTTTCGGGACTTTTTACACTTAGTTTTTCAAAATGGATTTCGGCGATTCTTCAAGTGATAGCCGAGATTTCGCTAGGTTCAATTTAAGTGACATTAAAGGGCACGAAGTTGACTATTAATCGCAGCTAGATATCAGTGAAAAGCGTTACTTTGCATTAGCAGTCTGAGTTGGACTTTAAAGAAAGTGATTATGATTCTGAAAATGTGTTTGTAAATTGCCGTATAGATGACGGAAAATCACAAACAACATGCTGTATTTCGTAAATATTTGTGTTCATATATAGATTACCGACAACAATCACGTGAGTAACATATTCTGCATGCTTTTCCCTTCATTGTGTTGTTTATTTAACTAAAATGGGTTGACTAACACCTTATTTGTGATGTTTTTACTAACGCAACCCGAAATTTTACCGAACCTGAAAAAATCTTGCCCGTTCAGGGCTAAAAAACGGACAAGCGTCTGCCCTGTAAAGGGTTAAAGAAAGTGATTATGATTAGAAAAATGTGTTAGTAAATTGCCGTATAGATGACCGACATCTCAAACAATATGTTGTATTTTGTAAATATTTGTGTTCATGTGTGGATTAGCGGCAACATTCACGTGAGTAAAATATTCTGCATGCCTTTTCCATTCATTTTGCTGTTTATTTGACTAAAATCTGTTGACTAACAACTTATATGTGATATTTTTACTATCGTAACCCATAATTTTACCGAACCTCAAAATTCTTCTTGCCTGTTCAGGGCTACAAAACAGTCAAATGTCTGCCCAGTAAAGGGTTAAACGAGCATGGTTCAAATGCTAGCCATGATACAGAGACATCCTGGAAACAGACACTACCCGCACCAACACAAGGAGGATTGATCATCATCTCTGATGTGATAAAGTCAGACAAGGACTACAAACAATGGATGCTGTGAGATGCTAAGAGTCACAGTAATTTCCCAAGAGGATAGTAGATGATCAATATCCACATCTTGCATACACACCACGGAGAGTCAACAGTATGCTCCGACTGAGTGTGTTGCTTGTCTATCAGGATGGAACCAAGACCTTACCAGTCCTTGATTGTCCCGGTTCATACAAGAATGAACAGGAGCAGACAAAATTCACAATATTCCTGAACATGGAATCAGATGGAACAACCTTTTAGGGGTGGAGTGGCTTAGAGACTTAGAAGTCTGCCTCTGGCTGGTGCAGACTTTGTTGATTTCACAGTCAGTAGGAGATTCAAGGAGTATGCTGAATAGGCAGCTGCCAAGGCTCATTTTCAACAGGGGCCTGGGGTTTTGAAGTCTGCCTCGTGCTCAGAAGGTCATGGGTTCATCTTTGGACACTGTGATTCAGTTGTTTTTTCCTAAGACTCATGGGAGTCCCCAGAGCGACAGAGGTTGTGCTCTATGCAGCGCTTTCAGCAGGCGGTTAGCTGCTACTCTAAGGAGAGCTTTCAGCAGGCGGTTAGCTGCTCTGTGGAGAGCTTTCAGCAGGCAGTTAGCTGATGCTCTGTGGAGAGCTTTCAGCAGGTGGTTAGTTGCTGTTCTGTGGAGAGCTTTCAGCAGGCAGTTACTTGCTGCTCTATGGAGAGCGTTCAGTAGGTGGTTAACTGCTGCTCTGTGGAGAGCTTTGAGTGGGTGGTTAACTGCTGCTCTGTGGAGAGCTTTCAGTGGGTGGTTAACTGCTGCTCTGTGGAGAGAGACTGAGGCAGATGGGGAAACTTGGTGCTATGAAGTCAATTCTCTGGCCTTTTAGCCTTTTTAAAAATTTCATAAACTGGAGAGTGGAGATCTTATAAAGATATCAATGTGCAATTAAAGTATCCTTAATCATAACAAACCAAACCAATCCTGTAAAGAAATATCCAGCAATGGCTTCTGCTATAATCCACAGACATGATTTTATTTGACATTAGCAAACTACAAAAATGGCATGATACTTCAAAGAATAATGAGCATGTTTCTGTGAACGCACCAATACATTGGAAGATATAGTACATCTCTGGGGCCTACTATTGCTTCATAACCTTTCAGGTTGGAAAACAAGGGGAACTTGTCCAGGTCAGGGTTGTCAAAATCAACCTGGTGATAAATAAAATGTCACATTCTGATCAGCCTGACAACATTTTATGGATGAGATGAAATCACTCAAGTAGTTTCTTCTAAAACATTCCATATATATAATCATATAGTAAATATGCAATTGTAGCAAATGCTACAATCAATGGTCAAGTACAAAATGCTATCAATGCAGACTTAAAATATGCAGTATGTTTCATAATAAATGCAATGCCACATTATCATATTTCCAACAAAATTGCTTCAACATTTTAAAACAAGGCTGCAACCTGACACAAATTATATCAAGTATAAGTGATTGTATTCACAAACTTGTTTATTCAAAACTAAAACTCAGACATAACTAATGTGAGAACAATGTACTCGGATACAAGGTTTGTGTAAGATAGGAGGATAATCACAAGAGTAGCAATGAGGCACTACAAATGTAACTTATACAACAGACATGTGAGCACCCACTGGTCACATTTATAAACATATACAACTGTAAACAAATGGAAGATAATTTACAAGAAAAAGATAACACAAGTAGACAGAAATAACAAAATTAGATATTACAGTTTTACAGAAGCGATGGCGTTGCAGTTATGTCACACTCATAAATGCTCCGTACATTTCTAGATTTAGAAGTGTATGTAAACTTCCCAATTGCACTCTGGTTGAATGCGCATTTAGCATATTGACATGTAGCACTAGTTCTAGTGTGTATTTTGTTATTTCAGTCTTCACTTTGTTGTCCCATTGTATACAGTATCATTACACATAAGTCTTTCTCTTATTGCTGACACTAGTGAGGAGTGATCCATTTGAAAAGTGCCCAATATAGTATTCTAGAATCCAATCAATCTGCCCTCTCAGTGCATGGACACCCTCAAGTCCAGTACAATACATCCAAGCAAGTTGTGTAGGTTTGTCACACTAATGAAAGGCATCCATGAAATCCCGTCATGTTTTTTTCCCTGTCTTCTATATCACCGACCATTTGTCACATAGTATAGCAACTTTAGCATAACTAATGTCTGCCAGTCATCTAAGAGTGGCAGTTACTGCCTCCAATTCCATCCTAATGCTGGATGTTGTAACCATCACTACTCTGTTCTTATGCAGATGTGTCTTGTATTCTAGCCGTAAACCCCCATCCTGAGCATTTCCCCATGCAGCACTGACCCACCAGTGTACAAACACGGCACCATAATAACTGACATTATCCACTCACTGCTGCTGAATCTCTGCTTAACTTTCTCTCCACACCACTCTGTATTAACTGCCCTAGGTAATTAACACATTATACAATGTTTCAAACCTGATCCACTCATAGGAGCCGCAGGGGCACAACGGCTAGCCCCTCACCTGCTGGTCCACTCATAGGAGCCGCAGGGGCACAACGGCTAGCCCCTCACCTGCTGGTCCACTCATAGGAGCCGCAGGGGCACAATGGTTAGCCCCTCACCTGCTGGTCCACTCATAGGAGCTGCAGGGGCACAACGGCTAGCCCCTGACCTGCTGGTCCACTCATAGGAGCCGCAGGGGCACAACGGCTAGCCCCTCACCTGCCTGGTCCACTCATAGGAGCCGCAGGGGCACAACGGCTAGCCCCTGACCTGCTGGTCCACTCATAGGAGCCGCAGGGGCACAATGGTTAGCCCCTCACCTGCTGGTCCACTCATAGGAGCCGCAGGGGCACAACGGTTTAGCCCCTCACCTGCTGGTCCACTCATAGGAGCCGCAGGGGCACAATGGCTAGCCCCTGACCTGCTGGTCCACTCATAGGAGCCGCAGGGGCGCAACGGCTAGCCCCTGACCTGCTGGTCCACTCATAGGAGCCGCAGGGGCACAATGGTTAGCCCCTCACTGCTGGTCCACTCATAGGAGCCGCAGGGGCACAATGGTTAGCCCCTCACCTGCTGGTCCACTCATAGGAGCCGCAGGGGCACAACGGTTAGCCCCTCACCTGCTGGTCCACTCATAGGAGCCGCAGGGGCACAACGGTTAGCCCCTCACCTGCTGGTCCACTCATAGGAGCCGCAGGGGCACAACGGTTAGCCCCCTCACCTGCTGGTCCACTCATAGGAGCCGCAGGGGCACAACGGCTAGCCCCTCACCTGCTGGTCCACTCATAGGAGCCGCAGGGGCACAATGGTTAGCCCCTCACCTGCTGGTCCACTCATAGGAGCTGCAGGGGCACAACGGCTAGCCCCCAACTGCTGGTCCACTCATAGGAGCTGCAGGGGCACAATGGCTAGCCCCTCCACTTGTCCAGGTCAGGGTTGTCAAAATCAACCTGGTGATAAATAAAATGATGTCACATTCTGATCAGCCTGACAACATTTTATGGATGAGATCACTCAAGTAGTTCTTCTAAAACATTCCATATATATAATCATATAGTAAATATGCAATTGTAGCAAATGCTACAATCAATGGTCAAGTACAAAATGCTATCAATGCAGACTTAAAATATGCAGTATGTTTCATAATAAATGCAATGCCACATTATCATATTTCCAACAAAACTGCTACAACATTTTAAAACAAGGCTGCAACCTAACACAAATTATATCAAGTATAAGTGATTGTATTCACAAACTTGTTTATTCAAAACTAAAACTAAGACAAAACTAATGTGAGAACAATGTACTCGGATACAAGGTTTGTGTAAGATAGGAGGATAATCACAGAGTAGCAATGAGGCACTACAAATGTAACTTATACAACAGACATGTGAGCACCCACTGGTCACATTTATAAACATATACAACTGTAAACAAATGGAAGATAATTTACAAGCAAAAGATAACACAAGAAGACAGAAATAACAAAATTAGATATTACAGTTTTACAGAAGCGATGGCGTTGCAGTTATGTCACACTCATAAATGCTCCGTACATTTCTAGATTTAGAAGTGTATGTAAACTTCTGGTTGAAAATACATCTAGCATATTGACATGTAGCACTAGTTCTAGTATTTTGTTATTTCAGTCTTCACTTTGTTGTCCCATTGTATACAGTATCATTACACATAAGTCTTTCTCTTATTGCTGACACTAGTGAGGAGTGATCCATTTGAAAAGTGCCCAATATAGTATTCTAGAATCCAATCAATCTGCCCTCTCAGTGCATGGACACCCTCAAGTCCAGTACAATACAACCAAGCAAGTTGTGTCAGTTTGTCACACTAATGAGGCATCCATGAAATCCCCAGTCATCTGTTGTTGTTTTCTGTCTTCTATATCACCGACCATTTGTCACATAGTATAGCTACTGTAGCATAACTAATGCCTGGCAGTCATCTAAGAGTGGCAGTTACTGCTCCAATTACATCCTAATGCTGGATGTTGTAACCATCACTACTCTGTTCTTCTGCAGATGTGTCTTGTATTCTAGCCGTAAACCCCCATCCTGAGCATTTCCCCACGCAGCACTGACCCACCAGTGTACAAACATGGCACCATAATAACTGACATGATCCACTCACTGATGCTTAACTTTCTCTCCACACCACTCTGTATTAACTGCCCTAGCTCTGGTCCACTCATAGGAGCCGCAGGGCACAATGTTAGCCCCTCACCTGCTGGTCCACTCATAGGAGCTGCAGGGGCACAACGGCTAGCCCCTGACCTGCTGGTCCACTCATAGGAGCCGCAGGGGCACAACGGCTAGCCCCTCACCTGCTGGTCCACTCATAGGAGCCGCAGGGGCACAACGGCTAGCCCCTGACCTGCTGGTCCACTCATAGGAGCCGCAGGGGCACAATGGTTAGCCCCTCACCTGCTGGTCCACTCATAGGAGCCGCAGGGGCACAACGGTTAGCCCCTCACCTGCTGGTCCACTCATAGGAGCCGCAGGGGCACAATGGCTAGCCCCTGACTGCTGGTCCACTCATAGGAGCCGCAGGGGCGCAACGGCTAGCCCCTGACCTGCTGGTCCACTCATAGGAGCCGCAGGGGCACAATGGTTAGCCCCTCACCTGCTGGTCCACTCATAGGAGCCGCAGGGGCACAATGGTTAGCCCCTCACCTGCTGGTCCACTCATAGGAGCCGCAGGGGCACAACGGTTAGCCCCTCACCTGCTGGTCCACTCATAGGAGCCGCAGGGGCACAACGGTTAGCCCCTCACCTGCTGGTCCACTCATAGGAGCCGCAGGGGCACAACGGTTAGCCCCTCACCTGCTGGTCCACTCATAGGAGCCGCAGGGGCACAACGGCTAGCCCCTCACCTGCTGGTCCACTCATAGGAGCCGCAGGGGCACAATGGTTAGCCCCTCACCTGCTGGTCCACTCATAGGAGCTGCAGGGGCACAACGGCTAGCCCCTCAACTGCTGGTCCACTCATAGGAGCTGCAGGGGCACAATGGCTAGCCCCTCACCTGTTGGTCCGGTGGTCAAGTGTTCGAATCCTCATCAAATAGGTGATTTTTTGCATCTCCCTGGCACAGGGGTTAAAGTCTTTTTCCATAATCCCATATATTCTCGTGAGTAACGCAGCTGTGCGAGAATCGACAATGGTTTGCGCCGCGCTGGTAACTTACGGTGGTATGTGAGCCAGTCGCTCAGAAAGCAATGGCAAACTACTGAGCGTAATCTTGCCTAGTACATCAACAGCAGCTGAAAAATGCTGGTGTTGACTGAAACGTCCTGTAAAGGATATGCAACATTTTTTTTTAAAATGGGTCCAAGGAAATGTTCAGGGTAGTAAAGATGGCCACTGTGATACTGACTACATCAGCCACTGCTGATTGGTGCATAGCGTTAGCACCGTATATCAGCAAGATGCCCCAAGGCCAGGAAAATTCATTTACTTTTTCCAAACTGATTCCTCCTGTAGAGTATACCCTCCAGTGAGGTCACTTTCCCTACTGTAGACTGCTTTCATAACACATGATACCCCTCTCTTGAATTGATGACTGTCCACATCATCCAGGCTTTCATGAAGGTGGTGGTTTCTATCACAGGTTACTCTCATATATTCTCTCACTTGAGCAAGAATGTGTGACTGGCAAGAATGTGGTGTGACTTAAGCAAGAATGTGGTGATTTTAGCAAGAATGTGGTGTGACTCAAGCAGGAATGTGGTGTGACTTGGACAAGAATGTGGTGACTTGAGCAAGAATGTGGTGTAACTTGGGCAAGAATGTGGTGTAACTCAAGCAAGAATGTGGTGTGACTCAAGCAAGAATGTGGTATCACTCAAGCAAGAATGTGGTGTGACTTGAGCAAGAATATGGTATGACTTGGGCAAGAATGTGTGCTGTCAGTGGTCAATTTCTAGCATTGGCTTTGGTCACATGTTACAAATAAATACCACAGTCTGCCTTCTGGCAATATTTGTATTTGTTTACAGTTTTTTTATAAAAAAATGGAGATTCCCCAAAAGTTTTTGTTTTTTTTTAAAAAATGTTTTTATTTAGTTTTAAAAACCAAAAGAAACTATTTTTCTTTTTAAAATCAGGGGAAAAAAATTTTACATTTAGCAAATAAATTCTCCTGCTCATCGTAGTGGGTGGAGTTATGACACCTGAAAATATTGTCACATCAGAAATGATACAACATTTTAAAACAAGGCTGCAACCTAACACAAATTATATCAAGTATAAGTGATTGTATTCACAAACTTGTTTATTCAAAACTAAAACTAAGACAAAACTAATGTGAGAACAATGTACTCGGATACAAGGTTTGTGTAAGATAGGAGGATAATCACAAGAGTAGCAATGAGGCACTACAAATGTAACTTATACAACAGACATGTGAGCACCCACTGGTCACATTTATAAACATATACAACTGTAAACAAATGGAAGATAATTTACAAGCAAAAGATAACACAAGAAGACAGAAATAACAAAATTAGATATTACAGTTTTACAGAAGCGATGGCGTTGCAGTTATGTCACACTCATAAATGCTCCGTACATTTCTAGATTTAGAAGTGTATGTAAACTTCTGGTTGAAAATACATCTAGCATATTGACATGTAGCACTAGTTCTAGTATTTTGTTATTTCAGTCTTCACTTTGTTGTCCCATTGTATACAGTATCATTACACATAAGTCTTTCTCTTATTGCTGACACTAGTGAGGAGTGATCCATTTGAAAAGTGCCCAATATAGTATTCTAGAATCCAATCAATCTGCCCTCTCAGTGCATGGACACCCTCAAGTCCAGTACAATACAACCAAGCAAGTTGTGTCAGTTTGTCACACTAATGAAAGGCATCCATGAAATCCCCAGTCATCTGTTGTTGTTTTCTGTCTTCTATATCACCGACCATTTGTCACATAGTATAGCTACTGTAGCATAACTAATGCCTGGCAGTCATCTAAGAGTGGCAGTTACTGCCTCCAATTACATCCTAATGCTGGATGTTGTAACCATCACTACTCTGTTCTTCTGCAGATGTGTCTTGTATTCTAGCCGTAAACCCCCATCCTGAGCATTTCCCCACGCAGCACTGACCCACCAGTGTACAAACATGGCACCATAATAACTGACATGATCCACTCACTGATGCTTAACTTTCTCTCCACACCACTCTGTATTAACTGCCCTAGATAATTAACACATTATGACAATGTTTCAAACCTGGTCCACTAATAGGAGCCGCAGGCTAATTGCCCACAGTCTGCCTTTCTGGCAATATTTTGTATGTTTACAGTGATAAGATGGAGATTCATGTTTGTCATTGTTTTATTTAGTGAAAACCAAAGAAACTATGCTTTATTCAGACTGACATGCAAACGCGAGTCAGCGCACCACAAAATGTCCTCTAACACCTTCTCAAAGCTGTCGACTATTTCATTCCTATAACTAACTACAAAAATTACCAAATTATAAAAAGTGTGGTTTAAAAAGAAGGAAGAAAAACATTGCAATGAAGATCATGAAAGATGGCTAGTTACTGTCACAATAAGATGGCTAGTTACTGTCACAATAAGTTAGGAGCAAATGTTCCTACCTGACTCTGTCTGTCATGTGGATGGTAAATAGGATATGGGTAAAGGCATTCGAACTGGCTGGGGTCAAACAACAAAAATCTTTTGTAACCTTGGATCTGAGCAAATAAATTCTCCTGCTCATCGTAGTGGGCTGGAGTTATGACACCTGAAAATATTGACACATCAGAAATGACAGATCACTCTTTCCTCCCAAAACAGTGTCAATAAAACCCAATATTTAACAGTTATGCTTCCACAGGAATTATTGTTTTCTCTGATGTAGAAAAAAAAGATGTCGGATTCCTAAAAATGAGTGCATCTGCAACATGAAAATATAAAAGGAGAACTGATTTTATAGAACAGGTTCTACTATACCAATAGTAGAGGCGTAAAAAACAGTTTGAAAGAACAACTGAAA
This sequence comes from Cepaea nemoralis, assembly GCA_014155875.1. Taxonomy (NCBI): domain Eukaryota; kingdom Metazoa; phylum Mollusca; class Gastropoda; order Stylommatophora; family Helicidae; genus Cepaea; species Cepaea nemoralis. Next base: position 242,746 of record JACEFZ010027417.1, read on the forward strand.
ATAACAAGGCATTTAAAGTCTGTCGAAAAAGTATGGGACCTATTATTACTATTACCAGGTAAGATGTAATTATTCACCTGGAGGTATCAAACCTTAATCTCCTTCAAAGTATTCTCGTTGGGAATGTACACTTCTGCCAGTGCTCTCACCACTGTTGGTAGCATTTCAAGCAGGCCTCTTTGAGAATGGAGTATAGCATGGCTGTCAGGTTCCACATGTCTTCTCATAACTCAAATCAGGTCTCTTTCAACTGTATTTGTAGCTTGGGAAATAGTCAAAAGTCGCAAGGAGTGCATTGCCAAATCATCCTTCATAATGAAGTGTACAGAACCAATTCTTATCCCCAATCTCATTCTCAAGTTCTTGGATGGTGACACAAAGGTTATGCAAGACTAAAGTCTGCAATTGGTCAATGAGCTTGTCATTTTGGTTTGTTGACGGGCAACCATTGCAAAATATATCAGAAATTCTCAATTGGACTTGCTCCTGAAAGTGCATGCAAACATCTAAGATAACAGTTGTACATGTGTGATCTACAGAGAACTCTCCAAGCAGTTCTGCTGAACAGCAAACTCATTTACAGATAAATTCAGTGTGGCTCTCAATGCATTCAAATTAAGATAAACTTTGCATCTGAAACCTGAACTGAAGTCTCAAAAAGAAGATAAGAAGAAGACAGATAAGACAACCACTGAAACATAATTTAAATATCCTTGTCTTAAACTACACATTTCTGTACTGTTCTTCATTAAAAACACTGTGTTCTGTTAGCTGCACTAAAGAACGTAAACGGGAATACCCTGTTTCAAGATCACATCAATGTAATGACTATACAATATGTTTTCAAACTGGGGTATTACACATAAAGCAAAAAGTTCATTTTGAACTATGCAATCTTAACATGTCTACGTGGTCTGTACAAAATCTGTTGGTTGTATACGTGTCTTTCCAGCAGTGATCTATTCATGACTTCAATGTTACATCCAGTAATGTCCTTTAGTAACTGAAAGCATTAACAGATTAGTCAGAAATAATAAGAGACCACTGAAGTGTGGGTTATAGAAGAATGTTGGAAATATCTTGGACAGATAACATAAGAAATGAAGATGCCTTGAAGGAGACCAACTGAAAAAGAGAACTAGGTAATCATATCAGAAGTACTAAATCAATACCCTTTTGGATACGTCATGAGAACTGGTAAACTCAAAAGTGTTGTAACAAACAATAAAGTTCAAAGGACAGACTGACGGGGAAGATTTACAGAGAAAGTGCTGGATAGCTTGTCTTCATGGCATACTGTAAAATTTATAACAAAATAAATGACAACGTGTGAGACGGGAGGCTGTGACATGATGATCAATGTCATGGATTATAAGAAGAATGTAACTTTCATGTGAGTGGCAGCAATATCTTGTTTTCTAGCCTGCTGTATTCTCCTATCACAGGCAACTTAGTCTTGTTTTTTAATGTTTAACTTTTGATTATTCTTTGCAATGCCTGACTGCAACATTCATTTTCTTTTGTTTTTCACTCTGTTCTGTGTCTTCATCCACTGTTTCCAAGATGTTCTAGTTTCTAATAGTCACAGGGAAAACAATATGTTTGAAGTGAGAAAATGAAAGATACAGGAACCAGAAGACAATATTGAACAGCAAAAAACCAGGCTTAAAGGTTACGATATCTGTAACGCACCAGTGAAAATAAAAGAAAACAAAACCCGTCAGCAGCAAACAGTGTAAAGTAGCAGCAAACAGTGTAAAGTAGGGCACTAAAACAATTTGAAAGCATAACCGTAAGTTTGATGGATATAATATCCATCATTCGCTTCTCCTTCTGCCGTTTATCCCTCAATGAAGCATAGACCACCCAAGCAAATGTTTGGTTAGTGCATTTTGCAGCTAAAGTCTTTTATGGGATGGGGTGGCCAGCCCCATACCAACCCTCCTTAGTCGCCTCTTACAAGCACGGTAGATTACAGTGTTACTATGCCTCTTACAACAAGCATGGTAGATCACAGTGTTACTACGCTTCTTACAACAAGCATAGTAGATCACAGTATTACTATGCCTCTTACAACAAGCATGGTAGATTACAGTGTTACTATGCCTCTTACAACAAGCATGGTAGATTACAGTGTTACTATGCCTCTTACAACAAGCATGGTAGATCACAGTGTTACTATGCCTCTTACAACAAGCATGGTAGATTACAGTGTTACTATGCCTCTTACAACAAGTATGGTAGATCACAGTGTTACTACGCTTCTTACAACAAGCATGGTAGATCACAGTGTTACTATGCCTCTTACAACAAGCATGGTAGATTACAGTGTTACTATGCCTCTTACAACAAGCATGGTAGATCACAGTGTTACTATGCCTCTTACAACAAGCATAGTAGATCACAGTGTTACTATGCTTCTTACAACAAGCATGGTAACAGTGTTACTATGCCTCTTACAACAAGCATGGTAGATCACAGTGTTACTATGCCTCTTACAACAAGCATAGTAGATCACAGTGTTACTATGCTTCTTACAACAAGCATGGTAGATTACTGTGTTACTATGCTTCTTACAACAAGCATGGTAGATTACAGTGTTACTATGCCTCTTACAACAAGCATGGTAGATCACAGTGTTACTATGCCTCTTACAACAAGCATGGTAGATCACAGTGTTACTATGCCTCTTACAACAAGCATGGTAGATCACAGTGTTACTATGCCTCTTACAACAAGCATGGTAGATCACAGTGTTACTATGCCTCTTACAACAAGCATGGTAGATCACTGTATTACTATGCCTCTTACAACAAGCATGGTAGATTACAGTGTTACTACGCTTCTTACAACAAGCATAGTAGATCACAGTGTTACTATGCCTCTTACAACAAGCATGGTAGATTACAGTGTTACTATGCCTCTTACAACAAGCATGGTAGATCACAGTGTTACTATGCCTCTTACAACAAGCATAGTAGATCACAGTGTTACTATGCTTCTTACAACAAGCATGGTAGATTACTGTGTTACTATGCTTCTTACAACAAGCATGGTAGATTACAGTGTTACTATGCCTCTTACAACAAGCATGGTAGATCACAGTGTTACTATGCCTCTTACAACAAGCATGGTAGATCACAGTGTTACTATGCCTCTTACAACAAGCATGGTAGATCACAGTGTTACTATGCCTCTTACAACAAGCATGGTAGATCACAGTGTTACTATGCCTCTTACAACAAGCATGGTAGATCACTGTATTACTATTCTCTGCTTCAAGGGCTCTGGCAACACATGGGTGATATCCATTATGGCTACTTATTTCACTTGATGCCAAAGAAAACAAGCTTTGTGTATCACAAGGCAGCTTTATCACACCCTAAAATAAGATATATGAACCATAATATCAACATGCTAAATATGAAAACATGATGTTGATCTTGAAAACAATAGAAGTTAAACAAGGGGGGCTGAGTGGTCTCAAGGTATGGTGTCCACCTCAAGTGCTGGAGGTCCAGGGTTCAAGCCCCGGTGAGGGCCGGGATTTTTTCACATGGACTTCTAGTAACAAAATTTCCTCTGGTCTCTGGGTAGTGAGATCAGATGCCCGTGTGTATTGTTACGTATGTAAAAAGTTTCTTGGCAGTTAGGAAATAAAAAAAGAGTAGCCTAACAGCGCTGCCCGGGCAAAATTTCGAGTTAAAAATCTACCCAAAGTATTTCAGGATCCTCGCTGATGCTACGGAGTTCGTGCACTGAGCTGAGATTCTCCAAGATCAGGCTTGAGTTAGGAGTAGAATGGAGCACTTATGGGTTACACCCATGTGCCGTAATGTTGATCCGTCGACTAAACGAATCTAGATGTTAAACAATATTTCTTAGGCCAATGTGTTGGTTGAACAGTGAACTAGTAACTATGTTCACATATTTATTAAAATCTAAAGATACCAAATAAATTAAATAAAGACAGATGAAAAGACATTAGGAACTTCACCAGATAGTAAAGGATAGAGATGAGGCAGTTGAATGTTCAGGGGTAACTATAACAAAATTACAGGACTAATAAAATACCTTCCATGCCCACCAACAGGAGATTGGATGTTAAGGGGCCCCATCTATTTTTCTTCTGTTGCTCATTAGCCCAACACCAGTTAAAATTGGTGAAGTCCATCACCACACGCTTGCCAACTGAGTCATTCAATGGCTGTTGCAAGTATATCCTGAAAGACAGACAACAATGTCATTAGGTAAAGAAAGAAAGATTAGGTAAGGACCAGAAATTTCCTATCTACTGCCTATAACTGTAATCTTAACCAAATGAAAAAACTATTTAATCTTGTGGAATGAACTCTCTCTGTCCCAAGCCATGTGTGATCAACTATTGTGTGTCAAACAATGTATTCTGTGGTATTATTATTATAAGGGGCGTTCATCTGAAATCCGTTCGTGCCGCACCGCGCGTAATTGCGTACGTTGAACATATCATGTCATAGCGATGTGATAAGTACTCACCAATGAATAAAAGAGCACGTGCTTATTGTCCAATGATGCACAGGTTCTGTTTAAGACCACTGAGAAAATGGTCTGGTTGATCCAAAATCCGTCCAAAGAAGCTCAAAGAGCGGTGATTCAGTTTCTTTCATTTGAAGGATGTCGACCAGTGAACATTTATTGAAGAATACAGGCAACTTATGGTAACAAATGTGTGTCGAAGACAACAGTGACAGACTGGGCACGAATGTTTTGGAAAGGACGTCAGTTCACAAGAGATCTTCGACAGTCGGGTCAAGCGCATACTGTTGCAACAGAAAAAACCATCGCAAAAATTGATGCAGCAGTACAGATGAACCGTTGTCGAAGCATACGTTCGCTAGCGAAAGAATTTGATGTGTCAATTGGGACAGTTCAAAAGATCGTTCGTAAGAAACTGCAATATCGGGAGGTGTGTTCACAGTGGGTACCACAGATGGTGACCGACCACCAAAAAGAGGAATGCATGGGATGGTGTTTGAACCATTTAATCGTTACAGAGTGGAGGGTGATGCATTTCTCTTCCGCATAGTGTCAGGCGATGAATCATGGTGTCACCACTTTGAGCCGAGCAGCAAAAGAGAGAGCATGCAATGGAAGCATGCTGGATCACCAAAAGACAAAAAATTCAAGCTACAGGTTTCCTCTGGTAAGGTTATGCTGAGCGCATTTTTTTACCATGAAGGGCATTGTTGGCTGACTTTAAAGAACCTGGTGTCAACATCAACTCTACCCACTACTTGCAAACACTAGACAAGCTGCCAAAAGCCATCAAGAATAAACGACCCAGCATGCTTTCTCGAGGTGTGATTTTGTTGCACGATAATGCTCGTCAGCATGTTGCAAAGATTGTGCAGGAAGCATTAGCAAGGAAGAAGTGGGAAATTATGCAACATTAAGCCTATAGTCCTGATTTGTCACCATATGATTTTCATTTGTTTGGACCTCTAAAAAAAAGCTCTCAAGGGGCAACGATTTCACACAGATGCAGACATAATGAACACGGTAAATAGTTGTTTCAGTGAGCAACCACAATCCTTTTTTGTGAACCTCATTTGCCGCCTACCTAAGCAATGGGATGCTTGCCTGAATGCTTATGGCGACTTCTTCTGACCAACCCATGGTGCATAATTCATTCAAAATGAATGCTTTGTTTAATTCTACCACACCTATTAATGTTTCTTTCATACTTTTGTAATAAAGCCATTGGAATGGGTTTCAAATGAACATCCCTAATATTATTACGTTTGGTCTGAGCATTCTATCTAAAGAAATCTAGCTACAGTATTTGAACATGCAGCAACACTGTGCATGTTGCATCTTCAAAAAGCCACAAAACCATGGTGCTGTACAATCTTCTAGCAGTGAAAGAGTTCAGCAATCAAAGAAGACAGTGATATATTTATGAAACAGTGGCTTTCATCTACAGAACGCTATATTATCATTCTGAATGATCTCTAACTGCTCCTAATGACACACAAATAACCATCATGTACCATCGTGAGTAACACAAGTGATCATGTTTTCCCACAACCATGTGTTTCCTGTTTTCAAAAAGTCTGACCGCTGGTAATTTGTCCATGCCATTATATAAACCACTCCAGCTTTTCTCCCGCTGACTACAACTGTCTCTAATATTCTTAATCTTTCAGACTGTTACAACATAGCCAATATAATTTCTTCTATAACATGACCAAATTATGATGAACATACTGTACTGAAGATGCTAATTGTCAGTCTATGCATTTGCCTTCTGTACCACTATCTGGACATTAACATCATATATGGCCATGGGATTCTCAGAATTACACACAGAAACCACATTTAGGTGGCAGATAGTTTCTTTGTCATCATGGTTTTCAGGGTCCATGATTCATTGGCATAAGTCATAAGGGCAATATTAAACTTCCACAGACTGGAATCTGTCATTCAGCATGTTCTATATGCCCTGATAAATCAGCATGTTCTATATGCTCTGATAAGAGCATGTTAGCATTCTGATAAGGGAGTCTCCATGGTGAAGTGGTCAAGCCGTCTGTCTCAAACTCCGAAGGTTGTAGGTTTGATTCCAGGCTGCGTCCTTCAGTTCACAAGTGCATTTTTTCAGAGACTCCCGAGGGTCGTCGCTGGAGCTACTGAGTTCATGCTTTGTGCGACGCTTTCCGTGCTGCTGAAAAGGGACTGAGCCACGTAGGATAAAACCCGGTGCAATGAAGTAACCCTGTCGACTTTTAAGAGACTTTTATATGATCTGATAAATCAGCATGTTCTATATGATTTGGTAAATCAGCATGTTCTATATGATCTGGTAAATCAGCATGTTCTATATGCTCTGATAAATCAGCATGTTCTATATGCTCTGATAAATCAGCATGTTCTATATGCTCTGATAAATCAGCATGTTCTATATGCTCTGATAAATTAGCATGTTCTACACGCTCTGATAAATCTAGCATGTTCTATATGATCTGATAAATCAGCATGTTCTATATGATCTGATAAATCAGCATGTTCTATATGATCTGATAAATCAGCATGTTCTATATGATCTGGTAAATCAGCATGTTCTATATGATCTAGTAAATCAGCATATTCTATATGATCTGATAAATCAGCATATTCTATATGCTCTGATAAAAAGCAGTCTTTGCTGGGATTATTATGCATGTTATCTCTGTGTTGCACTTCCCAAGTGTTCTTACGAGGTGTTACACTATCCCCAGTGTAACACTTGTTTTAGTGTTGTCCCAGATACCTGCCAATCTCCAGAGACAAAGACCTATACGACATACCACAAAGAGCCTAATATCTCCATCCTTAATTTTGCATGTCCTGTGTATCCAGTATCTATATCCAGCACACACCTTTCCCCAGATAACATATTGGCTGAAAGTGTATGCTGGGTTACTACTTATTGTACGCCACAGAAATGCTGCCAGCAAACTTGAATGCATGGCTTTTCTACAATCTGTGCATGTTTTCATCAGCAAACCTCCCTGCAGGTGGATTCGCATGAAGAACATGGATGGACATTTCTATAAAGTCCCATAGCAGACCCTGATGTGGCTATGGGATGTGGTAGGATCATCACATGTTGTAGCCTGAGTACATGGAGGAACATGTGGCCAGTTTTTCCCTCCTGTAGCGAATGATGAGGGGTGGCAATGAACTCTTGTCACATCTACCTTCATGCCATTATCAGGATAATAATGTTTTTAACTGATACACCTAATGGCTGGACATGAACAATGACAATTCTGCTGTTCATAATAGGCACTAGTAGAACTGGATTGGATCTTGTTTCCTGAAAAAAGAGCTTCAAAATGTCATGATAAAATAACATTTATATATGAAAAAGCTGACAAAGCCCATGGTAGGGTGTACAATGAAGATAATTGCCAAAAAAAACTGTCAAAGTATTCTAAACCTTCTAAGCTGGCAGCTGTGACACTCTGGACGCCTGTTTTCTCTTGTTCATGATATGCACGAACACTGAAGAGCTACTAGTGACTTAACTGTTAGATTTATCAGCAGACAGCTGAACAACAATTGCTAGTTTTCTCTTAAATGAGAGGGAAGACCAGCAGAACTTTTAACCAGATAACAGTGGGAACGATTAGTAGTATGACTCTTCGCTGGCTGTTGAACGAGAAGACGGAGCACTATGGGAATGTCCTGAGTGCAGTGATGTCAGTTCTTAACTTTTAAATATCATAAATACAATGGCATTAAAGATGAGAATGATCAATGATCATTCAGAATATTGACAGTGTCATGTATAAGTTGTCAGTTAAGAACACACACTGCATTATTGACTCCATCATTTGCTAGCACACAGGTCAGAGTTCAATTTCCTAGAAGGAGGGAATTTGCCCTCTCATCGTGTTTGATTCTGGGATTGACAGTCTTGTACAATTTGCATCCAGAAATTTCTCTTTGAAGAAATCACATTGAGGATGAGAGCTGGTCACTCTGACTGTATAATGCTGTGATCTAAGAATATGTCAAGCACTATCAATGACATGGTTATGGAAGATCTGTTATGGGATCCACTTCATCTGAAGTGAACACAGAAGTGGGAACACAGATAAATATAACTATAGAAATTACCATTCACTGCTATCTGTCTTCTTTAACTTGGAGGCAAACTCCTGGAATGTCATGTCTGAATGCGAGGTAGGGGGAGTAAAGTCTTTATTTTGTGGTAACTTCTTTTCATCATAATACTTGAACTTTTTATTTTCAGAGGAGTACACAGTATACTGTCCAGACCCCAGGTTTGAGCACAAATAGGCCAGGTCCCAGTGATATGCTGATCCCACCAGATCACTGTCAGTTAACACCACAGGTTGCTGCAATAAAAACAATCACTTTTAATAGGTACAAGTGCACACACTCTGCTCCTGTAACATTGCTGGTAAAAACAACAAAAAGGTGTAGCAAAACCAATATTTCAAACACCTCCATGACCTTTCTATTATACATATATAGGAGATATTCTGACCTTTTCAGTCACAATAGAATAAACTACATGAAAACTATGTTTCCAGAAAATGTCTATCACCTTCAGGAGGTGCTGTGCGCTGGAAGAACATAACAGCATTATCTAGAGTGCTTCTGATATTTACTGTATCTCACAGTGACTGAATATATCAGAACTGTTCATTGCAACACATGGAAGACTAGCTGGTTTCTAGTGTTTTCTATTTACAATCACCTGGCCCGTGATGAGAATTGAGATCCACTTTGGCTTTCCATCTTGTATGACAATAAAAGTTTTCCAGTGGGATCTCTTAGATCGTCATAGTATTTCTCCTAGACACATGTCAGATACATTCTTTGCGTGTCAACACTACAAATCATTGACGGTTCTCTCTCCTGAGAGGCTGGTGCAACAAGGAGTGACCACAGGAACTGGCCAACACTCAGTACTCTGAAGACAAGCCAGACGACCATATAATCAGACTGCAATTGGTACCATTAGTACTGGGACTCTTCACTTGCTGTTGAAGTTGGGGACAGAGTCCATATGGGAATGTCCTGAGTGCAGTGATGTCGGTTGTTGACTCAACTCAACTCTCCTGAGTTTAATAGTGAATTCATCCATTACAATGTAAAGTGCCAAAGCTAAGGTCAAGTATAATATGTACGGTGACTAAAGCGCTTTGTTAGATCTCTATGTCTGACAATCTCCTTTATACACTGAAATGTTCCTAAATAATTGTATAAATGTTATAGCTGTTGTTTGATTGTCTTAATATTTCTTGTGTTTTACTATGTTAAATATTTTCTTATTTCTTCATGTTTCAGTGGGTTAAATGATTGATTATTTCTCCAAGATTAATTCTGTTTACAGTTTATTTCTTCGTTTTCCCCCAAAGCAGTTCCCTGCTATGATCTGTGATGTGGCAGCATCATCACATTCTGTAGACCTGAATGTATGGAGGAACAGGTGGCCATCACATCCTGTAGACCTGAATGTATGGAGGAACAGGTGGCCATCACATTCTGTAGACCTGAATGTACGGAGGAACAGGTGGCCATCACATTCTGTAGACCTGAATGTACGGGGGAACAGGTGGCCATCACATTCTGTAGACCTGAATGTACGGAGGAGCAGGTGGCCATCACATTCTGTAGACCTGAATGTACGGAGGAGCAGGTGGCCATCACATTCTGTAAACCTGAATGTACGGAGGAACAGGTGTCCATCACATTCTGCAGACCTGAATGCACGGAGAAACAATGGCCAGTCATTTCCTCATTTTCTCAAGCAACTAGCCCAGGAATTGAACTTGCGTCCAACTGTGCTAATGGCATTACCAGCTCAGCTCGCTATCAACTTCCCCAGTTTTCATTAATATTTGTGTTGTCTTTGAAACATAAATACAAATCTATTTACTTCTGTTACTTCTACAGCTCTTGCAATAATCTCCGGATCATATTCCCTTGCTTTCTACAAATCCACAATGTTCACTAACTTCTGGTTTATTTACTCTTCTCATAATTATTTTATATGGATTTTAATAGGTCATAATGTTTGATTTCTTCTAACATAAAGATCTGATCTGGGGCTTTTCATATCATCATGTAACGTATTATTAATTAGAAATGTTTCTTTTCTTCTTCTTTTGCGTTCATCCAGAATTTTTTTCCGGATGTGATTGCGTTGTGTCTGTTTACAGCAGAGCTGCGTTCTTGCGCCTTTAGGCCGACACATCCGACTTCTGCAGGCATTTGTTGACCGGGTTAACCTTCCCAGGGATGAGGAATGTTTGATTTCCTCTAAAATAAAGATCTAGTCTGGGTACTTTCCATTTCATGTCATATAGTTCATGCTCTAAGGCAAAAATTGGTGAACCTTCACCAGTGTCTTGAATATTTCTATCTGGTCTGTTAACCTCATACAGCTCTTCCATGTGTTCTGTCAGTCTATCATTTATATTATTTTGTCCTATTAATACTGCTCCATTATTTGGTACTGCTCATAATTGTAAGTATTGTTTGGCACAGAGTATTGCTGTAGAGTATTTCATGTTATTAGTAATCTTATTGTAAATCATCTTCTTTAGTTTCCACATAGAATCTTTGGAACAAAACTGTTTGAGGTATTGCTATATTTTCCCACCTGAACTTATTAAGTGTAATCAATACAGAGATTTTTCTCTCCAATGCTCAATAAATGGTTTTTTTCCCCACAGAAAAATTATTGCTATACATTCTTGTTGTCACCATTTATTATTGTCGTCATATCAGTCAATGTTACACATTTCTCAAAACGTTTTCTTATTTTTTCTTCTAAATGTAACTTCAAACCAGCCATTCTAACAAAATTAAGAGAATATGTGTGCAATAAAACACATAACATACAGTGTGGTTTGCTATGCTTTTTCTTCTCCATACATTCTTAAATATCAGTATGCATGTTGTCAAAAAACACCGAAGTTCACTACAAGTCCTCCAGACATTTTCAGCTCTTTTTTGTGTTTTTTAGTGTGAGCCAAATACAATTATCATTCGCCATGTATATAGAGCAACTCTACAGAAGTCTGTGTTTTTATCTGTGCCACATGGACAACAGATTCTAGTACCAACGTTAAACTTGCTGAAGAGGTATTGATATTCGAGTCTAATTTGGCCTGTGCAAAGTCTGAAGATATTTTACTTGTTCTTTTCTGTGAAGGTAATGATACGAGTCCTTATTGTGGTACCTTAGATATGAATATATCCATAGTTTGTGGTAGATATAGAGTGGAGTGTTCCAGCTGGATTGTAAGACATTGGTGTGGTATTCTGTGGTAGGTATGCTCCTGTTTTTACTACTCTTTCTGCTGTACTTATCCTGAAATTCACTGATAAAATGTATATTGTATTACTGAAAACCATTTTTGTATACTAAATTTACTTAATTAACTTCCTACTTGCCTGGCATAATCTATTAGTGTATACTGGATACTTGGAATAGAGATCAAATTTATTCATATAGAAAGAAAACCCAATTAATTTTAGCACAGCCAAATCACTATCATAAAGAACAACAGGGTCATTTTTATTAATGTCTAAGTCTTACTGTTGATTCAATTATTTTGAGTAAACAAACTTTTTGTTTTTCATTTCCGGCACCAACCATTTTTAGGGTCAACTGGCACACATTTTTCATTTATGTTCAATTATTTTCATGACATACATTTCTCACACTACACTTTAAAAAAACCATAACTATTCTAGTGTGATCACTGGCATTGCATAATAGTAAACAAAAGAAATGTCTCACACTCTGTCAGAGTTTCTACTTGTAGTTGTGGACAAGTGCATTCAAGAAATTAGTTGTTTACTTTCACTATGGGAAATCGAAAAATCGCAATGTGAATTGAATTATCAGACTTACTAGCTTCAACTTTTTAAAACATGTAAATGAAAATGTCCAGCGCGTTTGTACATACCCCAGACTCAATAAGCCGTTCTGCTTCAGGATCCTGGTAGTTTAAACGTGGTATCTGTTGCGTGGGGAATGTATATTTCTTTACATTAAAACGCTTGCCACCATAGACGCCTTCCACGGTAGCCATTTTTTAAACCACTAAATTTAGAACAAAACAAAGGGAGCAGTAATTTTGTTGCCAATATATATAGCAAACTCGCGAAAATTGTGCTTTGTTTATTGTCCTCCTTAATATGCAGCAATAATAATAAACAGTTTATGTTTATTAATTATATTAAATGTGATAGAATAATAACATTGCGTGTATTGGTGTTGCATGCTAACTATTAATTAACATCCCCCTAACAAGTAGTCCCTCTTATGTAACTGTCTCGTCCAGACACGGTCTAGATCAGTAGGTTCTCAACCTTTTTTGGCCCGTGCCCCCCTTTACCATATTTTCAGAACGTCATCCCCCCTTTTCGTATTTCCTACCTAACCCCCCCCCCCCCCCCTCCGCACCGCTCCTGCCCCTACACAGTATATGTAATAATGGAAGCACATACCAAAATAAGTCTAGACGTCCACATAAAACGTGATTTGTGACTTTATAAAAATGAATTTTAGAAGGAGTGAGACGTACAGAACCGTAAAGTATGTAGGGAAAAACAATATCAAGTAATCGGTTCTTGTATTAACGCGATCTTGAAATAATCTTAAATCTCCCCACCCCCTTCCCCGGAAACCCTAAAATTCCCCCCTGGGAGGAGGGAGGATTCCCCACCGGTTGAGAATCACTGGGCTAGATCAAGGAAGACACCACGGTTGCCATCCTAGATGTTTTATATCTAGATCTATATCTTTTTTCCCTGCGTCTGGATGTCGTTTTCTGACGTTTAGATGTTAGATGTAATTCTAGATGTTTTTCATTTGGAGTTAGATATTTGATAGATTTGACTTTTCTTTCCGTGTCATTTAATTATTACTGATACAATATGTATTACCCATTTTTTTGTTTGGTCTGGACGCGCGTAAATTATGGTAACTGCCATTATTTAAACTTTGAACTGACTTGGGTCAACGCTGAACAATCTGGCAGGCATAGTTGCCATTCTAGATATTTTATATCCAGATCTAGAGGTTTTTGCCGGCATCTGGATACCGTTTCCTGACGTTTGGATGCTGGATGCAATTCTAGATACTTTTCATTTGGGGTCGGATATGTTGAATACTTTCTAGATTTTTCTTTTCTTTCGGTGTCATTTACCTATTTTATGTTTGGTCTGGACGCGCGTAAATTATGGTAACTGCCATTATTTAAACTTTGAACTGACTTGAGTCAACGCTGAATAATCTGGCAACCCCCTGGTAATGAATAAAACGGCGCATAAATTATAATAACATTATTTGAACTGTAAACACACTGTGCTGCGACTTACTGCTGTAATGCCGACTTTGTGATTCTTTTCACGAGAATTTGGCTGCAACTGGTACAGATAATGCCTCGATAATGGTTGATATCAACCAAAGCGTTTATTTAAAATTTAAGGAAGATATCCCATCTTTAATCCTCATAAAATGTGCGTGTCATTCCTTGCAGCTAGCATTATCACATGCCTCATCAGAATGTTTACTAAGGAATTTGCAATTCCTTATTGCTGAAACACATAACTGGTTCTCCAAATCATCTGTCAGACAACAGCAATAACAATTTATATAAAGCATTAAATGATAGTTCCCCACCACTGAAAATTCTGTCATAATGCAAAATTAGATGGTTATCAATTCAACCAGCTGTTGAAGTAACTGTGAACCAATGGTTGAGTTGAAGACGCACTTCGAAATAACAAGACAAAGTGAAAAATGCTACACAGCTGAAATACTATATGGAATGTACAGTGATGAAAAAAAAATTGGCATTCCTTTTCTTTTTAAAACCCATTTTAAGTGAAGTGCAAAAAGTTAATAAACTATTTGAATCTCAAAATGTTGATAAAGTTAAATTACTTGACGATCTCATTTTGCTATTTCACTCAATTGGTAAAAGACTTATATTGCCAACTTGTAAAGCTGACTTGTTCACTTGCACTATAGAGAGCTTTTTGGCTCCTAAGCCATACCTAGGATACCAAATCGAATCAAAAATTGATGGTTTAAAAACAAAAGGACTGTTAACAGAAAATGAAGAGAACAACTTAAGAAAGCGCTGTCAAGATTTTCTTGTCTCATTATTCAATCAACTGAAGCAGAGACTTCTTGAAAATTTAGATGTATTGAAAAATATTTAATTCTTTTCTATTAACAACATATCTCAGCCAGTAAAGGACATACCTAAATATTGTCAAGTTATTAAATTCTTAATAGTATGGCGGAAGCAGAATATTAGTTAACCAAAATAAATTTGGTTGACTGGACAAACAAAACAGAAACTGAAGCTTTTTGGAGTGAAGTAAGCCAATTTAAAGATGCCTCAGGAAACAGTCCATTCTGTAAGCTCTTTGAATATGCGATGACTGCCATGATACGCATCATCATCACCATGTGCCATGCCGATAAGCGTGGGCGGTCATGTTTTGCCATCTCACTCGATCACCAGAGTCGTGGATCAACTCTGTGTTTCTGTCTCGACCATGCCACGAGGGTAAGCCATCCAGGTATTTCCTTCTGCCATGATACTACCCCATTCAAATGCTGATGCGGAAAGAGTTTTCAGTACTGTGAATTATACAAAATGTAAACTAAGAAACAGGATGAAACTTGACCTCTTAAATGCTATCTTGACAATAAGATTTGGCCTGATGAGAGAAGGAAAATTCTGTTCAACTTATCAGCTCCCTGATCGTGTATTAAAAAAAATTGGAACAGCTAAAACATACCAGAGTCATTTTGAATCTGAAGCTTCAACTTCATCATCCAAACTAAGTGCATCTTGTGAGAGTGCATCATCAGTGAAGATGAGAACATGATTCTATAGGTAAGTCACATCAATTTTTTTTTAAATGTTGCATATCCGTTACAGGACGTTGCAGTCAACATCAGAAGTTTTCAGCTGCTGTTGATGTACAAGGCAAGATTATGCTCAGTAGTTTGCGATTGCTTTCTGAGCGACCGGTTCACATACCCCTTAAATTAACAGCGCGGCTCGAACCGCTGCCGGTTCAGGTGCAGCTGCGTTACTCACGAGAATATACGGGATTACGGCGACAGCCGTAAACGCTAGGCCAGGGAGTCCGGCAGTCACATCAATACATATGTAATTTCTTACTTTCTCAAGTATATCATGATTCGCTTAAAGACCGATCATCGTAAGATGTCAATTGAAACGAGAAAAAGAGTGTTGAGGGGATACATAGAGCCTGTTCTTTTGTATGGATGTGAAACTTGGACAATGAGCAGTCAAGCTGAAAAACATCTGATGGCTGCAAAAATGTGGTTTCTGAGGAAAATGCAACGAATACCATGGACAGACAGAAAAACCAATGATCAAGTACTACAGGAGACAAATGAACATCGTAGACTGATTAGAGAAATTAGACGTAGACAGTCAAAATTTTTTGGACATGTTATGAGAAGAAATGGGTTGGAGAACTTAGTGACAACTGGCAAGATCGAGGGGAACAGACCAAGAGGAAGACCGAGAGGAAAATACCTGGATGGCTTGGCCACATGGCATGGACGAGACAGGAACACTGAGCTGATCCACGACACTGGTGATCGAGTGAAATGGCGAGTCATGATCGCCCACGCTTTCCGGCATGGCACATGATTGATTGACTTTCTCAATCTGGATATTTTTCCTAGATACTTTCCAACGAAATCTAGATATTTATGGATGTTGCTTGGGCCATTTCTAGATACTTTTGGTCAAAAAAAAGTGGCAACCCTGGGCAGGCCTCCGGTATTGGTTAAACGCGCGTAAATCAAAGTAACATTATTTGAACTGTAAACTCACTGTGTTGCGAATGTTTGCTGTGATGCCGACTTGGTGATTCTTTTTCATGTGATTTTTTTTTTTTTAATAATTGCTCACCTTCATATGTGTCTTCCACTTTGAACAAATCTTTCACCATGCCAAAAATAAAGCAATATGAACAAAAATTTCGGAAAGAGTGGTTGCAGGATGACATATTAATGACTGGGTGATGGCAGTTCATGGAGGCTTGTTGTAAGTACTCCATACATCCATCCATCATGTGCCATGCCGGTAAGCGTGGGCGGTCATGTTCTGCCATCTCACTCGATCACCAGAGTCGTCGATCAGCTCCGTGTTTCTGTCTCGACCATGCCACAAGGCCAATCCACCCAGGTACTTGCTTCTAGGTCTTCCCCTTGGTCTGTTCCCCTCAATCTTACCAGTTGTCACCAAGTTCTCCAAATCATTTCTTCTCATAACATGCCCAAAAAATTGTGACTGTCTACGTCTAATGTCTCTAATCAGTTTACGATCTTCATTTATTTCTTGAAGGACTTGTACATTGGTCTCTCTGGCTGTCCGTGGTATTCTTTGCATTTTCCTCAGAAACCACATTTCTACAGCCATCAGATGTTTTTCAGCCTGACTGCTCATTGTCCAAGCTTCACATCCATATAAAAATACAGGTTCTATGTAGCATCTCAACACTCTTTTTCTCGTTTCAATTGACATCTTTTTATTGGTCAGTATGTTTTTCATCTTGCTAAAGGCTACTTTTGCCATGGCGATTCTTGTTCTAATCTCTTCAAGGCATCTCCCATCAGATGTCATTACTGTTCCGAGATAATTGTACCTATTCACTTGTTGAAGAATATTCCCATTTACTTGTATATTACATTGTTGTAAGTACTGCAAGTGCGAAATGAAAGCGAAAATACAAGACTTGAAGAATCACACTAAACAACATAAAAATGCAGTGCCGTTCGGGGATATAAAACTGTTGACATCTGTTTTCAGAACTTTACAGATTAATGAGTCATCAAAAGTTGAAGGATCTGTCGCAATGTTGTTAAGTTTTCATTGTGCAGTTGCGAACTGTGACCATTTGGTCGATGTGTTCAAAAACACTATTTCTGACAGTAAAGTTCTAAATGACGTAAAATTGCATCGCAGCAAGTGTACAAATATTATAAGAAGTACTTTTTTTTCTCACTTTGAAGAAGATGTGATCAGTGATATTTCTACAATTAAATATAGTTTATTATTAGACGAATAGAATGACATTACGGTTCTGAAAGTGCTTGGTGTATATGTTATATATTATAGGAACAGTAAAGACAAAGTAGATTATACATTTCTTGGACTAGTTTACTTGGAATAGTGTGATGCAGAAAGTATAGTTCAGGCACTGAAGAAACTTTTGGTCATTAAATATTTAGACTTGAAGAATTTGGCTGCAATTGGTACCGATAATGCCTCGATAATGGTTGGTATTGTAACAATACGTGTACAGAGGATCAACAAGTTCTGCTGTGTTATTTCAAAACAGGCTTTATTTGTACATGATGGTCGATACAAAATCCAAGTACTAATCAATTTTGATGTTATCTTCTCTTCCCTCGTCCTTGGTGGTCACTACCCCAACAACAAGCTACGTCACGACTTGAGCATCCTTCTTACTGTTCTATCAGGATGCTCAATCATGCTGTAGTCTTGCACCCCTAAGCTAATACAGATATGATATTCATTCTGCTACACCTCCCTGTCTTAAAAAAAGACTTTTCTTCTTCAAAAGTCTTAACTCCTAACCCCTTTATCCTACACCTTCTCTCCTTACCTCCCATAATTTCTCTAAGCCGCCCCAAACTAACTCTATTTTAAGTGAATCCATCCATCCATCATGTGCCATGCCGGTAAGCGTGGGCGGTCATGTTCTGCCATCTCACTCGATCAACAGAGTCGTGGATCAGTTCCGTGTTTCTGTCTCGACCATGCCACAAGGCCAAGCCATCCAGATACTTGTTTCTAGGTCTTCCCCTTGGTCTGTTCCCCTCGATCTTACCAGTTGTCACCAAGTTCTCCAAATCATTTCTTCTCATAACATGCCCAAAAAATTGTGACTGTCTACGTCTAATGTCTCTGATCAGTTTACGATCTTCATTTGTTTCTTGAAGGACTTGTTCATTGGTCTTTCTGGCTGTCCATGGTATTCTTTGCATTTTCCTCAGAAACCACATTTCTACAGCCATCAGATGTTTTTCAGCCTGGCTGCTCATTGTCCAAGCTTCACATCCATATAAAAGTACAGGTTCTATGTAGCATCTCAACACTCTTTTTCTCGTTTCAATTGACATCTTTTTATTGGTCAGTATGTTTTTCATCTTGCTAAAGGCTACTTTTGCCATGGCGATCCTTGTTCTAATCTCTTCAAGGCATCTCCCATCAGATGTTATTACTGTTCCGAGATAATTGTACCTATTCACTTGTTGAAAAATATTCCCATTTACTTGTATATTACACTGTGGTATTTCGTTCTTCCTAGTGACGACCATAATCTGTGTCTTTTTACAATTTAATTCTAACCCTTGTTGTTCACTGTGTGTAACAACCGCATCTACTAAATTTTGCAGATCCTGTTCATTGTCTGCAATCAAGACTGTATCATCTGCATATCTAATGTTATTGATGCATCGTCCCCCAATGTTGATTCCTTCCATATTTTCGATATTTCTGAAAATATTTTCACTGTACAGGGAAAACAGATCTGGAGACATTACACATCCCTGTCTCACACCTCTCTTAATAGGCTGATATTGGCTTACTTCATTATCAACTCTTATGGCAGCTTGTTGTTTCCAATATATGTTTTTTACAAGTCTAAGGTCTTTCCCATCAATTTGTAGATCTTCAAGCATCCTTATCATGTTGACATGTCTCACTTTATCAAAAGCCTTTGTGTAGTCAATAAAGCAAAGGTGTAGATCTTTGTTTACTTCTATAGAATGTTCGATTACGGTTCTCAGTATATACACAGCATTTACTGTACCCTTGCCTACTACAAACCCACATTGTTTTTCTCCTATTTAGGTTGTATTTTCCTCCTAACTCTTTGCATGATAATTCTTAGCAAAATCTTCGTGATGTGACTCATTATACTAATTGTTCGATGTTGATCACATTCCAAGGCTCCTGATTTCTTTGGGATGGCAATAAATACAGAATTACATAACTCATGAGGTATATTTCCAGTATCATATATTGTATTAAGCAGACTGGTAACTTTATCTATTCCATATTCTTCTAAAGCATTAATCATTTCTGTTGTGACGCTGTCTGGACCGGGGGTCTTGCCAGATTTCATATGATTAAGAGCATTCTGAACCTCTGTCTTCAAAATTGCTGGCCCTTCATTGTTATTTTGAACAATATATTGTTCGTCTCTGTTATCGTCATAAGTGAATATTTCCTTCCAATTGTACCACATAGCAAACCACTATGAAGTTATATTTCTTCTTCGTTTCTGGCTCTTCAAAGTTTCTTTACAAAATATATATATATATATCATAAGAATGGCTCGTATCAATCGTTATCGTACACTGACATTATGAAATTTCTCATTCTTTCACACACAGGATAGACAGAAAAGATGTAGTAAAGTAAAGAAGGGGTGCGCACCCAATTTATGAAAAGTATAAGGAAATAGTCAACACAATCACATTTACCTCTCTTGCCAACGAAAAAAACTTTTATAAAAAGTTTTTAAAATATATCTTATGAAATACATCTCTGTTCACTATAAATTAAGTTGATCTAAGTTTTCTTTTATATACTCAATATTTATATTGCCATCCACAACCTTGTCTATATTTCACTTATCTCATCTTCAACCATGAACCAGTGTTCATATTCCATGAACATTTTAAATTAATTAACGCTGTTTTTTCACAGCTCCTATATTTTGCCCCCTCACATCCCATGACACGCCTCCTTGTTTATCTATTCCATATACCCAACCTTATATGCTGCCATTCACAGCCCCCTTTTTATCTATTCTCTATTAACCAACTATCATATCGTTACTCATAATATGGTATCCAATCCATATATCTTCAATCAATGCTGACTTTAATGCAGCTCCTATCTTAACTTTCCCATAACCATCCCCGGCATATGTTTCTAACACTTCATAGCCATATCAACCTCTTTATGCTGATTATCACAGCAACAGAATATACCCATGAACATATTATTCACAAAGATAATGTGTCTCTCTACTAGTCCTCAGTAGTTTATTACTATTTTCTGAACGAAGGGTTCTATATAAAGTCCCGTGTATTGTTTTATACTGGACAAAACCATAACTGTTTGTAATTTAAACTCAATTTAACCAATTTCTAACAAGGTAATTCTTATTTAACACACAAGACAATTCACTTAAATTATGAGTTAAGCGAAATAAAATCACAACAGGACATCATACCACCCCCCCCCCCCCCCCCCCCCAAGTTTTTATACATCATTTATGTTTCCCCTCATATCAAATAAAGATATCAACTCATTCAAAGAAAAACATATTATAAAACAATATAACATACATCCTATCTATTGTTAGTCTCTTTTATGGACTAACAATAACTTATTTATCTATTTAAGAAAACTCAAGAAGTCAAACCATAAAATCAATTGGCAATAAAATTACAGTAAAAAAATATACCTCACTCGAATTTACATCCATATTAGTTATCTTAATACCTAATTATGTCTATTCTTCAAGACAACTCATTATAAGTATCAATAGAACCCTTTTCTATAACAAATGTGTCATATACATCATCAAGTATCATTTTCCTTTTTAAATCATGAAATTTATATCTTGCTATCTGCAGTATTTTCTATCAATTTATCTCCTACGTTTCCATTTCCTCAGTAACTCCAAGTTCCTTTGAATAAGTGCTATCTCCACATCAATATCTTCTTCTTCGTATAAAGTATTACTTTCTTCCATACTACTATTTGATTCTGAATTTTCATCTATTTCTTCTTCATCTGTATGTCTATTACTAGCAGCTACCAATCTTTTCTTTTCTATATCCAATCTAATTTTTTTATCATCGTTTCTTAACGACCTTTCTAATAGGGGTATATATTCGTCGCTTGATGAATTTTCCCTAATTCTTCTCTGTCTTTTCACTTCTCTTTCTCTCTGTCTCTCTATTCTCCTTTTCGTTGCTTGTCTAGTATTTTTAAATGGAGCACCTATCTCTTCTTCCATAGATTCTATACTATCATAATGACCCTCATTCATATTTATTTCTTCTTTTATTATCGTTTTCGGTATTGTCTGTTCTTGAGTATCATCACAAACTGGAGTTGTTATTAATTGACTTTGTGCTGGATCTTTTCTAAAATCTGGGGGTATTGTAGCTCTTCTGACGACTTGTTCATCTAAGTATACAGTGTCTGAATAATAATAATTATTATAATTATTATTTCCCTTATCATCATTATCTCTTCTTAAGTGCTCTACGTGTGCCCTTGCTATATGTCCCGTGATCTGGTTCTTTATACTGTACGATACATTTCCTAGCTTTTCTAAAATGTAATAACCTGGAACCCAACGAGCATCAAACTTAGAGTTCCTTCTATGTCTCTTATAATAAACTCTATCACCTACTTTGAATTCCTGTAATTTTGTATTCACGTTTCTGTACTTTTTCTGTCTTTCTCTAGCTTTAATTATATTGTTCTTTAATCTTACATGTGCTTTATGCATTTCTTGTATGATGACCTCTTGAAAGTCTTCCCCCATATATTTACGTCTTGGTTTTAACAGATTATCTATGGGTAGTATTGGCTCTCTCCCGTGTAATAAATAAAATGGTGAAAACCCTGTGCTCTCATTTTGATTTGTGCGTATAGCGCTAAGCGCAGGTCCTAGGAATAGATCCCAATCTTTTTTATGTTCATCGACAATCTTTGCTATAATATCGTACAATGTTCTATGTTGTCTTTCGTTCTTAGCATTTGAAGAAGGTCTATAGTATGAGGTCTTTATATGTTTTATATTCAAATCTTTTAATAACTTTTCGAATTTCTTATTCACAAATTCTTTACCATTATCCGTGAGTACAATCTGTGGGCAACTAAATCTTGGTACGAATTCCTGTAAAAAATATTAATGATAGTATCTGCGCTCTTATCTGGGATTGCATAAACTTCCGGCCAGAGACTGTAGACGTCCACCATATGAATTAGATATACGTTCCCTGATAATGTTCTAGGGTGAGGACCTGATATATCTAAACTAACTTTTTGCATTGGAAACTGAGGAATATCTGTATCTTGTAAGGGACACTTAATTGTTTTCATATTCCTTAATCTGCATCTTTCACACGTATCGACATATTTACAAGCAGTTTTAAATAAATTCGGCCAATAATATTTATTCGTAAGTGCTTTCACTAATTTATCACGACCGAGATGACCATTCTCAAAATGATATGCTTTTAAAACTTCACTTTCCAAATGTTTTGGAATATATTTCCTTAGCTGTTCGTTTCTTTCACTCATGTAATATAACTGTTCATCCTCTTGCAAAACTAAATAATTCTTCTTATACTTATTCTCATCCGTTTCTTTTAATTTCTGTTTTATTTCTAAGACTTTTGGATCTAATTCTTGTTCTTCTTTCATATTAAATTGTGCTAAATGTGGGTCTTCTGCTCTAGGTTCAGACTCTTGATCCGACAGCAAACTCTCAAAATCTTCTCTATTTATTATGGCAGAATCTAATATATTTACTTGCCAGTTTCGGTCGTCTATCTCCGGTTCACCTTCGTCTTCCGAGTTTTTTGACGACTGTGGATACGGAATTCTAGACAATAAATCAGCACATGTGTTGTTCCTACCTGGTATGTATTCTATTCTAGTATTGTATCCCTGTAGATTCAACGCCCATGTCTGTATTTTCCTGTTCTGCACTGGAGCTTCTAACAAAGATTTTAAAGGCATGTGGTCAGTTCTGTAAGGTGTGGAATGCGCCTGGCCCTGCAGCCAGCAGGGTTAGGATCGGCTAGCCTCTCCCAGGAGGGGTGAAGAGCGAAAATTAGTAGCCTGCCGATGACCCGCAGACTACACAAGTCAACCCCCACCTCTAAGTGGTGCAGACCGGGCAACCATGACCGCGAGGTCATGGGCTAACGGGGCTATGGCTCGCCATAGGGGATGGACTCCCTGTGGTCAGATTAGTGTCCTAAACCTGCGACTGGCCTAGCAAGCCGGCAGGGGATCTTCATACTGCTCGTAGAAAAACCAAGAAGTATAAACGGACTGACAACAACAGAAATGAGGTTTCTGAGAAGAATACTCAACGTATCAAGAAGAGATAAGATCAGAAATGAAGAAATCAGGACTAAAGTAGGGGTTAAAGCTGCTCTAGATTTTATTAGAAAGCAGCAAGTCAAATGGTTTGGCCATGCAAGTAGGCTACCAGTCAACAGCATGCCACAACAAGCAATGATGTACAGACCAGATGGAAACAGAGGAAGAGGCCGACCACGTAAACGTTGGACTGAGGGAATAACAGAATCCATGGGAATGTCGATATACGAAGCCCATAACCGGGCACTCTCACGAAGTTTATACTTCACCTCGACACCGCAAGGTACAAGAGGAACATGATGAGATGAGATGAGATGAGTGGTCAGTTCTAATAATGAAATTTGCGTTATGTAGATAGTAGTTAAGTTTCTGAAGAGTATAACGAATAGCATAAGCCTCCTTCTCAATAGTCGACCATTTCCGCTGAGACCTGCTAAGTTTATGAGATAAGAAATAGATTGGCCTTTCATTTTTAACCCCCGGTATTCCAGATTCTTTTCCTTCATATGGTTGAACCAAACACGCCCCTATAGCATTATCTGAAGCATCTGTATATAATATTAACTGTTTATTCAAATCTGGATATGTCAATAGTAGCACTACTGTTAAGCTATTTTTTTAAAAACTCGAACGCTTTTTGACATTCATCATCCCACTTAAATCTAGCGTATTTGCCAGTTAAGTTAGTAATAGGCTCTGCTATTTTTGAGAACCCTGGAATGAAACGCCGATAATACCCACAGGTTCCGATAAACGCACGAACTTCTTTTACGTTAGTTGGAGGAGGTAGTTCTCTAATAACTTTTATCTTGTCCTGATCTGGTTTAATTCCGTCTCTATTAATAATATACCCCAAATACTTTGTTTCTGTTTTTAAAAATTCGCATTTACTGAGCTTCAGTTTGACATCATGTATTCTTAAACTGTCGAGTACTAATTTTACATGTTTTAGGTGATCTTCCACATCTCCTGCTGTATAAATCAAAATGTCATCTATGTATGCCAATGCAAACTTTTGCATACCCTCTAATACTTGATTTATTAATAGCATATAATAAGAGGGCGCTGTACGTACTCCAAAAGGCATTCGTAAGAATTCGTAAGAACCTGCGTGTGTACAAAAAGCACTCTTTTTCTGGGCGTCTGGGGACATAGGTATACACCAAAATCCTGATCTTGCATCTAACGTGGTAAAGAAAGTAGACCCATTAAGTAAGCCTAAAATAATGTCAATCACCGGTAATGGGTACGCTCCATTTTTAGTGATTTTGTTCAACGCCCGGTAGTCGCAGCAGAATCGATGAGAACCATCAGCTTTGGTCACAATTACTATCGGAGATGACCATTCTGACTTCGATCTTGTTATTATTCCTGCTTTCAACATATCTTCTATTGCCTTTTCAACAATTTCTCTATTTCTTAAGGGAGTTCTATACGGTTTTAAACTAATTGGTGGATGATCTCCAGTATCTATTTCCATCGTAACTGTTTTTGTCCTTCCCAATTCTAAATCATTAATTGCAAATACATCCTGATTCTCTTTTATAAGTTGTTCTAATATTTCCTTATTCTCTGGTGGGGTTTTTAACTGTGCCAACAATTCTTGCTCTCTTGTTATTTTGTCTAGTGAATGTATTTGGGCTGTATTTCTTCTGAATGGATGGATCAATTCATCCTTCTGCACGTTCCCTTTTCTTTCGCGTCTGCGTCTGTTATTAATTCTTTCACTAGGAGTTTCTGAATAATTTATTCCCGGCATTTCTACTCTATCTGTTGCTAATATGTCATTAATGTTATGTTCTACTTTGGCTATTACACATCCTCTGTATAATTTAATTTCTCTACCTGTGTTGTTAATAATCATTACTGGAAAAGTTAAGTGTTTATCTAATGATATTATTCCATCCGGAACTTCTAGACCAGGCTCATCAATTACCTCCCTTTGCAATTCAGTGATTCTAACTGTGTGTCCTGCTAAATAATATGGATTTCTTTTTACCTTTGCCTGTATCAAATTAACCGACTGTGGTTTTAACGTCGTAGACATTTTAACTCTAACCAGTGCTGATATATGCATGTCCTCCTCTAAATCTACGTACACGTCCTTGAATTTTAATTTATGTAGATCAAACATAAGTCTTACACCATTTTTTATTAGAAAATCTCTACCTATAAGCATATTTCTATTTAAATCTTTCACTACATGGAAAAGATGTCTTATGTTGACTCCCCCCAATTTAAGATTTATTATTGTTTGGCCAACTACTTGTAAATTTTGTCCTGTAACAGAGTGAAGATTATTATGACTCCTAAATATTCTGCAATTTCTCATTATTTTATATAAAAACTTTCTTTGATTACACTAACCTGAGCTCCCGAATCAATTAATGTACGAACTCTATATTTTCCTATTTCTATTATACATGAGCTGGAATCTGTTTTATTCTCTGTAAACTGTTTGATTTCATCTAGTTGAAAGTATTCCCTACTCGTCCTACTATACCTGTTATTAAAATATTCTTTAAATCTTGGGACCTTGTTATTTTCCCTCCTACTGCAGGTCCTATTTAATAGGTAGGGCGCCGGTTTTCCTGCGTTCTTGTACTTGTAAAACTTATGTGTCTATCTTCAACATTCCTATTTAATCTGCTATTGCCATTTCTACTTTGTGTATTCGACTGGACACGCCTGTTACCACAGAAGCGAAATATGTGTCCACGTTGGCCACGAGACCAACAGACTATATTTGCGTTATTTGTGTTACCTACCGTCTCACTTGTAGGATTTCTCATTTGTCTTCTTTCATCATAAGCATTTCTATTACTACCTTGTAATGTCTGTATACCTCCTCTCCTATTCCATCCGAACCTTGTTTGTCCTATCTCCATGGGCTTTTCAATCCTATCTTTTCGACTGGTACCTATTTCTCGTCCTACTCTCAATCTAAATCTACGTCTCAAGTTCTCCTCTTGTACTGCTATATCTACAGCTTGTGATAATCTCTCAGGATTTTCCCTCATCAGCTTAAATTTCAGTCCATCTGATTTTATACCATCTACAAAAATCCCGACCAACATCCGCTCCACCTCTTCTCCTCGTACGTTCTGTCCTAAGAATGCTTCTTCAGCCAGGTTAATCAACCTATCGCTGAACAATTGTACAGTTTCTCCAGTGTTTTGTTTGGACTGTCTTAACACCGAAAACGCATGTTGTGGATCCGTTATTTCAGCGTACTTATGGGCTAGATCGTCCTTGAACTGCTCCCATGTCTCATCTACCCTAGCTTCTAATTTTCTTCTGATATGATCAGAAACCGGTTCTGTTGCTGCCTGATAAGCAAGTTTCATTTTCTCTTCATCTGATGCTGACACCAAATATGCATATTTCTCTATTGAAGTTATCCACTTCTTAAAATATTTTGCCTGTCCGCTAAATTTAACAATTTCAGCTGCCATTCCTTGTTGTTTCATGACTGTGTTGAGTTTACCTATTACCGTTCCTACCCCAGTCAAAACTTGTGCCAGTGAACCTTCTTCTGCCATGCTGAAATATTTTACTATACACTTATACAAGCAAATTCACATTTATAACAATTTATCTAAATGATCTTATTAAAATAACATTAAAAAAATGTTCTCCTAGCAGTTATACTTTAATTAATTACCGTCAAGCATGTCTTTCCTTGATCCAAGAGAAGCGTGAATTCACGTACGTTCGTTAAAAATTTTCCTTGTCACGGTTCATGTATAACTCAAACGTCTGGAGTTCGTATTATTTAGTAGCCATCCAAACGATAACGTGACTTCAGTGATATCCTTCTTCCAGCTTCTCAGGTTTCGTTACTTTCACTTTCAGCCCCTGGTCGGGCCCCTACCAGACTTGCAGTTTCTTTTCACCCTAAAAGGGCTCTTCAAGGCGTCGGCTTGAAAGCGAGTCCAGCTCGATAGAACGATTTAATTTAGGTCTTCTCTTCAGCAGGTCGACACCCTGTTGAAATGTTCGCTTTTGTTGAAAAACATTTTGATTTGCTGGAGTTCAAGATGGGCGAACGCAACTGTATTTTCTCGTAATTTCCAATTGAAGGAGCAATAGGGTTGACTCAAAATAAGCTCTCATTTTTCTTCAGGTTCTCAAAGTCAATATTAAATTAACATAACAGAAGGAAACAGCTCCTTTAAACCAATTCTCTATTGAATTCGAGTTGTTCATAGCTGTCCTGAGATTTCTTTGCTAGTATGTAAATGTGTGACCTTCAAACACAAGGTTACTTAACGGCTGTAATAATGCAAGTCAACCCCCATAGCAATTCGACAAAAATCACGTTGCTTCAAGTATTTCTGACGAAAAACAGCTTGATAAAACTCCACAGGCAATCATAGGCAATCATGTTATGTAGATGGCTCCATTAAAAAATCTTGATGTGTGAAAGTTTAATTTAGGTAGTCTGAAAAACGCTTAAATTTTGACTTTGATTCAATTATAGTTGGTCCGATTTTGAACTTTTTTTTCCTTTTATTTAATGAATATCTAAAATTTAGTTCATACCTCAACAAGTTGGTTGGTCCACTTTAGCATGCGGCATGTTGACTTTCGTACTTCACGTTGTTCACGCGACATTCAAGTAAAAAAATCGAATCCAGGTTACGGCACCATTTAATCCATCTGTAACAATACGTGTACAGAGGATCAACAAGTTCTGCTGTGTTATTTCAAAACAGGCTTTATTTGTACATGATGGTCGATACAAAATCCAAGTACTAATCAATTTTGATGTTATCTTCTCTTCCCTCGTCCTTGGTGGTCACTACCCCAACAACAAGCTACGTCACGACTTGAGCATCCTTCTTACTGTTCTATCAGGATGCTCAAGCGTGCTGTAGTCTTGCACCCCTAAGCTAATACAGATATGATATTCATTCTGCTACAGTATCAACCATGGCGTTTATGCCAAATTGAAGGAAGAAATCCCATCTTTGGTCTTCATAAAATATGTGTGTCATTCCTTGAAGCTAGCATTATAACATGCCTCATCAGAATGTTTACCAAGGAATTTGGAATTCCTTATTGCTGAAACACATAACTGGTTCTCCAAATCATCTGCCAGACAACAGCAATACAATGATTTATATAAAGTATTAAATGATAGTTCCTCACCACTGAAAATTCTGTCATATTGCAAATTGCGGTACTATTCTAGTATAATGTGTGTTATATATTGCTCTAAGTTGTGGTATCTTGTGTGCTATGTAGTATAAAGCTAGTTTGTGTTGTAATTTTTTGTCATGTGTTGATGAAATATCTATCTTTTGTATTTGTAAGAGGTGATGACATCATAAGCTGAATCACCCACTCTAACATTGACCACATCTTATTGATAGTGTCTTCAGTGCCGCGAAAAAGGTTCACTGTGTGATATCGATAACTTCCTTCTCTACACTGAGTGCGTCTGGGGTGCATGAACATTAGGAGCAAAAAAACGATACCACAGCTGAGGGATGACGTATCCACTACAAGGCAAAATTGCGCCAGGTAAAGCGTAACTTACAAGACTTATGAGATCATCGGTTGACCGTTCAAGCACGGCCGACAAATAGGCGTTCGCTAAGTCATCAAATTGCGCACTCAAACACACATATATGGTAATAAGTCTCCAACACAAACAACGAAAACTGAAACAACTAATGAAAACACACACACACACACACACACACACACACACACACACACACACACACACACACACACAGAGAGACTCAATAAAAACTGATACAATCAATGAAAACGGCTAACACAAACAATGAAAATTGATACAAATGCTGAACGATGCACAAAGTAACAGACACATGCACAAAAAGAAATCGACAACACATGAAAACTGACACAAACAATCAAAATGGCACAATAAACTGAAACAACCAATGAAATATGACATAACACTGAACGATGCACCTCAATAAAACAAATCATCCAAATGTACAAGTCAAAAAGAAACATACAAAAAAAAAACAACCAAATCTACAATTACTGAAAAATGACATTGCCACCGAAAAATGACAACCATTGAATCAATCAAAGAAGGGACACAATCAAGAAAAACTAAATCACCAATGAAAACTGCCAACATAAACACTGAAAACTGACTAAATAAGGCACCTAAAGAAAAGCAAAACATCCAAAATGTATCATACACATGCACAAAAAGAGATCGACAATAAATGGAAAATGACATAACAACAAAATCACACATACACACGCGCGCACGCACACACACACATACACATACACATACTCACTCACACACCAGTGGCGTGCAAAGGGGGGTGCGACGTCCCCGGGCATCCAGCCGGGGGGGGGGGGGATCCAGTTAGGCGGTTGGCGTTGGCTCAGTCACATTTCTTGCGCTTGTATTGACGGACTTCTTCTTTCGTTCGCTTGAAATATGTCTATAACTGCAATGTTGTATCTTGTATGAATTTAACTGTCTTTTTTAGTTCACACAGCGGTCCATAGAGTTTATCTTCCACTGTCGTCTCTCTAGGCCAGAAGGTTTGCCTAGATATGTTATATTTTGGGCAGTCTTAGAGTATGTGCTCTGTTGTCTGCGACGCCAATCCACATGTACACATGGCTGATTCACCAATCTTGAATTTTGTATACATGTGGTTGTTCTGTTCTGAGGCGCAGAATAATGACTTGTTCTGGTCTGTCCATAAAGCGGTAGTCATCTTGAGCAGGTTTTTGGTGGCTTTCTGACTGATTTGATCATTCTTTTCTTTTGATGGTATGTAACGGGCACATCAGGCTGTGCTTCTTTTTCTCCTTCTTTAGCCAATTGATCAGCTCTGTCGTTTCCGGGTACTCCACAGTGGGATGGTATCCACTGTATGGTGACCTTATGCTGACTGCTAAGTTCAGAAAGTAGTGTCCTTAGTACTGCAATTTCCCAGACAGGAGCGTCTCGTGTGTACTGATTTTGCATCTGTCAATAGCACCACAGGTTGTGTACCATTGCTGGTATTTAGTCATTTCTCTGTTGCTATCTTGATTGCCTCAATTTCAGCATCATAGTTATGGCAGTACTTTCCTGTCGGTACTCTGGCCGTGTCCCTAGTATTATTTGGGTAATCTATGTACACTCCTGCTCCTCCATTTCGAACAGCATTTTGTGCTGACCCATCTGTGTAGACTCGGATCCAGAAGTCATGGGGTATTCTTCATCAAGGAAGCTGAGAGTTGCTGTTCTGCGCTGCACACTGTTCTGTTCTTCCTTGTCAAATATTCCTCTCACTTCTGTCTGGATTTGTAATGATAGTCTATGCTCATCTTTCCATGGAGTTCCTCTGGAATAGTTGTTAGGGGGATACCAACTGTGGGCAGATCGGTGGTTTCTCTGCAGAGTCGTTTGGCCTGGTGGATAAAACTACTTCTTTTCAACCGCCCCATAGCTAGGTTTTCAAATCTGATCTTCATAGGGTGGCCTGGCAAGCTGAGGAACTTTTCTGCCTGTATTGGCGTTTTCGTATCTCTGCGCTCTCTCAGTGCTTGTGTCCTCCCATCTTCTCCATTTCCACTATAGGGGTTGATCTCATCCCTCCTGTGGTGACTCTAAGTGCTTGATTTTGCACCGTACCCATCTCTTGTAGTGTGGTTTTTGATGCCGAACACCACGCAGTTGACCCGTATTCCAGGTGTGGTCGTATGCTCTGTTGATAAACTTTGCTAAGTATTTTCCCACTGGCTCCCCATGTGGTTCCACTTAGCTTTCTCAGGATGGCTATTTTCCTTCTGGCTTTTGCTACTGCTTTGTTGATGTGCTTTCTCCATGTCAGCCTGCCATCAAATGTTACTCCAAGGTATGTTGGTTCTTTATATTCTCTTAGGAGTGTTCCATTTGTCTGGATGATCCCTGC
Source organism: Cepaea nemoralis (assembly GCA_014155875.1). Lineage (NCBI taxonomy): Eukaryota > Metazoa > Mollusca > Gastropoda > Stylommatophora > Helicidae > Cepaea > Cepaea nemoralis. The sequence continues at coordinate 274,403 of JACEFZ010027417.1, forward strand.
CTTTTGTTTTGGAAAGAGGGTAAATAGGCTGATGCTGCACTTGTCAGTGTTTATGCTGACACACCATCTATTTGCCCATGCAAAAAATGTATCTACAATTCTTTGCAGTAATCTGGTGGCCACTGATGCATGTTCATTTGTGCTCCATAGAACTAGGTCATCAGCGTACATTGCCGCTTTCATTCCATGCGGTAGATTAGCGACGAGATCATTGGTTGAATGTCACATGGATGTAACAGCAATTCAAGAAATAAGGTGGCCAGGAGAGGGTACTTTAGAGCAAAATGGAATGGTTATAATATATGGAGGAAACACCCAAAATAAACATGAATTAGGAATAGGCTTTGTCATAAAAAAGAGTTATGGGGGAACGTTCTAAACTTTAAAGCTGTTAATGACATGATTAGTAAGTTACGAATAAAAGGTAAATGGAAAAATATAACGATGGTTAATGTACATGCACCTACTGAAGAGAAAGAAGATGATATTAAAGAAGACTTTTATAATGATCTGGAAGATGTCATAGAAGAAACCCCCAAACAGGACATCCTGATTGTGCTTGGAGACTTCAACGCAAAAATAGGTAGAGAGCAAACTCATAAAAAAAGTTGCCGGTATGGAAAGCCTACATACAACTTCAAAAGATAATGGATGGAAAGTCATCAACCTAGCAGAAGCCAAAGAACTGCAGATCAGCAGTACCAGACTGCAAAGAAAGGATATACATAAACAAACTTAGAAATCATGTGACAAGAGAACCTATAATCAAATAGATCACATTTTAATTAACAACAAAAATGCATCAAACATACAACAAGTTAGAAGCTATAGAGGAGCTGGGTGCCATAGCGACCACTTCCTCGTTGGGGCAAAATTTAAAATAAAACTTAAGAGAGCTTTCTATACTAAACTACAAAGGTTACACCGAACATATAACAGAGCAAAACTACAAGAAAGTAAGTCAAAGATAAATTTGCAGATGAAATCAATTATAAACTTGACATTCTACAAAACCCGTTGGAGGAAAGCGTTGACCAAACTTGGTTGAACATCAAGAATACAATTCAAAGTACCGCAGAAGAATGTCTCGGTGTGTTAACCACGCATAGAAAGAGAAGATGGTTCAATCAAAAATGTGACGAAGCTGTCATTAGGAAAAAGAATGCCAGACCGTTATGGCTAAATGACATCAACAACATCCAAAATGAAGAGCAATATAGAAATGAATGTAAAGAGGCTACAAAAATAGTCAGACAGCAGAAGCGAGAATATAAGAGCAATATAATCAAAGATATGGAAACTAATCACCAGAAAAATGAATCCAGAAAGCTTTTTTTAAAGAACTGAAGTCAATGAAACGAGGGCATCAACACAACACATATGGTTTAAAAGACAAAAATGGGAATATGATAAATACCAATGAGGAAATGTGTAACACATGGAAATAATACTTTGTTGAATTACTAAATTGTGAAGCTCTAAGAAACACTTTCCCACAGGAAGAGGTTCTATCGTGTGAACCACAAATTGAAGAACCTGCATTTGAAGAAATCCTATATGTAATCACACGACTTAAAAACAATAAAGCAACTGGGGCTGATGGAATTGCTGCTGAATTTATAAAGGCAGGTGGCCATGCATTACATCTAAAGCTATATGAACTAATAATAAAAATCTGGAGGACAGAAGAATTACCCCATGACTGGAAAGAGTCATTATTGATACCTATCTTTAAGAAAGGAGACAAGTTCCAATGTGAAAATTATAGAGAAATATCACTACTGTCCACAAGCTATAAGATACTATCCGCAGTATTACTAAATAGACTAAAACCACATTCAGAAGACATATTAGGTGACTACCAGGCGGGTTTTAGACAAAACAGATCAACAATAGCTCAGATATTTATCTTAAGACAAATAGCAGAGAAAAATTGGGAATATAAAAGAGATCTCCATAACATTTTTGTGGATTTTAAAAAGGCTTATGATAGTGTCCATAGGAATAGTCTATGGGATGTTATGCAGGAATTTGGAATACCAAGGAAGTTAATCAACATGACTAGACTATGCATGGAAGATACTTATAATATAGTAACATATAAAGGCAGGAAATCAGACCCTTTCCAAATAACATCTGGCTTGAAACAGGGTGATGCACTATCTCCGCTACTCTTCAATCTGGCTGTAGAGAAAGTTGTAAGGAAGGTAAAGGAGGAATGTGCTATTGGAGGAACATCCAGACTGCTTGGTTATGCAGATGATATAGATATTATAGGGGAAAATGAACAAAAGACAACGGAAATATTGACTCACTTAAAGGGAAAAGCCCAACAGATGGGGCTGGTTATCAACCAAGATAAGACAGAATATATGGTAATTTCAAGAGAAGGAACGGCTAAAAACTCTGGCCACATACAAATAGATAATATGGCCATTAAAAGAACGGAAACATACAAATACCTGGGTACAATCTTCAACTGCTCCAACATAATAAGGGAAGAAATACAAGCTAGAATCATCTCTGGAAATAAGATATACTATGCACTACAACATCTGCTAAAATCAAATGCGCTATCTCGTAACACCAAGATCACAATATACAAAACACTGATCATACCAGTTGTACTGTATGGCTCTGAAACCTGGAGTACAACTAAAGGAGACGAAGCCTTGTTACAAACCTTTGAGAACAAAGTCTTAAGACGCATCTTTGGACCCATTATGGATACACAAAGTGGAGAGTGGAAAAGAAGAAGCAACAAAGACATTCATGATCTGTTTAAGTCCCGGCTAATCACTGGTATCATGAAGGCTAGTAGACTGCAATGGCTGGGGCATATAGAAAGAATGGAAGACAATAGGGAAACAAAACTCGCTTACACTCAGGAAATAAATGACCGTAGACCCCGAGGTAGACCAAGAAGACGGTGGAGAGATAATATACATACAGACCAACAAGCACTTGGAATCAACGACTGGCAAGAGAAGGTCAACCAGAGAAACGAATGGAGACGGCTTGTATCTGCAGCAAAGAACCTCAATGGCTCGGAATGCTGAAGAAGAAGAAGAAGAAGAAGAAGAAGAAGAAGAAGAAGAAGAAGAAGAAGAAGAAGAAGAAGAAGATCATTGGTGAAGATTAGAATAAGTAAGTGGGGACAAGACTTCGCCCTGGAGAAAACCGTGACGCAGTAGTACTTTCTTGCTCTTGAGTCCGTCTATCTGTACTCGGGCTCTTCTGTTGTGCAAGTATGCTTTCATGCATTTGTACATTCTTCCATTGACTTTGGAGTTTCTCAGTTTCTTCATCAGACCTTCTTTCCAGTCTTTGTCAAAGGCTTTCTTCAGATCTATCCATGCCACAAGCACCAGCTTCTTCTCTTGGAATGCATCCACAATTTCTTGAGAGAGGTAGGTTGTCTGATCTTCCGTAAAGTAGCACTGCCTAAAGCCAGCCTACTGTGGCACAAGGGTGTTTTTACTTTAAATGTACCACTGCAGTCTGTGGTTGATGATTCGCTTCATTATTTTGCAGAGACAGCTGGTGAGGCTAATTGGTCTCTAGCTAGAGGCAATGGAACTATCTTTCCCTGATTTTAGGAGGGGTATCATGATTGCTTCTCTCCAGGCTTGTGGAACACTGCCTAAGTGCCATGTGTCGCAGGATAGAGAATGCAGCAAGTGCACGTATAGATATATATTATCGGGAAGTTAAAAGAAAAAGTATAGAGCGCACACTGAACGCACAAGCGCTTACTTAGAAACGATGACTTAAAAAACGGCAGACGAAAGAAGGGAAGAGAGGAGTCTGGAAGAAGGGAGGCTGAAGGACAAACATCAGAATGCGGTTCAGAAAAACAAAGATATGAAAGTATATATCAAGAAGCAGCCAATTTAGATAGTTTAAGCAGAAAGAAGCAATGAAGAAAACGACACGCCGTCCATCCTACCAGTAATCATGTTTCTCAAGTTATGGTATGAAGCTCGCCCTACACCAGAAGTTACTTGCCATTCAAAAGTACTGTAAGTACGTCGTGTTAAAGTTTGACAGTTGATGATCGATAACAAATCAGGGGCTTGTGCCTGACGATAGGCTGAGACAAGGAAGGTTATAGAACAGAGCGTGAGTTGAGTACATGGGAATGCGAACACGGTCGGAGACCGGCACTAGTGTAATGCTCATGCCTGTAATGCTGTTCGGGAATAAACCTTCATGTTCAGACTAGGACGCACATGAGTTCCTGTTATTGATTATTACTCATCATCAACAAACAGACATGTATGCGCTGTTAAGACCCAGGTGTTGTTGGTTTGTGCGGGATGCCATGGCGGACGATAGCAGCGCATTCCAAGGAATAGGCCTGAAATGGCCCATTGGCAGATTGTGGGGACACTGTCCGGCAGATAAATAGAACCCAAGGAAAACATGTTCCAGCAAAAACAAAGAATAAACAATAGTAAAAACATGGAAACTGAGCAAGGAGGTCAGTATGTGTAAATATGGTAATATAAAACTGGTGATTAACAATGTCGTCACACAATAAGAAACAAAGACACCATCAAAATACCATTTAATGACATTAAATAACTGTGTATAACGACAGTGATGTGCACAATGCAAACACTACGTCGGAGAGATTAACAGAAGCCAACTCACCCAGATTCATTTTGTTATATGTGTTATGTGTGCATACTACTACTAACATGACAACATTTCAAATAATGTAAAGAATGGCATTCAAGTGCCGACGAATTATATTATACGTGGAGGATCAGATCTAGGTGCATTATGGTGCCTTCATAAACACTATAATCAAGGTGCGAAGACATTTGTCTTTCCAGAGAGCAGATTCCAGTACCGACTGTCATTTGAACTGGCCACCGAGTGGATCCTACAACTTACGAAAGCAATCTACAGTTGATATTTAAGTGGAGCAAAGCCTATCTGGAGGAAGACACCAGAATCACCAGCGCTGGATACACACGAGTTGTTTCATTTTGTTTCTGTGTGTCTTGATTAACAGTCCAGGAGTCTTTCAGGCACCCTTTCATTACTCATTGTTTTGTCTTGTATCGTTATTATTTGTGAGCGGCTATTGCAGCAGGTTCATCACATTCGCTGACTTCACATCAACAACAACCATGTCTACATTGGGGAATTCATAGCCTTAGGCGAAATATGTGCATAACAGGCCCTGAACTTATGGCCTGGCTGAGACTAAAGTATCTGAATTCCAGGCACAACAGAGAGAAGAGAGAGAGAGCAGCAGCTAGAGAAGCCAGAGCGGCACATGAAGCAGCAGCTAGAGAAGCCAGAGAGGCACAAGAAGCAGCAGTCAAAGAAGCTAGGGAAGCTATAGAATTGGAAAAAAAATGGATAGCTACTCTAAAAAAACAGAAAGAAAAAGAACTGGAACTAGAAAAAGAAAGGATAGCGACTCTGGAAAAACAGAAAGAGAAAGAAATGGAATTAGAGAAACAGAAGATAGAGAAAGAAATGGAATTACAAAAACAGAAGATGGAGAATGAAATACACCTAGAAAGAGAAAAATTGGCTCTCCGGGAAAAAAGACTAGCTTTTGAAAAGGACAAGCTAGCAGCCGATCAACTGTTAAAAGACAAAGAAGTTGAAGGGAATATCAAAGTAAAGATGTTGGAAATGGAGAAAGAGGCAGAGATATCTAAAAATTAATTAGCCTGCAAATCACTGGACCCCAGTCAAAAGATATCAGGGGATCATTAGAAATTTTTCCCAGGGGGATTTCATCTCAGCACTGGGTGACAAATTTTGAAAGTCCTCTTGAATCATTACAGAGTACCGGCCGAAGAGTGGGCCGTGCTATTTCATAAGCACTTGTCACGGGAGCCTTTGAAAGTAATGGAAGTCATACCAGAACAACGAAGAACTGACTATCAATACTTGAAACAAAGAGTCCTTGCAATTTCTTCGCTAGATACTGCGGGTCTTCGTACAGCATATAGGACACTAGCACCCAAGTCAAATCAAACGTTCTAGATTTTGTTTCAGAAACCACATCCACTCTTTGACAGGTGGTTGAAATCTGCAGAAGTAGGAAACAATTTCGACAAACTGAGAGACCTTATGCTCCGAGATAAACTTATTTCAGCAATTCCACACACAATGGCAATATTCCTAGTGGAAAACAAATGTTCAACAGTATCCGAAATGGAAGCAAAGTAAGAATCATATAACGCACATAAAGACATCTTTGTAGAAAGTTGTCAACCATAACTGGTAATAGAAGCATCGGTCAGACTACCTAGCCATAAATACATCAACTCGCCAAACAAATATCAATATCCGAAAAAGTATAGATCTGGTCAACGACCATCCAAAACAACAAAAAAGGGTATTGTTGTTCAGTGTAGATATTGTCAACGACAACATGGGTCACTGGAAATGTATGATTCCAACACCGTGTACGATTCCTATATTAGAGTCTTATCATTGAATCGTAATAACCAATACGCAGATTACAAAAACAATCTAAAGTGCTTCCTTTGCAACAGTTTTGGGCATTTTACCAGATTTTGTAGACTACGACAGATGACTAAACTTGCAGATTTAGCCTATGCCATGTCAAGTAGTGACGAAGATGACCAACAAAACGAGAACGCGACTGACACATATAAAAGACAGACAGTCAGAGCAAGGCTTTTGTGCAGGAAGCCAATTCCGCCTACATAACGGACGGAAAACTAAACGTCGGACGTGCCTTCGTCAACGGATTGTCAGTGGGAATGGTCTGGGACACCGGTACCTCAGTCACTGAAGTGGACCGAAAACTGGTAAAAGACGATGATTACACCGACGAAAAAGTAATATGCAGAACATTCGGCGACTCTTTAGAACAATACAAAGTGGCATGGACGGTCATCAATTGCCCGTACTACCAGGGACGTGTGACAGCAGCAGTATTATCACAACCGACAACTGAGTTAATTGTGGGAAACAATCCTGGCGTGAAAGAGTGTACCGCCCAGGAAATAGAACAATGGGAGAAGGAAAACATGAAAATAGCGGAAGGTAATTATGCAGCAATAACGTTTCTGACAGAAGACAAAAAAATACCAGTCGCAAACGATGGTTCAGACATTTATCAGACAGAAGAATAATACATACGAAACAAAAAACAAACAGGTCAATCAGTAACCAATAAGGTGTCATATTGCACTAAAAAAAACATACAAGGACTTCCCATAACAATCTACAAGGGTACCAAAATATTTGACACAGACAGAGATTACATGGGACTCACTACCTATAAGACCAAACTTGACCCAAGAAGAACATGACAAAGTAACATTTGGTATCGAAATTTCAGACGTATTAGTCCTTCATTTAGCGACAGCACACCTATTATCAAACAATATTTTGCACCATACTTGGACAGTAGCAATGTAGACTTGGATCATATACAACAAGGTTGTTCGGCAGGAAAGATATGATTCAAGCTCAGAGGATGACACATACAGAAGCGATAACAGTCGACAGCCACATTTGAAAAAGACTACCAAATACAACAACCAGATAGTGTTGACTACACAAAATTAAATTGGCAAAATGAAACTCCTCCAAAGGTACCACAAGTACGGTATGCAAATCCGGACACGTTATTAACAGAATGGCAACAACAAGGAGTTCCCGAAACTTAAATTGACGAAAGGACACGCGATATTACGATCAGAAATTGGAATCGATATTGGAAATGCATGGGTCTACCCGACGAAGAAAGAAAAGAAAGAACACGCCATATAGACAAATTGAAATCAGTAACAACATATGTCACACAAAAAGATGCTAACCATTGTGCAGTACTCCACATTAAAGAAACGTAGCTTGGCAAAACATAGTTAAATACAGAAAAATCTATTAGATTTACATAAATTACACGCAGCGACAAAATAACATTGTTATTTCAGAATACATAAGTCTTCATCTATAAATTTGTTAGATTCGCTCTGTTTATAAAATTCCGTCATATTGTAAATTGGCCTTGACATATACCACGTAAACATCTAGTATCATATGATATTTCTAAAATACTGTATAAATTGGTTAAATTAAGTATGTTTATAAATCTCTCGCGTCTTATAATTATCCTTGACATACACCACGAAAGACAATTCTGGTCACAGATGATATTTCTAATACTAATATACTGTTCTTTACAATCATTGTTTACATCAAGCGCATATAACATAACAGACAATTGCATCCATAACAGTTCTATAGGTACAATTGAACATAGAATACAACGATTTACATAGTCAATCACAGTTGATCTAGAAATCATCCTCAATTTAACATCTCACAATAGGGTGCTTGAAAAATTAATAATACTGAACTGATGGTCAGGATACTTCAGGCCTTCGGGGGACAGCATATAATTAATTAATTTTATTAATTTTATTATAATAAAGCTATTGTTGATTTGTTCAGATATATAGGCCTACATATTTTGGTTTTATTGTTATAGATAATTATAGTATGTCATAAGCAGAGTGGAAAGGAAGATTATCGGTACGTACACAAATTGATCTACGTCAGTGAGAAACAGAATCAGCAACATTCAGTAAATGTCTCGTCATCAAAATGAAATCCGAAGACTGTCGAGCAGAAGAAACATAACCACACGTGGCAAGTTGATCTATGAGTGAAATCATCTTACTACAGATAAGTTATGATAGTTAGTGGAATATATTCATGATATATTTCACTATTTTCGATTTAAAAAAAAATGAAATCATGAAAAAGAAAATTAACTATATCATGAAAATAAGAATGAACAAAAAATAATGAAATCATGGGGGGGGGGGGGGAGAGAGAGAGAGAGAGAGAGAGAGAAACAAATAAATCATGAAAATGAAAAAGAATACAAATGAAAAAAAAAAATCATAAAAAACAGAGAAATGAAAAACAAAACAATTGAAAAATATGAACAAAAGAAAAGAACATGTCAATACAAGATTTTGTAATTATTTCGTTTATTCCACCATTGAGTTGTCACATGCAATATTTATTATTTCAAATTTTCAAAGTAGGTTGTGCTCAATATTTAAATTTCAAATCCCGAAACAACCAAATAATCAATTTGATTATTGCTCACTGGATTTTAGGAGGCCTGGTGTTCCTTGCCAGTGAGAAGTCCTGATCGTTCGGGTCCACATCGATTGATGGACGTCAGTCGCGGCGATTGGGCAATCTTGAGCATAGCCTACGATGGGTAACGTTGTGGTATTCTGTTATGATAATTTGGCGTGTCCAGCGTGTGCCGCGTGGTTACACACCCGCTTCACACGCCAGTGATCCGGGGCTTGTTTCCGGATCCGGTCAGGGATATGCACTACTGACGAGCTCAAACGAGAGCGAAACTCGAGTATAGTGCTTCCATATTGACGTGGATAGGCCTTAGGTTCATACCAGAATACGATCAGCGTTGCCAGTAGTGGGTTCTGCTCAATATTTAAATTTCAAATCCCGAAACAACCAAATAATCAATTTATGATTTCGTTTTGGCATGACACTACACATGTTATGTACACAACAGGCTCAGGTTCAATAGGTTCAACACAAGTCATTGTACCACGACATAATAGGTTGGACATATAAGTCAAAGGCTACTACATGGGAATCAAAACATAATAACACATCTGAACAAAGTACAGAAGTATAACGGACGTACCAGAAGAAATAAAGTACATAAACTATAAGAAAACGTGAAGTAGGACTTAAAGAGAGCAACTGGTTTACGACATGCTATGTTCAAGATGATATTTGTTTGAGTTAAATATGCATTGATTCCAGTTCGATTGTGTTAATACGCATTGATTGTGATTTTATGCAGTGCATTAACATATAAATGTATTAAATTACTGGATGAGTAGTACGAATGGGAATGATCAGAATATTAGGTAAATTAAGTGGTTGAATTATGAATACTATCATTATGTTGGTAGAATAGGAAAAGGGTATTACAGGTACATAATAGGCAACAAGAATCATGAGCAATAGGTGTCAAAGAAGAATATACAGAAACAAGCGTTATTAAGAGACGGAAAGGAAATGCACATATGCTATGGCGGCAAACCCCAGGTGACTACAATACACTGAGACAGTCGAAGCGCAGGGTACCTTACGACAATTGAAGTCAGGTTCAAACGCACGATGGATGATATGTGTCAAAGACTCGACCGCATCCCCTCCGCCAGGAAGAGCAGTCCAGCTTGAAGAGGCCAGGAGGTGATACGGTGCCCGAGGTAAGGGCAGGGGAGATGAGGTAATGGGAGATGGTTATCCATTCCCTCATGAGACACGCAGGCGTTGTTCAGAGAGTTAGCACTCTAATCACGATAGCATCACGCCTCGTGGTAGTCACGGAGAAGTTGAGTATCCACTCAACATACCACGTCTGCGAGCAGCGTGCCATGTGAGGCAACACGCACCAAGGTCAAGGTCGATCCGCGTGGTGTGTGACGAGGGGATGAAAGAACGTCAGACGGGAGGACAGGACTTGTAGTGTGCACCTCGTTAGAGTAGCGATAGGGGTTTTGTGTTTAACTAAATAGATAGAGAGTTAGCATAGGCATTAGCAACTAGTGATAGATAATTTCTGTGGCTTTATGTTGTGTGTTTACTAGCGACTGTTACCTGCTTGTAGCGAGCCAACGGCAATAAAATGTACCATTTATTTTCCTCGCACACGACTTGCAAGTTTCCTTGTTTGGTGTGAGAGAAGTATCCGATAGTGCCTGTCAGTTGAGTTGTTGACAGGCAAGGATAATTGTGGTGTCAGAAGTGGTGCTTGAACGAAAGTTCAAGCTAATCCACTCAGCCACGGCTCTGGACTAGGATCTAATTTGTGTCAGTGACGGTAATCTGTGCAGACGAGAACAATTTGCGGGCTAGAAAATGTGCCTATCGTGACGAAATAGATTGTTTAATTGTGCTTATGAAATGGTTATTTTGTGAAATCATGTATTCTTCAAAACTGTAAGTAGTAATATTCTTATTTTCTCATATTGATTTATGTATTTACCAAGTTATTTATGAATAAGCACCAAACATGATTCATGGCGGAGCGATACACAACCAGCCGACAATATCGATTTTTGAAAACTAAAAATAGCGCTGCGCCTCTGACGTAGAATGATTGACAAACAGTCGTCCTAGGTCATTTGCATACAGCAATCAAGTGTTTACAAAATCGCCAAGCGGCTGATCGCCTGAATCTGTGCTTTATAATATTTATTATTTGTTTATTTGAGTTATTAAATGAATATATTTATTTATTTAAACATTATGATGTCATTTTTATTTAGTTAAAAACAGTTATTCATATTTTTGATCCTACTTTCTCTTTGTTTACCGTCACGATGGAACTATTTTTGGCCAAGCAGATGAGACGTGGCTGCACAACACTTACAGAAATTAACTAGGTTAGGAACGAAAGGCAAATACTGTTAGAACGAAGACAGGACATTGACATTAAATTTAATTATTACATATTCTAGTTGTTCGTGAGTCTGTCATTGTCAAAGTCATTGTCCTTAGTTGTCGGGTAAATCATATCGTGCAGTAGTAGTAAATACTGCTGCCCTGCATATCAGAGTGCGAACAACAGCTGAGTACGTATACCGGTGTGCCAAATAGTGTCCTGATTACGAAGCGTTCCTCTATCCCAAAGTACCAAACAAGGTGACCTGTGTCAACGGAGTTCCGTTCCCTGATTCTCGGGAACATTAAGTTGAGTATACCTATATTTTTGGCATGCATTGTGATTAATAGTGCATCTCTTTTTCAGCTTGTGATACACTAGCATAGTTTTGTGCTCTGATTTCCCAACATAGAAATTTTGTTCAGCATATAAACTGAAAATACAAGTCATAGTCCTCAGCGAGTGACAATCATAGCTCATCAAAGATAAATAATTGATTAAACAAGCCAGTGTAAGTCAAAGCAAGCTAATTAGCTAAGAGCATGGCTACTTTATCAGATTTTATAAAAGCAGGTAAAGAATTACAATATACAGGAAAGGATTAGAAGAATATGCTGATAAGAAATTTAAAGAAGCTGAGACAAGAAAAGAAAATGCGGAGAGAGATGAACGTGCACGAGATAGACAACATCAAAAGGAGATGGCACAACTAGCTGAGATAACAAAACAAAAGCAGCTAGAAGATGACAAACAAATTAAACAACAACAGTTAGAACATGATAAGCAGGTTAAACAACAACAGTTAGAACAGGATAAAGATATTAAACAGAAAGAACTAGAATTAAAGCAAAAGCAATTAAATCAAGATAAAGAATTAAAGCAAAAGCAATTAGATCAGGAGAGGGAACTAAAACAAAAAGAGATAGATGAAATGGCAAGAGTGAAGGAGAAACAAATTCAAGTAGAATCAGAGATACAGTTAAAGATGAAAGGCATGGATGTAGACTCACACGCAGACATCTCTGCCACTAAACTAAAAAGTCAACAAGAGGAAAATAAGTTCAATAAATACAAAAATATTATCAAACCTTATTGTAAAGAAGACTCCATATCAGCCTGGACAGAGAATGTAGAGTATCAATTTAAATATCACCAAGTTCCAATAGAGATGTGGGCTATGATTTATATGAAGAATCTGAGTGGTGAGCCCCTTAAAGTGATAGAATCTATACCAATTGAGCTCAGATCTAACTATCAATACATCCATGATAGGATTATGCAGCACTTTTTACTTGATGCCCCTGGGTATCAGGTTCAGTTCTCAAATTTAAAACCTAAACCTAGTGAAACGTTTATTGATTATGTTTCAAATGTGCAGAGTGTACTAAACAGGTGGCTTAAAGCAGCTAACATAGGAAAAGACTTTGATAGATTAAAAAACTTAATAGCTATGGATAAGTTTATATCCACTATACCTTCTCCTTTTGCTAAATTTTTGCAGCAGTCAGACATTGAGAACATCGAGCAGTTTGAGAAAAAAGGCTCAGCATATTTTTCTTCTAACAGAGATATTTTTAAGACTTCAAATGACTCTGAAATAGTTTCCTTTGTGAAAGACCAACCAAAAAACTATCAGAGTAACAGAAAACCTTTTCAGAAATATGGCAAGAAAGACAGAAAAGTGTCAAAATGTATTTATTGTCAACTTATGCACGACACTTATTCGATGTGCGACAAATCGCCGAATTATCCGGCGCATCTTGAAAATGTTATCAAGAAGCAGCAAAATAAAAGATCGGCATACAGGCGTGCAATCAAATGTTTTTTTTTTTTGTTCCAGCTATGGCAATTATTCTAATAAGTGCCTTGGCCGCCAACGTATGAAAGCTAACAATGCCATCTTGATTGATACCTCTTCAGATGGTGGTAGTGAGGATGAGTGTGAGGTTGAAAGTGACTTACCTACTAACCAAGCAGAAGATGTGTGTTGTGTGAACGATGTGTTAAGCTTTGACAATTGTGGACATTGTCAGCTGTTTCATGCAGACGGAAGATTGGAATGTGGACATACAGTACCATTCTCATCCGAGAATGGGAATGCAGCATTAGCCTCCAGAGGCAATTTGGTGTTCCACAATGCAATGGTCAATGATAGACCATGCCAGTGTTTGCTGGACAGCGGCAGCACCCTTATTGGTCTTCGAAAAGAACTAGTGAGTCCGGGTGATTACACAGGTGACACTGTCAAATGCCGAACCTTTTCGGGTAACATTGAGATTTACCCTTTGGCAAAAGCCCGTATTAATTCTCCTTTTCTTTCGGGTACCTTTACTTGAGCAATACTTGACAACCCTTGTACTGATTTAATTTTGGGGTGCTTACCCCAACTGAAACAATGTACTAGTGATGAAATAGTTGCATGGGAGAAATTGAATGCAGCTAATGCAACAACAAGAGCAGACAGTGTGAAACATCAAGACGCACTACAAGATGAGAGACTACTGTTGCTTTCTCCAACTGGCACAGATGATACCAGCAGACAGAAATTTATAGAACAGCAGAAAGCTGATCCTAGTGTGTCTCCATATTTAAAATTAATGAAAGAAAGATCTAAAGTGACCAAAAATGCCTCATGGTTCCTCAAACCTAATAATGGCTTTCTTACGAGATATTTTACATCTGAGAACCATGAGAATCAGCAAACGGTGCAACCTGTACAACACCGCTTAACTGTGCAAAACCTGCACATGAGTCACCGCTTGCTGTTCACCTGGCAAAAGACAAAACCAGGCCTAGATTCCAGGCTCATGTTCATTGGCCAGAGTTTTGGAATGATATAAAATTATTTTGTCGTAATGTATTTTCTTGTAATGTCTGTCAACAATTAGTACATAAGTTTAAGGGTAGACATCCTACAGCTGAAGTACTACCTTCTACTCTGGCTTCTAGACCTGTGAGAGGGAGGGTCAAATTTACCAATACACAAACAAGGGTGCTTGAACAATCGATGGTAAACCAGATCAAAACATGCGTCGGTAACTTCCAGACAAGCAAAATGGCAAGGACCATTCAAGGTGTTACGTGACATTTCCAATGTTGACTATGGAATATCGATAAACAGACACTTAAAGATGTTCCATGTCAACATGTTAAAACTTTACTTTTCACAACAAGACACATAAGTAGAGACAGACGAACATAGTGCATCCACACCGAGTAATCAGACGACAGACATACATAACGCAACTACACTAGTTAGCGAGACTGGCAAATCCGACAATGTACATACATTTAGTGAACTTAGTGAATACGCATGAATATATCAGAAGACTGATGACTGGACAACACACTGACTGAAACTAAGACATGTCTTTCATAGGTTGCGACTCTTCGGTCTCACTGTCAAAAAGAGCAAAGTCGAATTAGGCCTAAAAGAAATTGAATTTTTGGGTCATGTCATTTCTCAAGATCAACTAAAGACTGACCAGAAAATTAGTACCAAAATTATGAATCTGACCATGTCTACTAGAAAGGAACAGGTCAGAAGCCTTTTGGGATTAGTAAATTACTCAGAAATTATAATTCTATATTCCAATGTTTTAAAAGCATTTGTAAAATGAAATGTTAAAGATGCATTATTAATTTCTGCATTGTCAAAAATGAAAATCCTTTTTTGTAATATTCCAATCCTCCGCTTGCCTAATCCTAGGCCCGTTTATTATTCTAGGACAGATGCCAGCAGTACTAGGCCAAATTTTTGAAAGCATCTTCCACCCGATTTGCTACATGAGCCGTAAGATCACACCTGCTGAGTCCAGAGATTCCATATCACAGTTGCAACCCTAAGCGTCATCTATGCGGTGAGAAAGCTCCATCTAATTCTGACGGATGTCCACTGCATTGTCCAGACCGACAACTCCCCGATCACGGTCATATAGAGTGGTGTGCATCAAAATGACCGGATATACAGGTGGTCACTAATTTTACCATCTGGGGTAGAAATACCTGAAATCCCACAGATAAATGTAGAGTGATAGTTAGTACATGAATATATTATATTATGCTATGTGAAATAGGTTACATATACATCGACATTATGTGCTTAATCATGTACCAAGAACAGTGAACTATCATGTGTCCGTAGACATCAAGTGAAGAACTGTGCTGCAAAACGTAGATATCACCGTGTGAAATAGGACAGCTCATTACCAACTAAGCTCCAGTCCGGTGTATCATTTGTGTGAAGCGCAGAAAACAGTGTCAGAACAATGCTTAATTACAGACACGAAAAGACTGAGCTACGACACCAGCGAACTCTACACGTGCACTACCAATAGAACACTAGTATGACTGTGCAATGTATTTCAGATACCCAGGCAAAATGTGTATATATATTATGCCTATAAAACCAATGTACAATCATGAAGACAACAACTGACCTGAGGTAGCTGAATACCATGTATATAAACTTATTGTGATATGTAAGATAACATTTTAAGATGGTGATAAATTAGAGGTAGAATAGGAGATATAATAGTGTTCATTTATGTTAATAGTTTTCATTTATTAGACAGTTCAGTAATTAACCCACTTACTTAGCTTAAAATTAAATTAGAATAGTAATTTAGACGTAAGAATAGGTAATTACAAACTAAAGTAAAATTTAAGCAATTCCTATTTTTGATAGGAATAGTACCATTTATGTTGTTACATTTCACTTAGCTTCATTTCAGTTCAGTTCATTCCATCCTAATGAAACCATACCATCTAGCAAACATTACCATTTACTATTATCATCAGTTTACATCATGATAGGATAAAAAGATTAGATAAACTAACATACATCATTTACACCATTTAGATTAAAAACATTAGTCATATAATTTCTTTGTGCAGTTAAAAACATTAGTCAGAATAGTGTTTAGAAAACTACATAATTTGTGTTCATATTATCCATGTCATTAAGGTACATAACTCAGATCACATCAACTCCATTTAAATAGTTAGATTACATCCCTTAGAATAGATAAACATAAGGATTAATATAAGCATATTATAGAATTAACATGACAAAATTTAGTAAAATAGTTAACACAGTAAATAAATATTTATAGAATTAATATTAGTATATTAGGATTTAGAGTTTTACTTTAGTATAATATAGTGGATGATAGGACCAAGGGGACAAACCATCTGGCCTTTCTCGTCCATGTAAATAGAGTGTAAATACATGACTCGTGCAGCGATTATTGCACAGTCATTGTGCTCAAATTTCTCAAACTGAGCCAAACCTGTACAGTGTCACTCCAAGTTTTTAAATAATCGGAAGGATTAGTGTGGAAGGATAAAAGATGTGTGACAGAATTAGGGATGAGAGAAGTGTGACAGAAGTGTGAAAGTGAGAGCAAATGGAAAATAGACGGGAGAGAGTGAAATCAGCCAGCAAATTCTTCTGCTGCCTGGCGCGACTTTTAATGTTTTAGTGTTGGTTTTTGTTATCGAGAATGTGTTAGTGTGAATGTGTGTCTGTAAGATAGTTTAGAACTTAGATTAGTGTATTTTGGGTTTCATAACAAGGGAATGTAGTCACGAATTAGTTATACACCTGTTTGTGGCCACATTTAACCAAATTATGACACTTAAAAAACTAACATACATACACATAGGAGGTAGAAACATAGGTTAGAAGTTAGATTAGTAGATTAATTACATCCAAACACACAAACAACCAGAAAAACAAACAAATAAATTACATACACTTTTTCTAGATCAAAGGGAGATAACTTCGGGTCAGGGGACATAATAGACAACGAAAAACTAATTTAACAGTGAAATAGGACTTTACACGCGGAAGCGAAGTAGGTAAAGCCTGTCGCACACACTCTTGTATAATGGTTGTTAAATATTATATGGGGGACATGAAGCAATTCATGTGTTGACCCTAAAAAAGTCAACTTTGTATGGGTAGTAAGTTAATTTACTATGTGAGGGCAGGTCTTATAAGACAACGGTCCGGTTCAGACATACCTCTAATAAATATAATATAGCATGTGAGAAGAGGGCTCACGCCAACCAGTCAAGTTTGTGGTGATTGCCAGTAGCCAAGTAAAGTTTTGCTACATTGTGACAATAGTCAGTAGAAGTCTATTAGAGTGCCCAAAGCCAGGTTATCTGGAGTCTTTGACAAAAAAATTAGAGACAGTAAATTTTTTTTAGAAACCTCTTGCGTCACAACAAATGAGTGAAAGTTGATGACGCAACACAAGAGGGGTGGGTGTGTGTCAAAGACTCGACCGCATCCCCTCCGCCAGGAAGAGCAGTCCAGCTTGAAGAGGCCAGGAGGTGATACGGTGCCCGAGGTAAGGGCAGGGGAGATGAGGTAATGGGGGATGGTTATCCATTCCCTCATGAGACACGCAGGCGTTGTTCAGAGAGTTAGCACTCTAATCACGATAGCATCACGCCTCGTGGTAGCCACGGAGAAGTTGAGTATCCACTCAACATACCACGTCTGCGAGCAGCGTGCCATGTGAGGCAACACGCACCAAGGTCAAGGTCGATCCGCGTGGTGTGTGACGAGGGGATGAAAGAACGTCAGACGGGAGGACCTCGTAGTGTGCACCTCGTTAGAGTAGCGATAGGGGTTTT
Organism: Cepaea nemoralis; assembly: GCA_014155875.1. Lineage (NCBI taxonomy): Eukaryota > Metazoa > Mollusca > Gastropoda > Stylommatophora > Helicidae > Cepaea > Cepaea nemoralis. Next base: position 292,509 of record JACEFZ010027417.1, read on the forward strand.
GTGTTTAACTAAATAGATAGAGAGTTAGCATAGGCATTAGCAACTAGTGATAGATAATTTCTGTGGCTTTATGTTGTGTGTTTACTAGCGACTGTTACCTGCTTGTAGCGAGCCAACGGCAATAAAATGTACCATTTATTTTCCTCGCACACGACTTGCAAGTTTCCTTGTTTGGTGTGGGAGAAGTATCCGATAGTGCCTGTCAGTTGAGTTGTTGACAATATGAAGGTCGAATATGAAGCTGCACAGTCTAAAGGAAGGCAAGAGCGATTCAAGTACTAAAGATGTCAGTGGAGTCTGGATTTGTTGAACACACACATACCTTACCCAGAGCGTGAGGGCTTGGAGTGGGGCATAATATATGTGATTGAGGAGCTGCTGGGGATGTCTGGAGAGATCTCAGTCATGCTGGACATCATTTCTCTGAAATCCAAAGGAATTTGGAGCCACACTTTGTCTACAGGGTAGATGCAGGATGTGTCTGACTTATATTTTTTTTAGTGATGATGTTCATGGCAAATCAACTTCTCACAAGGGATAGTCTACAATGAAAGTGAATAAGAATTAGTATAAAGCCAAACATGGACGGAGATGTGCGACAAAGTCAATAGACTGATATGTGCGACCTTTAGTGGACAATAAAGACTGATATGTGCGACCATGGACCCAATATGACAGATGTGTGCAACTGCTGCGACTCATGTCAAAGACTGGAAGACTGGGGTATTAGTGGAAAATGTTTGCATCATTTTAAATTTTCGGTGGGGGGGGGCATATGCCATGTGTCGCAGGATAGAGAATGCAGCAAGTGCACTTATAGATATAGATTATCGGGAAGTTAAAAGAAAAAGTATAGCGCGCACACTGAACGCACAAGCACTGACTTAGAAATGATGACGTAAAAAAACGGCAGACGAAAGAAGGGAAGAGAAAAGTCTGGAAGAAAGGAGGCTAAACGACGAACATCAGAATGCAGTTTAGACAAACAAAGATATGAAAGTATATATCAGGAAGCAGTCAGTTTATATAGTTTAAGCAGAAAGAAGCAATGAAGAAAGCGACACGCCGTCCATCCTACCAGTAATCATGTTTCTCAAGTTATGGTATGAAGCTCGCCCTAGACCAAAAGTTACTTGCCATTCAAAAGTACTGTAAGTACGTCGTGTGAAAGTCTGACCGTTGCTGATCGATAGCAAATCAGGCTCGTGCTTGACGATAGGCTGAGACAAGGAAGGTTATAGAACAGAGTATAGTACATGGGAATGCGAACACGGTCGGAGACCGGCATAGTGTAATGCTCATGCTGTAATGCTGTTCGGGAATACACCTTCATGTTCAGACTAGGACGCACATGAGTTCCTGTTATTGATTATTATTCATCATCAACAAACAGTCACGTATGCGCTGTTAAGACCTATTGTTGGTTGGTTTGAAATGCCATGGTGGACGATAGCAGCGCTTACCCAAAGGGAAACCTCGAAGTGACCCATGGCACTAAAACGTCCAACTGTTATTGAAGATCTGCAACAGCTTTGTTTTGGCCTCTGTTCCTAGGTTCCTGATCATTTCATTGGAGATACCATCAGCTCCTGGTGACTTTCCCATTTTCAGGTTTGATATGGCTAGCTCCAGTTCGCTGATTGTGATGGGTGTCTCCAGAACCTCATGTACTATTTCCTTCTGTCCTTATGTTGCCGTTCCTCTCGAACCTCTTGTTTTTTCTCTGGACTAATTTTGATATTGTTACCTTGTGCGAATGAGTCCGCCAAATGGTCAGCTGCTTGCTTTCTTGTTAAGATGTTTCCATCTTTATGTAGTGCCATTTTTGAGTTTCTCCCTGTGCCCTCATCGTTAAGTTGTTTTATTAGCTTCCACAATTTCCTTGTGTCTCTTTCAAAGTTCAGAGACTCCATTTTCTCCTGCCAGCTTTTCCGTCTAGCCTGCAGCTTGGCCCTTTGAAATTTGGCGTTTGCGTGCTGGAATTTATTGTGGTGTTCTTGGCTGGGTATGGCATCTGCTTGCTTTCTACACATTTCCTGTTTGAGTTTACTACTCCAGTAGGGTTTATATTGTTTACGGGATCCTCTTGGTACTGTTTCTCGCGCTGCCTGTAGTATGCATTTCCCAAACTTTTCAACTACTTTATTTATGTCTTTCTCAGTGTTCATGTTTCTAACCAGTATGTTGGTGCGATTCTTGTATATTTCCCAGTCTGCTTTCTTGTAGTTCCACCTCGAGAGGGTGCTGCTTTCACTTACAAGTTCATTTTCTAGTTAGAAAGACTGGCCGATGGTCACTGCCACTAAGTTATTTCCCAACAATTCGTGTAATGTTCCACTCCAGGTCTGGTGAATGCAAAAGTCAGGTCAGGTGTAGTTGTAGTGTGCCATGATCTCAAGTAGAAAGTATGTGGGTCGGACGGCTTGTTAATCAAGATGAATTTATTCTCATCCTGCCAGTCTTCCAGTCTCTCTCCTCTCTGATCCATGTGTTCATAGCCCCAGCTCTGCGAGTGGCTGTTGAAATCGCCACACACAATCATTTTTTCTGTTAATGGCAGTGTGCCCAGTGCCTGTGGGCGGTCACTTGGACAGTAGTAATTTATCAGATGTAGGTCTGTATTGCCTGTCTTAAGTTTAAGTGTCTGATACTCAGCCCTTTCCATGTAGACTTCGATTTGGGAAGCAGTGATGTTATTTTTTACAAGTTGTCAGTATCCACCTTTTCGCCTGTCCTTTCGGTCAGATCGGTAATACTGGTAGTCTCTGATTTTGAAGGCTATATTTTCGTTGAGGTGAGTTTCTTGCAAGCAACATACGCTTACTTTTTCTTGGTCCAGGATGTTTGCTAATTCTGTTTTGTTGTTGTTGACTCCCTCCGCATTCTAGTGCATTATTTTAAGTCTATGTTTAATATGGCCAGCCGTTCTATTCTCGTGTCCCCTGGCTTCACAGGACACATGAGAAGGACCTCCAGTAGTTGGGGTTGGACCCTTTCGAGACATAGGGCCCGGCAAGTACCTGCCTGGGGGTCCAGAGTAGGGCGAGCACCATAACATTTAGCAGTAGTCGACATATTCCACTTTGCGTAATTGCGTGGCATCCTGCTTTCTGTGGTGCGCCTCCTGGCTGGTTGCCTCCGTCTTCAGCACCTTTCCTTTGCTAGAGCAGACTGTGGTCTCACCCGAGTTTAGATGTGTATGCGCGCACACACGTGTCTGCGCATGCGTGTACGTGCATACACATCTAGAGCAAACTGGTTATTTTTCGGCGCCAGAAACTCGCCGTCGCCCCTTCTCCTGTTAGTAAAAACAGTTCCGCCACGTGAAGGCCAGGAGTAGGACTTTTGCTGCATTGGAGTATTTAAGCAATGTTTGGCGCTCACCACAACACTGCGCCCCGGCTACATACAGCAACATTTGGAACCTATTGACGGACTAATTCTAATGCATTGCGAACGCTTTTAGTAGGTACTACGTTTATGTTTGTCATATTTTACCGGAGATTTCCCCCCGTTATATTTCGTTTTCTTGTTTTGGTGTCTCCATTTAAAGGATATATAGAGTACTCGTTATGTTAAATTCCCCGATTATTTCAAGATCGCACTAAAACAGAAACCGATTACTGGATATTATGTTTGCCTCCCCGAGCTATGAATCTATACCTTTCGTCTTCTCAAATCCGTGTCCTGGACAGAAGTACAGACTGACTTTATAAGACCTTCAATTCCGTTTTAACTAGACTTTGTGCATTGTTCTAGTATGTTTTTTTTTTTTACTTTATCATCCATTTTTACTTATGATTATGTAGTTTTCAACTTTTAGAGTTGGCAACCCCATATTAAACTGAAATTATAAAGATGGCATGCTGTATATTGTGGTATTTCAATGGCGGGCCATGGCAGTTGTCATCCAACTATGAACATTTAATATTGTTATGGGATATTCATAGCAATTGCAATGCCAATGATTGCATGTTTGCATTCAACACCCATTATAGCATTTATTTCTAAATTTTTATCACGCTACATGGACGAAATCATTGATAATTTTGCATCTTTCCAACGGGACTTCTTTTGTCAAAATGCATCTACAATACCTCGCGTGTTAGTCACGTGCTGTGTCTGACGTCATCAATTTTTTTTTTGTTTTGTTTTTGTGTGCATATCCTTTACAGGACATCGCTGTCAACATCAGCATCTTTCAGCTGTATGTTGATTTCTTGGCAAGATTACGCTCAGTAGTTTGCCATTGCTTTCTGAGCGGCCGGCTCAGTTATCCCGCAAGTCACCAGCGGGGGTCGAACCGCTCCCAGCTCTCGCCCTGCTACGGGACTCTGCGTGATAAACGGGATTACGGTCATCAATGTCATCAATGACCTCGAGATTATATATTTGTGTGCGTGTGTGTATGTATATTTATATAAACTGGCAGATTTATCTGTTCTTGAGTTAGAGAGCGCCAGTGTTAATCTCCTTGACGACAGTCCAACCAACAGTTGTGTGAGTGTGTAGGTAGGGTCACAAAAAGTAACAAGGTCAAAACGGCAGTGTTATGATTGTATTATCGTTCATAGGTTTAATTAGGTTAGCGTCGTCTTTTAGAATTTTTTCGGCAAGACGCAACAGTAATTTATTTGTCTATTTTTTAAGGATTTAATAAAACATTTGCAGACAACCATTAATATCAGACAACGTTGGCTTGGCGGGCATACGCGTACCATTCGTCGTTAATTTAGATAAATCTTGTGTTCTTGCAATTATTTCGTTGCAAGTTACTAATAACCGGCCGCCAATAAATCGCCATTCAAATATTTATGTTTATAATACATCCCGAAGTAGGACATGAGTGCCGGAAGGCGACGATTAGCCGTAACACTCAAGACCCAAGTTGAACTTATCTATGTTAAATGTGTGTTTGTCTTCATGCCGAGGTTTAGTCCCATTAATTGTGTAAAAAGAGTGGATTTCTTTATTCTTCTTTATTGATGGTGTTTATTCCCAATGTCACAGATGAAGAAAGTTCAAGCGAGTGGTGCACAGAACAGGAAGAAAAAGATGGCCAGATACGAAGAACAGTTCCGTCAAAGAGGGACATTAGATGCCTGGATAAATAGAAGTAAAGAACAAGTTGAACATGAAGAAGTAAACGATGATTATGATGACGGTGCTGGCTCGGACTCTGAGGATTCATCTACAGCTCATTCAGAACATAATATTGTCTCTCCTCCTGGGAGTCCTGAATCCTCTCAGTCTCATTGTTAGAATGATGATTCATGTGAGGAAGTGGAAGATAAAGGAGATTTTAGCACATCTATGAAGAAAAAAAAAACGATTTTGGCTATTTGAAGAAATCGATTTCAGATAAGTTGAAAATGACAATAGTATAACATGGTCCAGAAAAATATCAAAATAAGAGGGGGCCATTTACCCTATTTGCTGAGAAGGATGGAAGAAGTTTTTCAAAAAAGTGATTTAACAAAGTTTCCACAAATGGAGAAATCGTGGAGAGAAAGTGGTTGTTATACTCTCCATACCGGGATGCATGCTACTGTTTTGTATGTTTTTTTTTGTTTTCAAAGGAACAGCGATCGTCTACGTCAAACCTTAGCCAGGAATCAGGTTTCTCTATTTGGAGAAAGTTGAGTCCTCGAATACCTGATCATGAGAAAAGCCCTTCTCATAGGGCTCACATTAGGGAATACCTGACCCTCGTAAGTCGACTCAAGAGTTATACTACGATAGATGCTGAACTTCAACGGCAAATATCAATTGTCCGCTATGAAGAAGAAATGGAAAGCAATAACTGAACGGATTGTCGAGGTTATAGCATTTTTGGCAAAACAGAATCTGGCCCTTCGTGGGCATCGAGGTGAAGGAATTTCATTTTTTATCGGAGCCAGAGGAGACAATAAGCGAAAATACAGGGAATTTTTTTAGCAACTATCAGACTGTGGGAAAAATATGATATTACCTTGGCGGAACACGTGCAGAGAGGAAAAGATAAGCCAAAAAGTGTAACGTATTTGTCCAACAGAAGTCAAAACGAGATAATCGATATTCTTGGTGAAACATACAAGAAAAACATTATTTCAGAAATTAAGGATGCCAAGTATTTCAGCATAACGCTGGATTCTACTCCAGACATTGCCCATGAAGATCACGTATCCGAAATTCTACGTTAGTTCATACTGATGATGACAATAGAAAGGTAGAAATAAAGGAGGTATTTCTGGGATATTTCCAAGTCAACAAGAAAGATGCATTAAGCTTGGTAACGGAAATTCTTTAAAAATTAGAAGAAAATAACATTGCCATCAATGACTGTCGTGGCCTAGCAATATGATAATGCTGCAGTTATGGCTGGAGTGAGGGCTGGTGTCCAACAGAGAATTCTTGACATTAACCCAAAAGCTGTGTTTCTGAATTGCGAGAATCACAGCCTCATTTTGGCCTGTGTCCATGCAAGTGAGATGGAACTTGTTGTCGTTATTTTTTTTGGAGTTGTGGAAAAGCTGTTTACTTTTTTTTCTCCATCTACCTCCCGTTGGAAGGTCATAAATCTTTTACCTCTCGAACTGTCAAAAGACAATGTGATACACTATGGAGTTCTCGCCGTGACACTGTAAAAGTAATCCACGCGGAGTTGGACAACGTTATTGCCAGCCTTGAACACCTGCAGGAAGGAGAATTTTCTAGGGAAACCAAATGCGATGCAGGCTCGCTTCTGAACTCTATTCAACAATTTTCGTTTATATCGTTATTAAATTTTTGGTACCCGATTTTAGTGTCAATAGCGAAAGTGAAAAAACGTTTGCAGGATCCGAAAATGGGGTTCCATGAAGCTTCTTATGACCTAAAGGGGCTTGTGCAAATCTTGAGTTTGGAAAATGACGAAATTATCCTCAATCGTTAGCTTTTTTGCGTAGGAAATGGATTTATTCATTTCTTGCGTGTAATTTGTGTGCCAGGATGTAAAACCAGGAGTTTCTACTCAAGATCTGCGCGGATGCTACGGAGTTTCGTGCATCGAGCGAAACAATCCTTGAGTGAATTTTTCGCAGCGTGTGTGGTTTATGTTGTTTTCGGTTTTTCAACATGGCGGAACAACGTATGTTATCCGAGCGGTCAGCAGTCAATCTAACGAGGCGGCGTGGGCGCCAGGCAGGCAGAAAGCGACAAGGTAAGCGTGGTGGTTTAAGACGTTTTAGACTCAAGTGTCACCGTCTAGGACTCAGGAATATCCGTATTCTGTATTGGAACTGCGCCAGCGTAAAACAACGGGGCTCTATTGCCAAGACCGGCCACGCGCCACAAAATATAAACAAGTGTGAACGGGAGTTTCCCCATGTGTACACCAACGTGGACAAGAGCTCTAGGGAAACTAGAATACGTCAGAGACAGCAACAAGGATACGCTGTGAAAGTTGTGATCCAGAACGGACGTGTTGATGTGAGCTCCGGTGAAGGTGACACCTGGATGTGGCGATCTCCTGCATGACGTGGCTTGAAATCAGGAGGAAGATTTATTGAGGACATTCAACTGAAGAATGAACCATGAACCAGGGAATAGCAAAACCACCCTAGACATATATTTTCTAGTATTCAAACGACTGCAACTTAGCGGAATGGGAGCTCGAGGATAGGAGTAAATTTAGCGCTAAGGGCCGATTCTGCATCAGGGATCACCTAGCCGACTTCATCCATTTAGAGTCATCACCATCTCCGCGACAGATTAAAGATCTGGAACGGTTAGTCTCGACTTTGAATAATTTTATCATTTTTGTCCAGATGTTATTGTTGTCGAAATAACGGCAGTAACACAGTTTGGCATCTATTTTAGAAACCCTGGTTTACAGGAACGACACTGTAGCGCTCCAGGAGACGAGACTGGGCGATCAGCTACTCCGAATTGTCGGCTTCAAATGTTTCTACAACAGACAACATCTGGGAATGACGATTCTCGTTCGTGACAGCATGGTGGCGTCAGAGCTAGACATGTCCAGTTGGGACAGTGACGATATACAAATACAGGCGTTGAGAGTTCAATCCAGTATACCATTCGCGTTGGTTAATGTTTATGCCCGCAACGCGAGTATGGATTCCCAGAAGTGGCAGTGCTTAAGTGGCATATTAGGTCACGAGAGAAATGTTATTTTCTGTGGCGATTTCAACGCTAAAGGCAGATCATGGGGAAACATTTCCTCCAAACTCACAGGGGGAGGAGCTCGAGGATTGCACTTGAAACCATCGACCTGGTTTGTATCAACAATGGCTGTGTCACCAGGACAGCAAGCCGTCCGGGCGATGAGGACAGTGCTATTGATCTGCGCTGGTTTCACCTTCACTCACTACAGTGTGTAGATGTGGTGTCCTAGGACACCACGGCAGCGACCACCACCCTTGCAGCATATTGGTGGAGAAAGGCAGAACCAGGCAGCACAAGCTAAAGGTAAAGACTTTCCAGTATGACAGTACAAGGCAAGATGTGGTGAGTAAAATAAGACGTGACAAGGCAGAAAGCTTCAGGGCAGGAAAAAAAGCTGGGAGCAGCCACCTTGGTGGAATTTCGAGGTAGAGAAGGCTTGGGTGGATAAGCGTAGTGCTGTAAGGAGATGGCAAAATGCCAAGAAGAACAGAGCTGGTCATCCTAGTCCCTGCATGCACTTAGAAAGAGAGAAATTATCCAAAATGCAATACACTCAGCTGACGAATATTGTGAGAAATGGGGAATTGCACGAACAAGGAGAAGAAGAATGATGGCTGGCGAATCAGCACGAGATAGTGGATTGACGGCACATCAAGAAATGAATAGAGTAATGGTAGAGATCATGAACAGATTAAAAACGGAAATTGAAGACCGCACTGTTCGCCTTCAAGAACTCAGAGACCGATTTGCATTTCTTTTGAATTTACATTCAGTCGCAGTCGCAACTGCAGATTGAAAAGAAAGAGAGAAATTACAGAAGGAATGTTCGGACTTTGAACCCTATTATGATAATGATGTGAAGGCCGTTCAGTTATATGATGAAATAATTGACTTTGTGATGCTCTTTCAAGCTGGAGGTAATACAGTTCCGCCCGATCCTTAAGATGTTCTAGAGTCGTTATTACAGTTTGGAAGGGATGTGTTTCCGACGATGTGCGTTGCATATTGACTACTACTGACCATAGCATTTTCAATCACAAGTTGTGAAGGGTCATTGTCAAAATTGAAATTAATAAAAAAAACACCTCAGGTCTTCTATGTCACAAGAACGACTGACTAACCTTGCTTTAATCAGTATTGAACAAGAATTCATCACCAGGGATGTAAAAAGTGAAGTAGTTCAAGTGTTTTGTGACAGGAGATCCAATTTAGGGAATCTAACTTAATAAATGTGGGTATGTGGCTGACAGCTGAGACGGAGTGCTGACATATTACATATATATTTAATATGAATAAAGTTTTTATGTCATGTTTTCCAGACAGGCGATACTAGGATTAGTAATAGTAGCCTAACGTCCTAAGCATAAAATACAAAGTCTACAATTCGGTTTCCGATCGTCAAAGTAGGCTAAAAGTACCATACAGCAATGTACAATTCTCAAAAATTTCCTGGGGGAAAGGGAGAGGAGGCAGCATAGTGCAGTGGGAGAGGAGGGGGGATGAATTAGGGAAAGAACAATTTAGAGGCATCCAATCAAGGGGTTGCGTATCCATTATGGGACGTTGCAGTCAACACCAGCATTTTACAGCTGCTGTTGATGTACTAGGCAAGTGTTACGTTCAGTAGTTTGCCATTGCTTTCTGAACGACCGGCTCCCATACCAGAACGTTATAACACAGCGCGAGATGGTCTGCTGCACAAATCGGTCGCAGCTGAGATTCGAACATCTGGTACCCGGCTCACGAACCGCGTTCGCAAGCCTTTATTTAATCAAGGGGTTGGCCCCGGGCACCAAAGAACCTCTGCACGCCACTGGATATAAGATGATGTTTGTTTGCGCTTCAACATCCACATATGTAGGCGGGACATCGGGGTCCACACACTACACCTTGGATACGAGAAGATGTTTGTTTGCGCGTCATTGTCCATATATGTAGGCGGGATATCGGGGCCCATACACTATACGGAGAGCTTGAAACGTTTATAAAGACAGGACCGCTCTTAATTTGAGTGAAAATATACAGATCATTTTAAATTACATCAGTTGGCATTGATTTAAATATTCATATTCATTTCAAATTCAAGCTAAAAGCAATAAGAGAAGATCAATTATCTGAATCTACGAACATTTGCTCGCGCTGGAAGTAAACTACATGATTCAAATGTAGATTCTACGTAGACAAGACAATTTAAGAACCACATTTAGACATTTGCACAACTCGCCCTGCTGTCTCTCGTTAACTAGAAGTTGCAATCTTGCTGCAATCTTACTGACTTGTTCCCACACTTGTCCGTCTCTTGCAAATATTTCAGTTAGGGTTTTCTTGTACATTTCTAAGTATTGTCAATGGTATTATTGTATTTGACTTCCACGTTTTCTTGTTCCCGATTTTGTTCCGGTAACTATAGCACAGAACAATCCCGTTAATTTGTGTGCATGGCCAATTGAGTTCGCATGGATTTACAGTTATAAAGTGGTCTTTATGCTGAGGCTGGTGATTTCTTGTTTAGAATATTAAAGTTGCATGAAAGACACAAATAAACAAATATCTTCTTCTTCGGCGTTCATCCGGAGAGTTTTGTTTTTTCGGACGTGATTGCGCTGTGCCTGTTTACAGCAGAGCTGCGTCCATCTATAACAGAGTAGCCTGTTATAGGAGTTGGGTGGCATTGAGGGGCTAGCTGGTGCGCAACGTAAAGATTTTATTATGGAGCAGGGCACGGGAAAGCACCATGGTTGGAGGTAGCTATGGGGGTGTCGTGGTGTGACGACAGGGCAATCAGAGGTTAGAATCCGCAGTACCATCCGCCCGACCAGTCGCATATCTGGGGTTCCATCCGGAATGTTTGATGTTGAGCAAGCCTCGGTTTTGAAGAGTTGGTACTTATTTTGTCAACTGATTCGAATACTACTATGTCATTTTAGACATGACCACCAATAAACAATGGAACAAGAAAATTACAGAATTGAGTTGCATGTATTCAAGTTCGCCTCTATACGTCACGACTAATCTTGCCTCCACTACACTGCTATACTTGCGCCGTTAGGCCGACACATCCGACGTCTGCGGGAATTTGTTGACCGGGTTAACCTTTCCGGGTGTTTCGTAGGATTTTTGACTCTCGTGTTGTGGTGTTATTCCCTCATCCCAGCTGGCCCATTTAGAACAGCCGAAGACATCCCGGTCAGCCTCATGGGAAGGCAGGGGCATTCCCCGCCATCCAAGGAGGCTTCCATACTTGAAGAGCCGACACATAGCACTCTGGTACTGGGCTCACCCAAGGAATTGTCACGTCAAAAAACATGGCTACTTAGCCTCACTTCCGTATATTGGGCCTTACGTTCACCACAGGCTGTTCCTCCGGAAACCAGAAGAATGCATGCAGTCTGCAGATGACATCCACACAGTGAACTTTCGATTCAGACTTTCCAATATTCCATTTCGTGCCTCTGAGACGCTATTTCCACCTTTGATGACGCCCACACGATGAGCTTTTGATTTGGACTTTCCACGTAATGGATTTGCAAGCCAAGGAATACTCCATTTCATGCCACTGAAACGCTTTTCTACCAACACACTTGTAGTATGAAGTGTAGCATTCTAAGTACTTCTTCATGCACCATTAGATGCCAACCTGAATGTAGTTAAAGTAAGCTGCAGTCAACTTGAGCTTGTTGACATCTCCATAGAGCTTGTCCTCAAATGAAGCATTCGTGGGCCAAAATATCTTTTTCTGTTCTGCATATATATATTGGGCACTCCTGCAGCAAATGTTTAGCTGTCATTTTACCAGTTCCATAATTACATTCATCGGTATCTCATATCTTTAGTTTATTGAAAAAGTGGTATTTCAGCCTGTTATGTCCTCTGCGGAGTCTGAAGATTGCCACTTGTTCACTTCGGTCGAGTTTGTAATATGTATCATCCTTCTGGTGGCCTGGATGCTCTGATTTCCATTTGGTTCTATAAGTGCTTTTTATAAACCTCTTTGCCTCATTATAGATTATGTCTATGTCAGGCTGAGATAGTCGTCCGCCCTCTTTTGTCAGTCTGTCAGCCTCTTCATTTCCAGGTATACTGCAATGTGATGGGATCCACTGTATTACAACTTTTTTGGATGTCTGACATAGTTCATAGAATGCTGCTATTAGTTCTGCTAGTTCTATGCTGTTTTTTCTCTTCGGTATTATGACAGCTGATTTTGCATCTGTGAAGATAGCTATTTGCTTCTCTTTATTTTCATCCACTGTGGGATGTGAATTTTGATTTATGAGAATTATTTGCTTGTTTTGTGTCTAGGGGATTATTTTTTTAATTCTCAACCACTTCACCACTTAAGGTGATCATGGAATTCTACCATAAACACAAGAGGAAAATACTTCACTCCTTTATATAATTGTATTTACGTGTATGTTTCTATTCCCACTACTATCACCCCCTAATTTGTATAGAGTGTTAGAGGACATTGATTGTTTACAACATATATAACAACCACTGTTGAACAAACATCAACAAGCAATTGACGTAAACATCAACATTTGGACAAACAGTTCAGGCATTAAATCAAGATCTGGGATAAAATTTCTACAAGTGTAATGACCACTGTGAGCTTCTGGAATATGCCTCACATGACATATGTACATATTCACATGAAATATGACATAGGTATACATTCACATTAAATATGACAGAGGTCTACATTCACATGCATATATTGACCATGCTGAAATACTGGAACAGGCATGGGAAGAAATATGATATATCATAGAACTTTAGAAGAGCTTTCCCTTGTTCCCCCAAAATTCAACATCTTCAAAAACCACCAATACACATCAGTTGGTTCCCAACACCATTGACTAACCTAATGATTTTTAAAAAAAAAACATTGGCATGTGTTCAAATAATCAAGCACTACATTTGTTATATAATACTAAATTAATTATTTAGTGGATTGCTGTCCTTTACTCTCCTGTTGTACGGGTTCAGTGTTCACCTCCAATGTATTGTATAGCGTTTCGGTCAGTCCTGCCGGCGTAGCTTGAAAGCTTGTCGGTAGCCGTCCAGTGGTTTTGCATGTATCACCTTGTACCGGGAGGGCGCGCTTTAGCAATGCTACTCTTAGCCTGCGTGTGCATGAACGTCTGTCCTGTCAGTGGCCATATGCATTGCGAGCTGATGAAGCTCAGCCGTAAATCGGGAGATTTTTTCGCAACTTACACGAGCAACATCTTCTTTGGGCAGTTTCTCGCTAGCCGCATGTGTATGTGGTCTGTTCTGGCGGTCAGTCCGTCTAGGCGATGGATATCTGGTTGATCCTATCAGTAATCATACGCTCATTCGCTTGTCGATACTTCTCTTCTTCTTCTTCAGCTTTCCGAGCCATTGAGGTTCTTTGCTGCAAATACAATCCGTCTCCATTCGTCTCTCTGGTAGACCTTCTCTTGCCAGTCGTTGATTCCAAGTGCTTGTAGGTCTGTACATGTATTATCTCTCCACCGTCTTCTTGGTCTACCTCGGGGTCTACGGTCATTTATTTCCTGAGTGTAAGCGAGTTTTGTTTCCCTATTATCTTCCATTCTTTCTATATGCCCCAGCCATTGTAGTCTATTAGCCTTCATGATACCAGTGATTAGCGGGGACTTAAACAGATCATAAATGTCTTTGTTACTTCTTCTTTTCCACTCTCCACTTTGTGTATCCCTAATGGGTCCAAAGATGCGTCTTAAAATTTTGTTCTCAAAGGTTTGTAACAAGGCTTCGTCTCCTTTCTTTGTACTCCAGGTTTCAGAGCCATACAACACAGCTGGTCTGATCAGTGTTTTGTATACTGTTATTTTGGTGTTACGAGATAGCGCATTTGATTTTAGTAGATGTTGTAGTGCATAGTATAACTTATTTCCAGAGTTGATTCTAGTTTGTATTTCTTCCCTTATGATGTTGGAGCAGTTGAAGATTGTACCCAGGTATTTGTATGTTTCCGTTCTTTTAATGGTCATATTATCTATTTGTATGTGGCCAGAGTTTTTAGCCATTCCGTCTCTTGAAATTACCATATATTCTGTCTTATCTTGGTTGATAACCAGCCCCATCTGTTGGGCTTTTTCCTTTAAGTGAGTCAATATTTCCAATGTCTTTTGTTCACTTTGCCCTATAATATCTATATCATCTGCATAACCAAGCAGCTTGGATGTTCCTCCAATATCACATTCCTCCTTTATCTTCCTTACAACTTTCTCTAGAGCCAGATTGAAGAGTAGCGGCGATAGTGCATCACCCTGTTTCAAGCCAGATGTTATTTGGAAGGGTTCTGATTTCCTGCCTTTATATGTTACTATATTATAAGTATCTTCCATGAATAGTCTGGTCATGTTGATTAACTTCCTTGGTATTCCAAATTCCTGCATAGCATTCCATAGACTATTCCTATGGACACTATCATAAGCCTTTTTAAAATCCACAAAAATGTTATGGAGATCTCTTTTATATTCCCAATGTTTCTCGGCTATTTGTCGTAAGATAAATATCTGATCTATTGTTGATCTGTTTTGTCTAAAACCCGCCTGGTAGTCACCTAATATGTCTTCTGAATATGGTTTTAGTCTATTTAGTAATACTGCGGATAGTATCTTATAGCTTGTGGACAGTAGTGATATTCCTCTATAATTTTCACATTGGAACTTGTCTCCTTTCTTAAAGATAGGTATCAATAATGACTCTTTCCAGTCATGGGGTAATTCTTCTGTCCTCCAGATTTTTATTATTAGTTCGTATAGCTTTAGATGTAATGCATGGCCACCTGCCTTTATAAATTCAGCAGCAATTCCATCAGTCCCAGTTGCCTTATTGTTTTTAAGTCGTGTGATTACATATAGGATTTCTTCAAATGTAGGTTCTTCAATTTGTGGTTCGCATGTTAGAACCTCTTCCTGTGGGAAAATGTTACTTGGAGCTTCACAATTTAGTAATTCAATAAAATATTCTTTCCATGTGTTGCACATTTCCTCATTGGTATTTATCATATTCCCATTTTTGTCTTTTAAACCATATGTGTTTTGTTGGTGCCCTCGTTTCATTGACTTCAGTTCTTTAAAAAATTTTCTGGATTCATTTTTCTGGTGATTAGTTTCCATATCTTTGATTATATTACTCATATATTCTCGCTTCTGCTGTCTGACTATTTTTGTAGCCTCTTTACATTCATTTCTATAATGCTCTTCCTTTTGGATGTTATTGATGTCATTTAACCATACATGTCTGGCATTCTTCTTCCTAATGACTGCTTCTTCACATTTTTGATTGAACCATCTGTTCTTTCTATGCGTGGTTAACACACCGAGACATTCTTCTGCGGTAGATTGAATTGTATTCTTGATGTTCAACCAAGTTTGGTCAACGCTTTCCTCCGAAGGGTTTTGCAGAGTTTCAAGTTTACATTTTATTTCATCTGTAAATTTCTCTTTGACTGTAATGTCTTGTAGTTTTTCTCTGTTATATGTTGGGTGTAATCTTTGTAATTTAGTATAGAAAGCTCTCTTAAGTTTTATTTTAAATTTTGCTCCAACGAGGAAGTGGTCACTGTGGCACTCAGCTCCTCTATAACTTCTGACTTGCTGTATGTTTGATGCATTTCTGTTGTTAATTAAAATGTGATCTATTTGATTATAGGTTCTCTTGTCACATGATTTCCAAGTTTGTTTGTGTATATCCTTTCTTTGTAGTCTGGTACTGCTAATCTGCAGTCCTTTGGCTTCTGCCAGGTTGATGACTCTCCATCCATTATCATTTGAAGTTGTATGTAGGCTTTCCATACCGGCCACTTTTTTATTAGTTTGCTCTCTACCTATTTTTGCATTGAAGTCTCCCAGCACAATCAGGATGTCCTGTTTGGGGGTTTCTTCTATGACATCTTCCAGATCATTATAAAAGTCTTCTTTAATATCATCTTCTTTCTCTTCAGTAGGTGCATGTACATTAATCATCGTTATATTTTTCCATTTACCTTTTATTCGTAATTTACTAATCCTGTCATTAAAAGCTTTAAAGTTTAAAACGTTCCCCCATAACTCTTTTTTGATGACAAATCCTGTTCCTAATTAATGTTTATTTTGGGTGTTTCCTCCATATATTATAATCATTCCATTTTGCTCTAAAGTACCCTCTCCTGGCCACCTTATTTCTTGAATTGCTGTTATATCCATTTGATATTCAACCAGCTCCCGGGTTAGTTCTTCGGCCGCTCCAGCTCGATATAGTATCCGTACATTCCATGTTCCAAATCTCAAAAGTCCTTTAACGTTCCAAGGTCGTTGTCCAGATAAGTCAGTCCGATATCGAGGCTCATGTATTTGTTTCGTAACAAAGAAAGGTTTTTACAAAGGTGGGGGTGTTAACCCCACGCTTCAACCCCCAACCTGGAGGACCAGGGTGTTTCTCTTTGTCTGTTCTCTACCCTTTGACCTGTCCGGCTTGGGAGGCCCTGCTGGTAGCTACGCTACCGCCGGCATAGCTCTCAGGGTCATTGAGAAACTCAAGCTCCCCCACCACGACAAGGTGGAAACACCATCGGGGGAGGCTTGTCGATACGCTTGTCTTAAAACTGAAAATCAAAGGAATGACGGAAGGGTTGTTGAGTCGCTATATACAGGGATAACTAGCCGTGGCAGCCTAACGTCCACTGCAGCTGTGTTCGTCTCCAGTCGTCTTGCTATGCTCGCCACTGGAACCAGAGGGACGCAGACGAGAGAGTGAGGTCGATGGAGTTGCGCGACCACTACCTCACTATAATCCAAACTAAAGCGCAAGTCATTCATTCTTCATCAAATCAAATCAAAAGATGCAATGAATGAATGGTCCTCATCATTCGTGATGGACGAACATCCATAGTAGATCCTATTCCCATTATCTGGGTACCGAAATAAATGCATTCAGTTGCGTTCATCACATGTACATCCACTGGTAATTGGCTGGTGAAAATCATACTCCATAATCCAAGAATAGAATTATACACAAGCACTTAATCCCCTCCATGGGGCTAGATTATTCGAATACTCTGTTGCAAGGAGGCTCGGTGTTCTTGTGAAATTGAGGCCTTGGTTAGTCAAACTTTCAGGAGATACAACTTGAGTCTTCACACAAGGTTCTTCCCTATATCACCATATCCGATGAAAAGCTGACAGCCATTCGGCGGCTCGGTTTCTGATATCCGAATTCCAATTATGTACACATGGATTTTTCACCCACCTAGTCACTAGTCTATAACCCATTCCACACTTGATGATGGCATTTAGGCTGACATGGGACCAGCAAAGAGTTAATCGTTACTATCTAGTCCAGATCTAGTCTAGCTGAGAGTCATTCATTGGTAGCATCTGTGACTATCTCCAGAATTGATCTGCACATACATGAATCAGAGGATGAATATTTTCCAGCACACAAATTGGGCGTTGCAGGCAGTTCAATGCTTTTTCTGTTGTGTAAGTGCACACATTTACTCTACTAGCTTCATTCGGTGTCTTGCGTTGGTATTCAGGTGTTGAACTTGCTGTTATCAAGGTATATTTCAGTTGGTCTTCAGGTCTATGACCTGATGTGGATGATTTGTTGTCATGGTGTATTTCAGTGTATTCCCATTGATGATAAAAATCTAGAACATGGTGTTGATCTCGCCGCTGTAAGACTGATGTCGAAGGATTATTCATTGCTGAATAGGAAACTGGGAATGTCCCATATTTTCGTTGACCTCGCGGATTGATGGTGCATTAGGCGGTACCTCCCAGACGTAAAAGTAGACGCTACTCTTGTGGGGGTGTATTCTGAATATCTATTTATCTGGATGGACAATTAAATACAGAGATCCGTCCTGGATATCCTGACAGAAGTAAGAATATCAATCGCTGAGTGTCGATGATCTTCGTACATGTCTTTTGCTGCTAGGCAGCGGATAAGTGTGGCAGTTAACGTTGGTGTTTAGATCCAGACTATATGTATAGGACATTTAGTCCTGACTCACTTTCATCAGGCTTTTGACCCAGGATCCTGATTGGTGATACATCCAAATCAACCACCTGCTACTTTCTAAACCTGGAAATGACAAAGAATACAAACACAGGCATTAATACCGTGTGGGGTGATAACATTTTCACAGCACAAATACAAACACCAAAAGGAGAAAGGAGAGGGTTTCCAGGTTCCATGTCCCTCGTCGCTGTTGTAAATACTTACTCTAAAGGTGAGTAAAGTATCTTCTCACTCGGTATTCTATGTTGTTACTGGGACTTTTCTGATGAGTGAAGCCATCCTAACCTTTCAATCCATCTGGATGTTATATCTGTCCTACTATGACAAGAATCTCTGAGATTCCCTTTCCCCAGAACTTCTCTTCCTCTTTCATTAGGTGTAATCCGTATTAGGCCACAGGCCATCCATACCAATCAACATTATCTTCTTGTGGTACTGACATACACAAGGCTTCTTAACCCATCATCAAAACTCATGTCTGCCACTGGGGTAACATTAACATGAATATTTCCAACAGCAAAAGCAACCATCATGACAGAAAAAATAATATATATATATATATATATATATATATATATATATATATATATATATATATATATATATATATATATATATATATATATATATATATATATATATATATATCATAACAGAGAAAAACAAACATGTACATTTCTCATACATGAATAGTAATAATAATCATACATAATAATAATAATAATAATAATAATAATAATAATAATAATAATCATAATAATAACGCAGGAGCCAATATTTTTGGATTTTCTCACTCGTCATTCCATAAAACTAGAATAGATATTCTTATTCCCCCACTGCTTACAGCAGCATGAGGTTAGTGAACGCCGTGATATAATTTACCAATTGCTGCTATTGTAGGAAATTTTCTTATTTATTAGAAATAACTTATGCAGCATGATAAGTGTTCGGAACATAATATTATTCCAGGTGCCTACCACCCGATGCGGTGTGTCTGAAGGCATGTCCTGCCAGAACATTTTAATCTTTATATATCATGCTTTTTCTTTCTTTCATGAGATTATATTCATCCCATGTGGCATTTCCCTAGCATATTTACGAAATTATTACATGTCCATCACACATATTGTGTAGTTACTAATGTGTTAACAAGAAGATTGTACCAAAATTCGGCACGATAGCTCAAGTTACAGATTAGCAATTAGCAAAACGGTTTCTCCAACATGAGCGCATGTTCATAATATGCGTGATCAATATTGTTTCTGCATGGAGAGAAAGTTTCGTGAAATGTCCTTAAGATTGAATCTACACTACATAGGATATTTACAGATTTATAGGCATTAGGAGAAAACAATCACTGAGCGCTCTTTTACAGGAATCATTGATTTAACCTCTTAATAATTCTTATATTAACACAGTGGTATATGCACTTATCAAAATACACGAATACATATTAATAATGTATAATTAACATATCAGATGCTGCGGTGAGTGATATATTTTGAGCATACTTTTCCTTCCCCCCCCCCCCCCCCCCCCCGCATGAGAAGGCTGACGTGTGTTCCCTTTGTGTTCGCTGACCAAAATGTCTACTGACCCTTTGGTGTAAAATTAAGCGCCGGTCTACCCAGGTACTTGGACAATCACCAGGCCCAGATTTTAAACCAAGGCCAAATAAATGATGACTCACACAGGTCAATTTAGCCCTGTTTTCTTCTCCCAAAAGTTAGGTACTTAAATAGTAACTATTAGGGATTTGTATTTTTAAAGCGTAAATCATAGGAGGTTGGTAGAGACGTTTTAGTATACCACATCCACCAAGAGAATTTCTGCTGCAGTTTTCAAAGCCCCTACCTCTGCTTTGAAGTTACTTGAAAATTTTCCAGTTGCCACTGACTGTGTGTGTGTTTTTTTTTTTTTTACTCCATTTTTTTAAATTTAGGAGAATTCCTCCACTTCCATTTTCTATTGAATTTTTGACTGATCCATCTGTATATGCATGGGTCAAGTTGCTACTTGGAAAATGTTCTTTTATGTAGCTTAGGACTATTTTTTTCTTTCTGTTTCATTCTGGGTGTTATTTTTCTCATTACCAAGAATGTTTTCTATCATCTGATGCAGTTGCTGCTGCCTCCAAGCTGGGAACTTGTGTGCATTGTAAATGGGTTTAACTGTTGATATACACCAAGAAACACAAAATGTGATCTACAGGCACTGAAGAGTGAGGGAATGAAAGATAAATTCAACGTAGAGGTAAAGAAAAGATTCCATGCATTGTCCGATATGGAAATATTATTTCAAGACGTCAATGACCAATGGGAAATATTAAAGAAATAAGTCAACCAAGCTGCAGAAACAACCATCCCAAAAATAAATCCTAGGACGCAAGAAATGGATGGCGAAAGACATACATCTTAAAACTCATGGAAGTAAGAAGAAATAACAAAAATAACAAGGAAAAATACGAATAAATTCACAGGAAAATTAGAAAGCTATGCAAAGGGGCAAAAGAAACATGGCTTGAGGAAAATTGCAAGGAAATTGAAAACTAACACAACACCCGGTATACCAAATTAATGCACACAAGAATTAAGTGGCAAGACAAAATCACAAATACTGAAGTATTGGAAAGATCAGGTTGTGTGACGGTTTATTCCATGCTCAGTCTTCGTAGACTTAGATGGATAGGACACGTTAGGAGGATGGATGATAGGAGAATACCAAAGGACATCTTTTTTGGTGAATTACAGACGGGTAGGAGATCTCAGGGTCGGCCTCTACTACGATACAAAGATGTGTGTAAGCGGGACATGATTGATACAGGCATTGATAATGCACATTGGGAGCACGTCGTCGCTGAACGTGATGCATGGAGGGCAACTATCAGAAATGGAATAAAGACAAAGGAGAAAATGATTGCAAATAAAGCACACACAGAGCGTGAGAGACGTAAGATGGTGCAACATGGTGGAAGTGACCATGTTTTCACATGCACCTACTGTGGGCAAACATTTGCAGCAAGAATTGGCCTTACCAGCCACACTCGCCACCGCCATGGATCGTAGTTATTAAGCCTTTTAGAAGCACAATATACCAAACTATCGTCTGTCAAGACGGAAAGGTGCCAATGTAATGTAAAAAAAATGCACACAAGAATTAATGACATCACTAACAAAATAACGCACACATCAACGGGTAGCCTAACACCAACGATTGCAAAATCATAATAGAAAAAGATCAGATTTTACATGCGTGAGCAGATTATGTGAAAGACCTTTATGATGATACAAGAGAAGAACAATAAGATCATCGGAATAATAATGAAGGACCATCAATTTTGAAGATGGAAGTTCAGAATGCGCTTAACCATATGAAAACTAGCAAGACCCCGGGTACAGATAACATCACAATAGAAATGATCAATGCCTTAGAACACACTTGTCAAACTCAAGGCCCGCGGGCCACATCCGGCCCGCCGTACAATCATATCAGGCCCGAGAGGTCTCAACATAGTACAAATATATTCGGCCCAAGAGATAATTGTAGGCAAAACTTTTTTTTTATGGTCACGATATAAAGTGCACATCAAATTCCCTAATTAGCAGCCTTCCGAATGATAGGCTACCTGACAGAGTTCGCGCTTTGATCAGAATAAGCGAAAATAAAAGTTGTGTAATGAGTTAGTGTTTGTCGTTATAATTACCTAGCAAAGTTCAGATGCTCGTTTTGGATTGGCGCATAAAACATGAAAGTAGTGTAATGCTCGAATATTACATCACTGTGATATAATTCTCGAAACCGTCAAAAGCTTGATTAATATTTCCCCCACTACAACCCCATTTTACGACAATATGAGGCAACAACGACATTGCGCCGAAGAGCGGATGGAAGAAGGCTTTGGATTGGCTGCGACGTCACAAGCGCAAGCAGGACGGAACAGGAATAAATACAGCATAAGGGCGGAAAAATGTTCTGTTTACATCAACCCACGCACGGGACAGAAGATCATATGTATATGAAGGAATTATCGCATCTCAGAATCAAATTCATAATCTGATTCATAAAAAGGAGGAAAGCATCAGCCTACATCGCATTTGGAAAACCGAATCATAATCACATTCTGAAACCTGTTGCTGAAGTGTTTGAAACCATTCAATTAACATGAAGATGAGCACAATGCTGTATTTTATATTACGTTAGTAAGTGAGCCTTTCCCAAGAAGTTGGTAAGTAGATATGTTGTCACCACGTGGTTAGTCCGTAAGCAATTAATTAGGAGCGACTAAGAACTTTATTCAGATGTCGTAGTTCATGAATAAATAGTACACGAGGTTAAACCACAAGGAAGGTTTCTTCTAGTTAAACAACTTATTTAAGTGTAAGCATTATACTTAGGTTGTACAATTTATTTCTTAAGAAGTTAAACTAAATCAACAGTGATTTAGGAGTGAATCACTTAAGATTTAGGAAGCTAAGAATACTTAGTTCAGTAAGAAGAAACTATTTTACATATACCAACACTGGTAAGAGAAATTAGTGTAATGTCTAACAGAAAGGTACATGAGCACATGGGAGGTAAATAGATTCCTATATGTATTATAAGTTCGTGTGTTTGGTGAAAGCACCCATGTGGTGAGTCAAATGTATTTTCATTGTTGTTATACGTGTGGATTTATCATTTGTGAGGCGCATAATAATGAATAGTCATCACCCATGCAAACATGATTATGATGTCTGATGAATGATGGTAGAATGAGTGAAGTTCCATTATGATTTCAGTGGTGGTGAATATATGAATTTATCATGTGTAAATAATATCAGAATGACTAATTATCATACATGCCAATATGATTATGATTTCTGATGAATGAACATTCTATGTAATTGATGATGAGCATGCTTATGGTGATTCATGTGTAATTTCATTATTGTTAAACATATGTGAATGTATCAGTTGTGAACCACATCAGCATGACTAATTATCACCCAGGAAAATATTATAATTTCTGATGAATGATGCTGAAATGATTGAGATTCCATTGTAATGACACTATTGTTGAATCTGTGAATTTATCTTTTGTAAAGCACATACATATGCTTAATTGTCACCCATACAGATATGATTGTGTCTGATGAATGATTGTGGAATGGTTGAGACTTCATTGTGATGTCAATGGTGTTAAACATTTAAAGTTATCCTTGGGAAATCACATAAGTATGATTACTTATCTTACATGCAAGTATGAGAATGATTTCTGATGAATGATGCATTTTACAGGAAAATATACCTGGTCAAATGCAGCCACATTTGCCTTTGACGTTTATGAGGGGTTCCAGGGTAGACTGGAAACGATGGCCGCAGCGCTTGATCTCGAGGATGCGTACAATAGAGTTCGCTATGATATTTTAATGACCGCACTGAGGGAGAAGGGGGTCAATCCCTGGTTGGTGAACTGAACAGCAACCGTCCTGCATTCTCGTTGGGTTGCTCTCCGTATGGGTGCATGGACCTCAGAGCCACAAATTTTAACCCCGGGACTGCCACAGGGATTTGCAATCTCAGCTGTGCTCTTTAACGTGTATACGAGCAAGATTGCAAACCTAAAAGCACCAGGGGTTGAAAGTATACTAACATTTCCAGATGATATTCTTGCATATAGGCAGGGGAGAGAAAGGAGCATACAGCCCAGGAGCTACAGGCGACAGTAGACAAAGTGATTGATTGGTGCACTGAAATGAGTGCTGTCATCCACCCGGAAAAGGCAGCTGTTTTATGGTGCTCTCTGAACAACACGATTGTGAGAGCTGATCTCCCATGCCTCACGATAGATGGTAGAAGCTTGATTGTAACTGACTCAGAAAGCATGCTGAAGAGGGTGAGGACAGGCAGGCTTCGTGCAGAGTGGTTTGCTACGCTTCGGAGGTCACTGGAACTATTGGTATTGGAACTCTTCGCTGGCTGCTGAGGATGGGGATGGAGCGCTTATGGGAATGCCCCGAATGCTGTGATGTCGGTTCCTAAATCAATCAATCAATTAATCAATTCTGATAAATGAGTGTGAATGTGTGAAGAGAAGTGATATGCTAAGAAGGAGTATAAGCTAGCAATCAATCTCATGATAGAAGGCAATTTTGATGTGTAATGTCCTGTCTATCAGAAGAGAACATGTTCGGCATAACCCACACACTAATAAATAATTTAGTGCACTCCGACGCACGACACCACTTTGTATTATCTATCACTCATGTTACCATCATCTGATTGTGTGTCTTAAGCATGACACCACTCTCTATTACATATCACTCGTGTAACAATCATAGGTTTCTGTTCCTGAATGACACCACTCTGTATTACATATAACTCGGGTTACAAACATATAGTTGTGTGTGTCCTGAAAGATGATGTTTGTAATGATGATGATGATAATGATATAATGATAATGATGAGAATGATGATGATGATTGTAATGACAATGATGATCATGATAACTGAGGTCAAAGCATATTACAGACACGGTGAAGAGGCAGGAATAAACTCGCCTTGAAACTTTTGACTAGAAAAGAATTCACCTGAGGGGTATACGAGAGAGGTTACCATAATGTACTTGCATTGTTTATAACGAAATACTCATTGAATGGGGAATGATTTTAAAACCCTTAATGTAAGAGACCTTTTCCTTGTAAGTGAAGGAGACCTAGAGAAACTAATTATGTACAAAAGAGAAGGGAGAACATAGTTATCAAATTCCAAATCAATCAAGGTATTACTCAACCTGTAGACCCTGGAGGACAGGCATAGGAGAAGATGACACTACATATCTGCTAGTCTAAACCTTGTGCGCCATATAATGACGGATTGGATGGAGAACAACCAGTTATGTTGTCGATAACTATTTGAGAGCACCAAGACTCTTTACCTTCCACTGTTTATTTTCCTATGATAACAGTTCTTTTACGTATTTTTCTTCGTGTTTTCCTTGAAAATGTATAGCATTTCATTTCCGAAGTTCATAGTGATGATATCATTAGATTTATGATTGATGCTGAAATTTCATGTAGTGGCTAGGTACAACTAGATCCAGACCTGACTTTGTGAAGGTAACAGATTGATTGAATGTAGCCGCTGGACTGAGTGAGGCAGCTGATATAGTGAGACCAAATACTAGTCCAAGCATTTCCTGCAAATTTCTCCACCAATAAAGGACAGGTATCCTAAATAACTTAGTCTGTTTATAGAAGTGGAAAACCATGTAGCCAAATACATCTTAAACTGGAAATAAAAGGAGCACTCAAGAACTAATACATCAGGGGTGGGGTGGATAATATAGTGAGCACAGCCAGGGGATATATAGTTAGAGATGTACGTGATCTTGTTTTTTTATGCACTGAATATTGTATTTTTATGACATTTATGATTCGAAGTACCTTTTATGTGAAATAAATTATGAGAATTCATGGTCATTTTCTCTTTTTAGAGTTCTCTTGTCGTAGTAAAATTGCTTTAATTAACAACCCTAGATTAATAATTATTGAGTTGGTAGAGGAGAGGCAAGGAACCACCAAAAGGATACTTTGGGTATTCAGGGGAAAACTTTTCATTGGTTTCCTGGAGGTATTGCTTGGTTCTCCGAAACTATTGATGGTCTCGAGACTGAGCCAGTAACAACTAAATTAATTATAACGGGCATGATCACATTGATAAAGAGGAACTTAGTATACTTTATCTCTTTGGGGTTGTCCCAACAATCCGACAATCACCTTTTCCCGCTACGGCTAACCTGATATCAATCAAACGCCTGTCGGTAGATGCACAGTCATTTAAAATCAGACAGGTGTGCCCCTTGGAGAACATTAGGCGTCAAGAGGAGTGGGTCAGAGTGCCAGCGGAGCAGTCAGAATTGTGCAGAGTTATAATCACATTAAGCCGGGAGTGCAGGGAGTGGCCAGCAGGGGCAACGGAAGTGGAAATCCACCAACTAATTCAGGACAATGCTCACTCGGGTGATGTGATTATCTACACAGATGGTTCGGTGTCAAGAGGTGAGAGAAGTGGCTGGGGTTCATAGCCAAAGCTAATGGTCGACGTTTGGTGCAGGAGAGCCTGGCATATGATACCACATCATCCAGCTTAAGAATGGAGGTGGAGGCAGTCACTGCGGCTCTCCGCTGGATGGAGAATACGACACACACGCTCATCGTGATTGTAACTGACTCAGAAAGCATGCTGACGAGGGTGAGGACGGGCAGACTTTGTGCGGAGTGGCTTGCTTCGCTTCGGAAGTCACGGGTGAAAAGCATCGCCTGGATCTTTTCTCCGGAGCATGCCGGTGTGCTGGGAAATGAACAGGCGGACAGATTGGCTGGCTCTGCAGAACTTGGTGGAATATTGATACATGACAAGGCAGACGTGGTTGCAGCCTTGTGGGAGGACGTGTACACATCGAAGGAGCATATGGATTACCATGGTCTGGCAAGAATGAGACAGCGAGGAGTGACGAGTGATCTGACCGACGCTGAACGCTCAGAGGAAAGGCGAGACGGACATATAATCAGATTGCTACTGGTACTATTGGTGTTGGAACTCTTCGCTGGTTGCTGAGGATGGGGACAGAGCGCTTATGGGAATGCCCCGAATGCTGTAATGTCGATTCCTCAATCAATCAATCAATCAATCATTTAAAATCAAAGTTAGCCTTTAAAATAGCCAAGACAAAAGTTGATTCTGAAAACAGAGCCTTTCAAATCCGCTGAGAGGCTGAATATATGTTTACTGATATTGGTGGTTGTCATGGTCTTATTTAGGTTAACATTTGGCTCGCTCTCCAGAACAGGGGCGAAACAATCACACACATTCAATGATTACACTCTTACACGCGGCAACGTGAAGTAAACCCTTTTATTCACGTAACCTATTTACATTGGGCACATTCGTGGAAGTTGCGCTCATAACTATGCGCAACTTGTACATTATCACAGCAGTATATACATGCATCTTACATCTTATAATAGAAAAACACAAAATAACTCTCTCACTGCCTCAGCTCAAGCACATCTCAATCTACCAGTCAGTCACACTAACCCTCATTACAGCCATCTCACAACGATCATGAAACACAAGCATAGCCCTCTCTGTCCGTCCATCTCGAAGTCCTTAACCCGTCTCGCTGACACAGATATGTTCGGTCAGTCCTTCACTTCTCACAGTTCGTGCGACCCGTGCGGGGTACCACGGCACAACGACCACAGGGCTCCAACTGGTTAGTAGTTGATCTGTACTCGGTGACACCAGGCTGCCTGTCGTGAGCTGTCCTACACTAACTCCTGTCATGCAGGATATTGGGATCCTGACACTCTCCCCCTCTCTCTTTATGAAAGGGACCCCTTTCATTATGTGGGTAGTTGCACATAGTCTGTGTTTACATTATAATTTCATGTCAGGACCCAATAGTTGTTTATATTGATGGTTCATAATTTTATATCATCGAAAGGTGCTATCTGTTTGGCAATGATGCATGATGTATACTTAATTCATTGTTGCCATCAGGCTACTCGCATCAAGTATAGTCCCCTGGTTGGATTGGTACTTCGTTTGACAACGGACTCGGCACAGACCGGAAGTTAACAACGATTGACGCTATCTTTCAAGCTACGTCCTCCCTCTCAACACAAAACATGTTAGGCGTCAAGTCATCACCCTGTATGATGACTTCAGGACCAGAACACTAACCCCTATGGCCAAATATTCTAATCCTGGTCCTGTCAAGGTTTAGTAACCATCGTCCACCTCTAGTTGGACGCAACTTGATATTTTGTAGTCATTTGACCACTTTGAAAAAAAAAATACATATGTAACAATTTTACCAATATCAGGTTGTTTCCCTTTAGATCCAATCATAATAATTATGTAGGGTAACTTTTAGATACTTAAAAAAATAAAGTAGTACATTTGTTTGTCTAAGTGTCAAACGTTTGGCCTCATTTTATTCATAATAGTGACAAGTCTGGCACTATTGAACAATGGGGTCAATCGATGATCCTTAGATTACAGTTATATAAATCCTTTCTCTCAATATCTTATATGCAAATTAAACCGGTCTCTGTGGCTGAGGGCTTGAAAACGCGGTTTGTGAACCCGTATACCCGGGTTCGAAACACAGCGGTGCTGTTTTTTTCGAAAATAGGTATAAGAGCCGGTCGTTCAGAAAGCAATGGCAAACTACTGAACGTAAAATGTTCCCAGGAATCACGAACAGCGAAAATGCTGGGGTTGACTGCTACGTCCTGTGAAGGACGTGCAACTTAATTTTTTAATACATAAAATTTAAACGTCATAAAATTCATTCACTCGCTCATTCATACTTAATTAATTATGTTAATTCGTCTGCTATAATAATAATAATTTAGAAACACACTGGGAAAGGAATCGGAAATGAATACTGTGTTTACAAAAATTAGGAACACGCTTGGAGAAAAAGAACATTACGTTTGCACACAATGTTGAAGTAAACTCTTCCGGGCAACGGTGTCGTTTCACTAACACAGATAAGTAATTTAATTAAACCAGTTGCAAGTTTCCGTGGAATTATTATAGAATGTTGTTAAGTGCGGTACTGCACACTAGTGCTGGAAATTCGGTAAGTTCTTGTAGTTGTGTAGTACTGTTTGTTCTGCACTTTAGTATGAAAATATTTACAACAGTTAATATCCTAGTACCCTTACACGTTCGGCTCCCTTCATTTATTCGGCACATTCACAATTTAAAAATGTTATCTGGAAATATAACTGGACATAGTCCATATCACACTATATACGTTTTAGCAGCGCTCTTTTGTGACGGGGTAGTGTCTTGCGCTGCAATGTGATATTTCGGTCTGAGCGCTTGTGATAACATTATTTTAATCTTTGCACTCCAGCTTCGCTAGACCGTTGGTGGACTCGTCGAGAGGAATCCTTGACAGAAGGTCCGCGATTGTGTTTTCAGTACCGCTTATGTGGCATACTTCAAAGCTGTAATTTTGTAGCAGTGACGCCCATCTGGCAATTCTGTGATTTGATGGTGTTCCTTGTATTACTATCTTAAGTGGGCTATTGTCAGATTCAACAATGAAGTGTTTGCCTAATAAATACGTTGATAGCCTAGATCAGGGGTGGGCAAACTACGGCCCGCGGGCCGCATGCGGCCCGCCAAGTGATTTTATGCGGCCCGCGAGGGCATTTAGAAATAAAAAATTTTAATTCGTTTTTAAGTTATTTTGTTGAATTTTACAGAATTTCATGTACCGTTATGATGAGTGTCAATAACAAACGTAAGATTGAAGATGAATGCCGTGTTTTTAATGATGAATGGACAACTAAGTACTGTTTTATAAAAGTTGGTAGCAAATCAGTTTGCTTGTTGTGTCGTGAGTCAGTGGCTGTCTTCAAGGAGTACAATTTAAAAAGACATTCTCAAACAAAACATTCCGATTTCGGATACAATTTAACGACCGAAGAGAAGGAAAGGAAATGCCTTGAGTTGGTGAAAAATTTGGAGAAACAGCAAACTGTTTTCACTAAAAAAGTCTTCAATTCAAGATGCTGCAGCTGAAGCTAGTCTTGTGCTGTCACACAGAATTGTAAAACAGAACAAGCCATTTTCTGATGGCGAGTTCATCAAGGAATGTTTGCTAGATGCAGCAAACATTATGTGTCCAGAACAAACAAACAAAAAACAGATTTGACAACATTACTTTATCAAGGAGAACTGTGGTCAGACGTGTTGACAAGATCAGTGACAATTTGATGCATAAACTTCAAGATGCAAGTAAACAATTTTTGTGGTATTCTCTTGCATTGGATGAGAGTACCGATGTAAATGATACTGACCAATTATTGATATTTATACGTGGAATAAACACTTCTTTCAAACTCACTGAAGAGTTACTGAGTGTTGAGTCACTCAAAGACACAGCCACAGGCCATGATATATTCAATGCTGTTACTAACTGTATTGAAAGAACTGGGTTGGTTTGGAACAAGATGGTAAGTGTTACAACTGACGGAGCTCGTGCTTTGACTGGAAAAAAATGTAGGTCTGGTAAAGTTGATAAGTGATAAGATTAAAGCAGAATATCCAGACCACACATTATTACCACTTCACTGTGTGATTCATCAAGAAAGTCTGTGTAAAACTGTTTTGAATATCAAGCATGTTATTGACCCAGTTGTCAGTGTCATCAACCTCATCAGATCATGAGGACTTAATCACAGACAGTTCAAGTCATTACTTGACGATTTGGAAACCGAACATTCCGATATCCTGTACCACACCAGTGTTCGATGGCTGAGTCTCGGCAAGGTATTGAAGCGAGTGTGGGAACTCAGAGAAGAAATAGTGATGTTCCTAGAGATGAAGGGCATTGCATGTGACTTTAATACTAACATTGTCAATAAAGAGTGGCAGTTAGACTTTATGTTTGCCATTGAAATTATGGAAAAGTTAAATGAACTGAATGTCAAACTTCAGGGCAATGGTGTGTTTGCACATGAATTGTATGTATATGTAAAATCATTTCAGGCAAAACTCTCACTGTTCTCCAGACAAGCAAGTGAAAACAGATTTTGTCACTTCCCTTTGCTGAAACAAGAAATCATTTCTGGTGAAATGACTGAAAAATACAAAGCAAAGATGCAATAATTGAAGAATTTGGATGGAGATTCCAAGATTTTAAGAAATTAGAGCCATAGTTCAATATTCTCAGTTCACCTTTTAGTGCAGAAGCTGATACAGCCACAGAGGACATATAGTTGGAGCTGCTTGACTTACAAGCAGATCATGACCTGAAAGAGAAATTCAAGACAGATGGTTTGCTGGATTTCTATGGATCTTTATCACAAGAATCATTTCCCAACTTGAAAAACTTTGCAGCTAAACTTTTATAATTATTTGGATCAACATATATTTGCGAACAAGCATTCTCTTGCTTGAAGATCAACAAATCTAAGAATAGGTCTTTATTGTCGGACTGCAACTTGCATGCTGTCATGCGAATTTCAACAAGTAAGCTTGCTCCAGATTTCAAGAATATTGTCAAAAATTTCAAGCAGTTACATACGTATCATTAGAAATCAACAACTGTAGTGACAATGTAGTCGCTGTGTGTCTAAATTAAAGCCATTGATAGATAATAAAGAATATTTGTTATAATAACAAGTTGTAAAATCTTGTTAACAAATTAGTAAAAGTTTTTGTCCATATTGTCAAATATAATGTATAAGTGTATAAGTAAAATAAAATTGCAATAATTAGTTATTTATACTGCTTAATAACCTGCTAATAACCTAGCCGGCTTCCTGGCTTAGAGGTTACGACTTTTCTCCGTAATCTCGTATACTCTCGTAGATAACGTGATAACGGTGAGAATCAGCAGTGATTCGAATCGCATCGGTAACTTACGGGGTATGTGAGCCGGCCGCTCAGAAAGCAATGGCAAACTATTGAGCGTAATCTTGCCAAGAAATCAACATACAGCTGAAAGATGCTGATGTTGACAGCGATGTCCTGTAAAGGATATGCAAAAAAATAAATAATTACTTATTGTGATAGGTTGCTGTAAACAAAATGGATATATATATATATATATATATATATATATATATATATATATATATATATATATATATATATATATATATAATATATATATATATATATATATATATATATATATGCGGCCCGCCAATAGCTTTACATTTGTCAATGTGGCCCTCCGCACGAAAAGTTTGCCCACCCCTGGCCTAGATAATGAGTATATCAGAGCTAAACATTCCAATTCCGGTGCGCTGCATCTCCGTTCGCCACTGGATGCAAAATGTCGTAGGTCTGTAGAAGGACCCCAGCTACGACCACACTGCTCGCGTCAGTTCTAACTGTGAAACAAAGATTAACGTTGGGTAATTTTAATATAGTGTCAACAACCTGATTTCATACAATCATGCGGACCCTTCATTCACCCCTCGTAACTACAAACACATCGTTGGGTAAATGGACTATCAAAATTCATGTTTAATTATATTTTACAAAGCTCGCTCTCTGAGCATACACAGTTTAACATTCATTACTCAATTGCAATCTATTATCATTGATTAAGTGTAACTATGCCCTCTCTAAACTATACACCGCAAGGGAAAACACAGATGTCCTGTCACACCGACTGTCAGTCTCCGTCTGACTCAATTCACATGTCCAGTCCAGTTTCTTGTCCCCCTTTCTCGTGCTGTTAGTTGTGCGGCGTGCTGGCACACTTGCCACGTCGTCCAGTTGTCCAGTCCTCGTAGCCTACAGCTATACTAGAGTTCAGTCTGTTTACGGGTAATCCCCGTGCTTACGGTACTCTGTCCTATTACGGGAGTGAATCCCGTTACGTCCTAGTTATGTCCTAGCTATGACACATGCGTGTCCTGTCTAGGTCTGGTCCTAACACTGGTTTGGAGTACTATCTCCTTCTACTGTCTTTCTCTATGTATGCTCTTGTATAGAGTCCCTATTATGTCCTGTCTTTGTCCTTTACTTTCCTCTGTCCTTGTCCTACTTGTATCTATGTCTATCCTACTTCTATCTCTGTCTCTTCTACTTCTATCTCTGTCTCTCCCAGCACCTTGACACGCTCCCAGTCCCCGTCGCATTGCGTCACCAACTTTAACTCATGGGTGTGGCACAATCTTTCGTAACATTTAAAAATTAGTTTGGTCTAATTTTGTCAAGTGCTGGTAGGGTTATGTCCTCATGTCCTAGGTATAATCACTAACTTCTGACTATCTGATGTCACATTGTCGTATTTATCCACTGGCTTATTAATCAGTGTAGCACAACTGTACTGTTGGCTAGAGTTAATACTCATCCCATTACACCTATGAGAGCTGTAACGAACCGAAGCCCATTGCCTTTACGGCCTGCTTCTCAAAATTCCGATTTACCGACACCCCGTCCAGATTGCACTTTTTAGGGTACAATACATGAATATGAATTCACGCTCCCGTGTAATGTTTTTCCAATTATATTACAAGTTGTGTGTGTGCTGATGTTCACCTCTGTTTATTGGGTTTGGGAAACTGATGAACAGATATGTTAGCTGTTTCTTGTTTAGTGAAGTGCTCTTCCAGTATGTTGGGAAGATCTGTAATACTGTTTGATTTCTGCAAAGTATTAGTCTCAGACTGTTTCTTTGCAGAGGCTCTGGCAACTGCATTTGTTGGTAAGATTAGGTGGTTATCTACAGATGTGTATTGTCTATAACTTAAGGAAGATGTCCAATGATTAAATCGCAACATGGATTAGCTAATGCGGCACATTTCACCTTGCCTGTTAAAAAAGGTGTTTGGATATATGCCCATGCTAGTGGGTACTTTTCAATGTTTCCTAAAAATGTTCTACAGGTAACATATTTCCCTGTGTAATCTGAGGGCTGTAGAAACTCTCTTCTCAAACCACTAAGGGTACTGCCGCTATCCCTCAAAACACTAGCTAATTTCCCGTTGACATAACCGTGATGAATATTAAGTGTACCTTTGGAATATGTAACTGAGTTTGCTTCTTCGTTTGTGATGGGTACAGTATGGCCACATGTTAAAATCCCATTATCATGGAAAAGATTGCAAGTTGTACATTTATCTAGATGGAAAACATCAATACTTTCAGCAGCGTTTGCTGGTTGTTGTTCTTCTTCGTGTTCTTCCTCAGAAGATGAACTATCAAACATTGCTGCATTTGCTTTTCTTGTCATTTGTCTACCTTTACATGAATGGCGCCAGAGCCCGTACACTTTGCAAAGGAAGCATTTAGTTAATCTTTTACAGTTCTTTCGTTCACTTTCTTGTTTATCTATGAAGTTTTGTAGGTAAGTATGATATGCCGGATTTTTATCACACATCTCGTTTTCATTGTGATTGTAACTGCAGTGTTTACATTGGTAGTTTCTGAATTTACCAAAGGTTTTCGATTTACTGTACGTAGTTGTTTGGGTCTGTCATATTTAGCGGCTGCTACAAATTCTGTATCTTTCAAAATATTAACAAAGCAATCTTTATTGGCTGTGAAGTAAGCCGACCCACGTTTTTCTATTTGTTGTACTGTTTCACACTCACACTCTTGCAAAAAACGTGAAAAGGGTAATGGTAGTGATGAGATGATCTTATCTCTCAAAATGATGTCTTTTAGACGTTCAAAATCATTGTTAACTTTAGCTGATGATAGCCATTTACTAAAAATGTCTTGAACTAGGGGGGTATAATCTGAGGACGTTTGTGATAATTTTGGGGATAATTTAGAAAATTGTTCTCTGTACCCTGCTTCATCTAATAAGAAATGTGCCATGATTTTGGCTTTGATGTAATGATAGTCTTTTCTTAACTCAATAGGAATGGTTACTATGACTTTCAGAGGTTCTCCGGATAGACTTCTCATGTATATGATATTCCAGTCTGAAAATGGTACCTGGTAATGCTCCATGATGGATTCAAAATTCTCGGACCATGCTGATATGCAGTCACCAGTAGTGAAATTTTTGACAATACCTTGGTATTTCTTATACAGGTGTTTTTTCTTTGATTTCTAATTTTCTAGTTTCTTTCTTAATATCAGCTTCGATTTCTAGTTGTTTCAATTTGACCTGCATTTATATTTCTTCTCTGTTAATTTGTGCATTAATTTCTGTCTCTCTACTTTTGGCCTAGTTATCTAGCTCAGCTTTCTTCAATTCTCTCTGTGTTGCTCTTTCCTCCCTTTCTCTTCTAATTGAACATGCTCTGTATATTTCGTCTCACTCAAATTAGATAAATTTTCTCCTGTTAAAACTAATTTTAGCCCTGACTCTATGAAGTCGAGCAGAGTAGTTATGATAATTTGAAGATTGCGTTAGCAATAGCACCAAAAACTTACAGTATATGATCAAATTCACTCAATATAGTACACAATCAAATTTAGTAATTATATATCATGTGTACAATGTGGGGGAAAAAACTACAGGTAGGGCCTGAAATCTTACAAAAATATGTGAAAGAAATACTTAGCTACCGATGACGTTCGGAGGTTTTGATGTACTTCGATATCTGCACCCAAAGGGGGGGGGGGGGGAGGGGGTCGGTACTTTACTTCTTGGAAGAAAAAATTGCTTGTCTTTAACACCCGGAGATTAATCTGTTTGTTGAGGAAAGGAGAAATGTTAGTATAGTGTTCGAATCTGTGGTGTATGCGAGGTCGGTTAATTGTGTATAAGTTTGTATGCAGTCAAGTATGGATGTGAGTCTGTAATGTCATCGTCGTCGGTTAATAGAGTAGTAGATGTCGTAGTAATCTCAGGTTCTCGTGTGAGCTAGACTTTCTGAACTGGGCTGCTTTTGGTCACTCTCTTTCAGTGTACAACTCAGAATTATCTACGTACTAGTATTCCACTTTACATACAATTCAAAATTCAAATGACAGTGATGTGTATTCTACATGTATCCTGTCAACACAACTTCAAATATGTGGTTCAAAATCAGATGAAATTCTCACGTTCAAGTATGTACTTCAAACTGGACGAGAAGTCCATGTTTTAATGTATGGTTCAAAAACTGGACGAGATCTCCACGTTCGATGTATGGTTCAAAAAAGACCGGACGAGTTCCCCACGTTCGTTCCCTGTCATGGTCTTATTTAGGTTAACATTTGGCTCGCTCTCCAGAACAGGGGCGAAACAATCATACACATTCAATTATTACACTCTTACACGCGGCAACGTGAAGTAAACCCTTTTATTCACGTAACCTATTTACATTGGGTACATTCGTGGAAGTTGCGCTCATAACTATGCGCAACTCGTACATTATCACAGCAGTATATCAATGCATCATACATCTTATAATAGAATAACACAAAATAACTCTCTCATTGTCTCAGCTCAAGCATATCTCAATCTACCAGTCAGTCACACTATCCCTCATTACAGCCATCGCACAACAATCATGAAACACAAGCATAGCCCTCTCTGTCCGTCCGTCTCGAAGTCCTTAACCCGTCTGGCTGACACAGATATGTTCGGTCAGTCCTTCACTTCTCACAGTTCGTGCGACCCGTGCGGGGTACCGTGGCACAACGACCACAGGGCGCCAACTGGTTAGTAGTTGACATGTACTCGGTGACACCAGGCTGCCTGTCCTGATCGCATGTCGTGAGCTGTCCTACACTAATTCTTGTCATGCAGGATATTGGGATCCTGACAGTGGTAAACCTGTGTGTCTAATATGTGGAGATAGTGTAGCTGTGATCAAAGAATATAATCTGAGACGGAACTACGAGACTAAACATCAAGACAAGTTAAACAGCCTGAATGCAGAGCAGAAGCTACAGAATGTAGAAGAAGTGAAGAGGCATTTAACATCACAGCATATGTTTTTCACCAAGGCAAAATCACAAACTGTTGCTGCAGTCAAAGCAAGTTTTATTGTGTCAGAGGAGATCGCAAAATCAGGCCGACCATTTACAAAGGGAGAGTTTCTGAAGCGTTGCATGATGAAAGTGTTTGACGTCTTGTGTTCAGACAAAAAGCAGATGTTTGGAAAGGTAAGCCTTAGCAGAAATGCGGTTGTTGATCTGGTTTGTGAGATGGCCATTGATGTGAAAACACAGCTCATCGAAAAAGACAAAGACTTTGTTGCATTCTCCCTTGCTGTCA
The DNA here is from genome assembly GCA_014155875.1 of Cepaea nemoralis. Lineage (NCBI taxonomy): Eukaryota > Metazoa > Mollusca > Gastropoda > Stylommatophora > Helicidae > Cepaea > Cepaea nemoralis. The sequence continues at coordinate 329,362 of JACEFZ010027417.1, forward strand.
ATGAAAGTAATGACACGACTGACACTACACAACTCGCAATCTTCATCCGTGGAGTGGACTCCAGTTTGAATGTTCTTCTTCTTCTTCAGCGTTCCGAGCCATTGAGGTTCTTTGCTGCAGTTACAATCCGTCTCCATTCATCTCTCTGGTTGACCTTCTCTTGCCAGTCGTTGATTCCAAGTGCTTGTAGGTCTGTATATATATTATCTCTCCACCGTCTTCTTGGTCTACCTCGGGGTCTATGGTCATTTATTTCCTGAGTGTAAGCGAGTTTTGTTTCCCTATTGTCTTCCATTCTTTCTCTATGCCCCAGCCATTGTAGTCTATTAGCCTTCATGATACCAGTTATTAGCGGGGACTTAAATAGATCATAAATGTCTTTGTTACTTCTTCTTTTCCACTCTCCACTTTGTGTATCCCTAATGGGTCCAAAGATGCGTTTGAATGTTACAGAAGAAATATTAGATATGAAATCCATGCATGTGACAACGACAGGAAAAGACATTTTTGACAACGTATGTCAAAGTTTAACCAAAATGAACCTGCCTTGAGACAAACTCGTTGGCCTGACAACAGATGGAGTACCGGCGATGTGTGGCGGAAAAAGTGGACTAGTTGGAAGGATGCGGTTAAAGATGCAGGAGCACTGTAATGGTGAATTGATAGCATATCACTGCAGCATACACCAAGGATCGCTGTGTGGTGAAGTCCTAAACATGGAAGATGTGATGAGCATTGTAACACAACCCGACAACTTTATAAGAGCCAAAGGTTTAAATCGCCGCCAATTTCAGTCTTTTTTGCAGGAAATAGAGTCGGCGTTAAATAAAACATGCCTTAGCATACAGAAGTGCGGTGGCTAAGTCGGGGAAAAGTTCTTAGTAGATTTTTCCAGCTGATCGAGGAAATCTGTCAATTCAAGGACAATAAAAGAAAAGATTCCACATTTTTTCGGGATAAAAAGTGGAAATGTGAGTTGGCGTTTCTGTCTGATATAACTACTCATCTCAACGACTTGAACTGAAGCTCTAAGGACGGGATCACATTATCACTGATATGCATGATGCAGAGAAGGCATTTCAAATGAAGCTGCGCTTTGGGAGACACAAATGCAACAGTGCAACCTGTCTCACTTTTCTTGTTGCCAGGCAATGTTAAACCAAGTCAACGTTATTATGTTTCCCAATGCACACTTTGCTGAAGAAAAAAAAAACTTAGCTTACTTCGCGCCGAGTTCCCACTGCGCTTTAGTGACTTTGAAGCACAGAAAAGAAATTTCGAGCTGTTTCGTAATACATTTGTCATAGATGTGGAAACTGCACCTGTAAATTTGCAGATGGAGTTAATGACGAACTGCAGTGTAATGGGACATTAAAGGCAAAATACGACTCTGTGGGGCCTGCAAAGTTCCCTCGTTTCATTCCTGAAGAGATGCTCCGGCTTTGTCTACATGCGGCTAGAATCTTGGTAGCACATATCTGTGCGAGCAGCGGTTTTCTGTGATGAAGATTTACAAAACATTACACAGGAGTCGTCTCACTGATAAACACTTGCAGTCTATCATGAGAATCTCAATGACATAAAACATTACCCCCAACATAAACGAACTTGTAGCCAAGAAAAGATGCCAAACATCGTGCTTTGACAAATTGTCATAAGAGTGAAAATGTGTATCTCAATGATATTTTATTATTAAAACTTGTTTCTGTTTTAATTTATATTAATGTTTTAAAAAAGTTTAATTTTCGGCTTATTGAATGTTTATCCTATCCGGTCCGCAACCGAACGTGTGATTTGAGTTTTGGCCCGCTGAGCGATTGAGTTTGACACCTCTGCTTAGAAGAATATGGAATAAGCCAAGTCTCCAGACTGCTGAATGCAAAATACGATACTGGAGATATACGTCCTGAATTATGCAATACTATATTTATTGCAATACCGAAGAAATCAGGAGCCCTGGAATGCCATCAAGATCGAACAATTAGTATAATGAGCCATATCGCGAAGATTCTGTTGAGAATTATTATGCAAAGAGTTAGGAAGAAAATACAACTCGAAATAGGAGAAGAACAATGTGGTGGGTTTGTAGAAGGCAGGGGCACAGTAAATGCTGTGTATCTACTGAGAACAGTAATTGAACGTTCTATAGAAGTAAACAAAGATCTGTATCTTTGCTTTATTGACTACACAAAGGCTTTCGATAAAGTGAGACATGTCGACATGATAAGGATGCTTGAAGATCTACAAATTGATGGAAAAGACCTTAGACTTGTAAAAAAACATATACTGGAAACAATAAGTTGCCATCAGAATTGATAAAGATGTAGGTCAATATCAGCCTATTAAAAGAGGTGTGAGACAGGGATGTTTAATTACTCCAGATCTATTTTCCCTGTACAGTGAAAATATTTTCAGAAATATAGAAGATATGGAAGGAATCAACATTGGGGGACTATACATAAAAAACAATAGATGTGCAGATAGTTCCGGTCTTTACTGCAAAAATGAACAGGACCTGCAAAATTTAGTAGATGCGGTTGTTGCACACAGTGAACAACTAGGGTAAGAACTGAATATTAAGAAGACACAGATTATGGTCGTCACTGGGAAGAAGGAAATACCACAATGTGATATACGAGTAAATGGGCACAATCGTGAATCAATACAGTTATCTCGGCACAGTCATAACATCTGATGGGAGATGCCCTGAAGAGATTAGAACAAGAATTGCCATTGCGAAGGTAGCCTTTTGCAAGATGAAAAACATACTGACCAATAAAAAGATATCAATTGAAACGAGAAAAAGAGTGTTGAAGTGCTACATAGAACCTATACTTTTGTATGGATGTGAAGCGTTGACAATAAGCAGTCAAGCTGAAAAACAGCTGACGGTTGAGGAATGTAGTTTGTGAGGAAAATTCAAAGAATACCATGGGGAGACAGAAAAACCAATGAACATGCCCTTCAAGAAACAAATGAAGATCGTAAACTGATTAGAGCCATTAGACGTAGACAGTCAAAATATTTTGGGCATGTTATGAGAAGAAATGACTTGGAGAATTTGGTGACGGCTGGCAAGATAGAAGGTATGATAACAAGGGGAAGATCGAGAAGTATATACCTGGATGGCTTGGCCACGTGGCATGATCGAGACAGGAACACGGAGCTGATCCACGACTCTTGTGATCGAGTGAGATGGCAGAACATGACCGCCCACGCTTATCGGCATGGCACATGATGGATGGATGGTTGATATGTTAAGTATAGGATCTGCACTAATCTTTCGTTATGCAGTTTCTACAAAGCTGCTATGCTTCAGTCTTCCCTTTCCAAAACCATTAAACCTTGCATACATGGGGTGGTCTGTCAATCTTCTAAATTGTTCTGCTTGTTGCTGGGCTCTACTATCTCTTCTATCATGCATTGGTTGTAAACAAGTGATACTTTCTAGTTCGTTAATAGGCATTGACACGTGGACCACATCGATTCTGGAACACACAAAGGTATGTGTATGTATCAGGTCTCCATGAAGTGTAGTGTAACATATATGCGTCTACGACTATGTCCTCTTTCTGTGCAGTGTGTGGAAACATGCTTATTCAACCATTTAGTATTGATCAGTACCCCACTCACTCTCCAGAGTGAAAGAAAAATGTGCTGACACAGGAGAATATAGAGGCATGATCTGTGGTCACTAATGTATTAAATGAATATATATCACTAATTTAACACTCTCAAAATACTCCGCCTCTTCAAAATATGTCGAAACTACATAAAAGTCAATTCTGTGGTGTCAAATTCAGTATGTGTAATTTTTACTGTCCCTTGTTATATCATCTTTGTCCTTTCTCCAGACTGAAAATTTGCAGACACGGAAAAAGCGCGAGACTATTGAGTGGCTTACCAGAAGTGAAATCTCGAGGCTATAGCTTACAAGGAGTGAAAGCTCGAAGTCATTGAGCTGTGTATAAGACAGGAAGGCAACGAACGGTCCACCACAAAATAGCGGTCTGTATGCTTTCATCATTCTTACTAACTGTTGGTCATCACTAAACATTGTCACCCCTAAGGGGTGGGCATCACTAAATGTATTCAGCATTTCTCACTAATATAGCACAACTCTGTGTCATACAATATAAAATAGCACTAAGAACAGAATTACGAACCATCACCACAAAAATAAAGTAATGGAGAAGACTCTCTGTAAGGACAAACAGAAAATGAAATAATTTACCATGTATGATATTATAAGCCTCAAATCCTTTTTTTCCTGATATTTCCTAATAATTTATGTAATATGAAATATTTTCTGTAGATATGCTATCATCATAACAGTTATATGTTTGTAAATATCTATAATGATGTCTTTTCTCCACATCTGTTTGACGACCAGTACTTACAACAATTGTAAAAGAAGTGTGGAAGATTACACAATTTTATAGTGTCACTATACCTTATCAATTGGAGCTACACACGAGCTTATTTCGTTGAATATCAATCCATTATTTCCCCGGGAAGGTTAACCCGGTCAACAAATGCCTGCAGAAGTCGGATGTGTCGGCCTAACGGCGCAAGAACGCAGCTCTGCTGTAAACAGGCACAACGCAATCACATCCGGAAAAAAAACTCCGGATGAACGAAGAAGAAGAAGAAGAATCCATTATTTAATATCGGAAGTTACAAACAGTGGTGGAAATACTACACAAGAACCTATTAAGCTATCAACACAACACCCGAAGCTACAAGCGTGATGACAATATTACTGAGCTAATATTAACCCATTATCTAACACCAGAAGCTACTTATTGTCTTTTCACCACTCCTTTTTTTATCATTATGGCCATTATTCAAAAAAATATTTATCTCTGCTATATCTGTGGTAAAGTCTTTACCAAAAACCGTAATCTTACACGACATATTAACACAGTACACAAAACCACAGCTCACGCATGCCACTTCTGCTGCAATCTATACAGAAGGAAAGACATTCTACAACGACACATAAAATCTGATTACCAGACATCAACTACACCAACACCTGTTACCACTACACCATTAAATACTACAGCATCAGACACTACATCAAGAAAAAGAAAAGGACCAACAGACACACGAGCAGCTAAAAACAGAAACATGACCAAATGACAGCAGAGGAAGGCGCCATAGAGATAGATAAGGAACTAGAGATTGATGAGGTATTAAAGACCATAGACGAAATCCCTGACGACGAAGTCCAGCAGAAATATAGAGACAACTGGACAGCCATTAGGACACGTCAGAACATACACAAACATATATCGACATACAGTTTATTTCATCGACCAGACTCATCAGAACCAATTGACTGGACCGAGACATTATAACCAATATTATACATGTAGGTTTAAGGTAAATTATTCCCATCATATGATCTTACGACATACAGAGACAAATGAAATTAGGTTTTCCCATTCATCCTCAAACAACGCCTGTGAACTCGACGTCCCCCACTTATGTAACAACGAACAAGACTATTACGATTTTATAGCCTTAGTTGCGGACAGTGACATATGTAATTACACCCTACACAACAGACCTGACACTAAGAACATAGTAGAGACAATTCCTGCGACTAGTTTCTATATATACCATATCACTGAACACCCACAAGGTTGATTGCTGTCTGTAATATGCTCTATTAAAATGTAAATTGGTCATATGTTTGATATCCTTGTATGTGTGGTACAGTGAATTGTCTATATTATTGAAAATAAAAGACTCAATGTTGCGTTTTCACTGTCTGTCACATGTTTCACCGAGCATTAAAATGCTATTTGTAATTAAAATGAAAAAAAAAATATATTGAATGTTGTGCACATGAACATACTGAGTTTGATGGAAAAATAAAAGTTATGAAAATGAAAATTTCTTGTTTTTTTTTTTTTTTTTTTTTCAGTGGTATGCTTGGCTTGTTTTCGCCTTTCTTGTTTTTTTCTTGTTTTCATGTTGACTGCTACGAAAGCTTGTTTTATGTTGAATGTGGCGCAAAGCTGTTTAACAATAGACACACACACAATGGAACAATGAGACAAGACTAAAGTAACACAAGAACAAAGACACACTGGAACAGAGAGACACGTACAATATCACACAAGAACAACGACACAAAGATCGGCAAACTGGAAAGATTTTTAACCAAATGTGAAAAAAAAAATTGGCAAAATTTCAACCAAACTTATAAAAAGTAGGAAAATTTATTAACCAAATGTGAAAAGTTTTGCCAATTAAAGAAATATCTCAACCAAATTTATGAAAAGTAGGGAAATGTATTAACCAAGTGTGCAAATTTTGGCCAAATTTCAACCAATCTTATAAAAAGTAGGAAACTTTGTTAACCAAACGGGAAAATATGTATCAAATTACAACAAAACTTATAAATATCTCAGCCAAACTTAAGAAAAGGAAGAAAATTTGTTAACGAAATGTGAAAATGTTTGGTCAAGTAAAGAAATATTTCAGCCAAACTTATGAAAAGTAAAAAATGTGTTAACCAAACGTGAAAATTTTTGGTCAAGTAAAGAAATATTTCAGCCACACTTATGAAAAGTTGGAAATTTTGTTAACGAATTGTGAAAAGTTGGGCCAAATTTCAACCAAACTTATAAAAGTAGTGTAGTCGATGGGTAAAAGACAAAGGGAGACAATAATAAAGACTGATGCTTCCTTCACTATGGTGCTAAGAGGTAAAGAGTAGTTCTGACTTCGTTACGGCCAAAGAAGAAAAATAGTGAAAAGAGAGAGAACCTCACACCGCCTCAACCGACAAAAAAAGAGGATAGTAATTAGATAAGATATACGAGATCTCAGGTAGGGGCCTCAACTCTGGACTGACTGTCATATTTGAGACCCAGACATTGGATTAAGGTGTTAGATTGTGGTAGAAATAGTGACTGTAAAAAGTAAAAACTAAAAGATACTAAACAAACAAATCAAGGACAAATAAACAAGCTCTTTATTTATTTCTTCTAACAGCACATTGCGTGTCAATAACAGATACAATAGACAACTGTATATATCAAATCACCACAGTGGGTAACCCCTAACCAATCAACAGCACTTAAGACAACAGGGTACACCAAGTACCACAACACAGGTGTTCCAAACAATGGCTGGTTAGACTGGACACTATAAAGAACTTTGACACAAGCAACACTGCACAGACAATAAGGCACTACAAAAACATAGGTTACACAACATAAACCCCAAGACGCGACATAAACAAGAGTTGTGACACAATTTACTATCCCACCAAGAACCCAGGCCTGCTGACACTAACTAGTCAGCCGCTCAGTTTTGTCACAACATTAGTTGACACAGATCAACTCAGGGAATTGTTCCCACACCAGAACAGCACTGAACTGAAGGCCATGCTGCCCTAATCTCTCATCAGCACAAAGGACTGCTAAAACAAAACTGACTTCCGATTCCTTTGTTAAGCCGAGTTCCGGTGGTGGCCAGGACAAAAACGGCTTTGATAGACCAAACTAAGGTGCATCGGTTTATTGTAGACACCAAGGTGCATCGGTTTGGCGCTATCACATTATCCAACCCCCTACCTTTTTGACGTCCCGTCAAAAGGAATGGACTATCGTATCCCCTTACCCCAACTATCTCTTTACAAGTTAACATCTACACATAAACCATCATCAAAATTACCAACGCCCAAAAAAAAAATAAAGCCACCTGTGACCTCATCCAAAAATAATCATCAATGAAACAAGGATTCATTTAAATTTACACACAAACCGCCATCAAAATGACAAAGGCATAACAAATCTATGTCACATGTTACCACATCCAAAAATATAATCATCAATCAGTCAAGACACCAATGACAGTTATACGTAACCAGCCATCAAAATGACATCAGACTTCTATGCCCTAACAATTCCCTGGTCATAGAGCACAACCATCAACAACAACAAAAACTTTTGTCACCTTTGGAGACCTTGCCCCCAAAACCTAAACTACTGGTTATATCCCTGAAGAGTACCACTTAACAAAATAGTCTTTTTCTATTCAATCATCACTTACAATGTGAACCAGTGTAGATTACATCACCAAGCATCAGTCTTTTCCAAATACCAATAATCTCAACACAAAAGTATAAACCATACTAGCTCAGTTGTTGGTACTAATGACTAAAATAACATCAGTGAGGAAAAATAGCTCTTCTGCTATAAGAGCACCAATTGTAACAAAATGAATACAACCCTCACTTCTTACATAAAAATAATTAAACAAACATAAACATTAAACCAGTAACCTTTATATTGGTTACTACTTCCCTTAACTCTGGAAATTCAACACAAAATGTATTTAAAAATAATACCTTTTGTCTCTTCAAATATAAGCTTCCTGCAGCTACTGTGGTACCTAAATGACTTGTTTTTCTATCAACCTGTATCTCTACACTAAAAAAGAACATTTCATCATGTGTCACCTGTAACCTGAATATAACCATAAAGGAAAATATACCGGGCCAACAAAACATTGTTATTTCAATAATATCCCACCTCATGAATTCACTCTGGAAGTTACTCTCTTACTGGACATGATGGTAATGACAACACCACATGAACAACAGAACCACCCCTTTCACCTGGTCTGCCTGGCGTTCTTGCACTCTAAAAGAAAGACATGTCATCACATGACACCATCTACCTGCAATCATAATATATAACAACAGCAAAACATAACTGCTAATTAACTAACTACACTAAGGCTGTCAATCCAAAAGACTGGAATTTCTAAACGGATGAAAACAGTCTCTATCTTTCACAACCATGTCTAACGGGCAAAAGTTCTTGCTGGTGGTCTTTCACAATCCCCTTTTGCACAAAGTCACGAGATGACATATCGGTATGCAGAAAATTTTGGCCCACACCCGTCACAAAACACTGACCATCTGTCACATCACTTTGACCATCTGTCACAAGTCTAACCCTCAAGGTCACCCTCTAACTGTTCAGCCACACTGACACAAGGAGACTTCCATTGTCCCCTCCTCCTCCGCCTCTTCCTGCGAAAGAAATTTCTCTGGTTGCCACACATAACCATCCGCTACCAGAAGTTGACACTGCACCCACCTGAACTGCTGGGGCTGATCCTTTAGAAGGATCAACCTGGGGCGGACTCTGTTGTCGCTTAAGGCCCTGCTGTCTCGGTGGCTTACGTTGGCAAATGCTTTGCTACAATTTGACTCCAGAGGGGTTCTGAATAACACCAACCCCTCTCTTCGGACACCTGTTTTGGAGGTGTGTGCGGCTTCGACAAACATTGCACCTCTTGCGTTGTACCTTGGGCTGCAGCAACGAATCAGCTAAGGCTCTCATCCGACCTAGCTTAGCTTGAAGTTCCTCCACCACCACATCATCATGCTGGACCCCTTGACACTGACCACTGGCATTAGGCCACCTCTCTGAACTGTAATCTTGACGTTCTACATATTGGTATGTACAGACTTCTGGAGCTAACGACACACCAGCCCATCGCATGGCCAAGTCTCTAACACAAAGGAAAGTCACTGACGGGTCATGCAATATCCTCTCCTCTGCCATTCTCCTGCTGAGAACATTATGTAGTTTTGCAACAAACCAGTCTCTTAGGATCACTGGATCCCAAGCAACCATGCCCCTCTTTCTCTGAGCTTCCAGCACCAAATGAAAGGCTTTGTGGACCCGGTGAGAGAAATCCATGATGGATTCCTCTGCATCTTGTGTTACTTGAAAGAAAGCCGCAGCCAGTTCCACCATGCTGCGCTGCTCTCCATATACCTGCTGAATGGTCTGCAGCATCTCCTCAGGGTCATTACAAGCTGACCTAAGTTCAAGTTCCGCCCACACACTGGGAGCAACACTTTCACAAATAATGTCCACTTTATCTTCATCGCACACCGCACCAGCCCTCCAGGCAGATCTCACCTTCCTCACATACTTCTCAACAGTTGGCCCACTTTTCTGGCCAAAACAAGGAACTTTTATCTTCACAGGTGCAACTATGTACCTGACATCACCAGTGGGCCCTGTGATGTCAGGGGCACCAACTGGGAGGGGAGCTACGGTCCCTAACGTTGAAGACAGAGCCATCTTTGCTCTGGATACGATACAGTGAAGGTGTACTAGGAGGCAATTTATCCGAGCCCACTCACCATACAGGGGACTCCTCTCTTGTGCAGGAATGCCCGGGGGGTCTCAGCAGCAAACCTGGGTTCTAATGTCACAACTCAAAGACAATTGACACCACAAACATAAACACTGACCTATCACACAAAACAATCACTAGATACTAAAACAATTCTAACAGAACAATTCAAAGGCTGCCACAATATCTCGTCAGCACAAAGGACTGCTAAAACAAAACTGACTTCCGATTCCTTTGTTAAGCCGAGTTCCGGTGGTGGCCAGGACAAAAACGGCTTTGATAGACCAAACTAAGGTGCATCGGTTTATTGTAGACACCAAGGTGCATCGGTTTGGCGCTATCACAGTAGGAAACTTTGCTAACCAATTGTGAAAAGTTGGACTAAATTTCAACCCAACTTATAAAAAGTAGGAAACTTTGTTAACCAAAATGTGAAAAAATTTTGGTCAAAAAATGAAATAGTTCATCCAAGCTTATGAAAAGTAGGAAAATTTGTTAACCAAATGTGAAAAGTTTGGCCAAATGTCATCCAAATTTATAAATATCTCCACCAAACTTATTAAAGGTAGAGAAATGTGTTAACCAAATGTGAAAATTTTGACCAAATTTCAACCAAACTTATAACATCTGAAAAATGTTTCGCCAAATTTCAGCCAATCTTATAAAACGTAGGAACATTTGTTAACCAAATGTGAACAATTTCAACCAAAAAATCTTGGCCAAATAAGATTTTTTTTTAGCCAAATGGGAAAAATACTGACCAAGTAACGAAATACATCGACCAAATTTATGAAAAGTCGGAAACTTTGTTAACCTAAGGTGAAAAAATATCGGCCAATGAGAGAAATATTTCAACTAAACTTATAAAAAGTAGGAAACTTTGTTAACCAAATGTGAAAAGTTTGACCAAATTTCAACCAAACTTATAAAAAGTAGGAAACTTTGTTAACCAAATGTGAAAAGTTTGGCCAAATTTCAACCAAACTTATGAAACGTAGGAAAATGTGTTGACCAAATGGGAAAAAAACCGTTGGCCAAATACAGAAATATCTCGATCAAACTTATACAAATCTCTTCCAAACTTAGGAAAAGTAAAAACTTCTGTTATCCAACGGTGAATAAAAAAAATATTGGTCAAGTAAAGAAATTTCGCAGCTAAACTTATGAAACGTAGGAAACGTTGTTGACCAAATGGGAAAAATATCTCACGTTGTCATTTCACATCCACAACAACGTCAAGTCTCCATCCAACCAGCAGTGTCTGTTATGATGTCGACCGTTTCTTAAAACCACATCTGCTTTAGTGACCCCTTGAATAACATCTACCTCATCTTCTAACAGACTTTCAACGTTTCATACCACTTAACACTAACAATCTCTTTAATTACACGACAACCGGTTTTCTGCTGACTGGGAAAATCTCCAACCTACTAAAGATCATCGTCTGTGCTCTAGGCAAACAACAGCTGTATTTCAGAAAATTTAAAGTATATAATGTAATAAATCACTATCTTTGAATGAAAAAATAAATTTTCAACAATAAAATTGTACAAAAATTAACAATTAAATTTCTCTTTATTGTTTCCAATTTGAATATTTAATGACTGGTCGTCTTGGTTTGAATCTATAGCTGGACAAAAGCATAATACTTTTAGTGAACAGAGAAAGCATGCTTTACTGAAAAACAAGTTTCATATGTACACAACTGGAATGCACTACATCAGGTACCCTAGCGGATTACAGCAGAGGACGCATGAGAATACAGACAATCATCCGGCATGACACTATTCAGTGCCACCCATCAAGCGATGTAGTTTTATTTCTCCCCACGTCACTTTACGGCAAAAGTGAACCTGATGATGATGATGATATATATATATATATATATATATATATATATATATATATATATATATGTGTGTGTGTGTGTGTGTGTGTGGTGTGTGTGTGTGTGTGTGTGTGTGTGAGACCGTAATTAGTATCTGTATTAGTATTCCTATACCGGGCGGCTATACCTAGTGGTGTATTCTTGTTAGTTGCCTCATGTAGCTTCTGAGATATACACTAGTGACAGCACTATACAGACTTGACCACGTGCAACAAGACAATATAGCATACACACAATGGTATTTACCACTGTGGTGTCTTCGGTGAGGTGTTTTCGATAGGTCTTGTCGCAAACGTAGTGTCTTTAGCCCATTTTTGAGGTCCTTTTTTATACAGACTGTGCGGATGATGCAACATAGAAAACATGTCTAACCATGTTCATGCAGATTTACCGCGGTCAGTACGCTCTGAATCATCCTCCGGTTTTCCCCAAAGACATGTCTGAACACGTTCACGAACGTTCACCCCCGTCAACATAGCCCCGTGATGTAGTCACCTAGGTGGTCACCCTCAAATCAGCCACCTATGAGTTCCATCTTTAGACTTTAATATGATACTTAACCTCCGGCTATTATCAAGGAACGGACGTATTTATCTAGCTACCCGCCACTCGACCAACACCTTAACAATGATCAGAAGCACTTATCTAGCCTTTCCTCCACCCACCCACCCCCTACCAACAAGTTTCACTACGCAATACAGGCTATAGTCGATAATACCGGCCATGTTTACTTTTTAAGGTTTTCATTTGTAACCGGTGTGATGATAGTGTTTACACCGCTAGGACACTCTACAGACCACTAATATCAGCTACCCGCCACTTACCAACGAATTTCATTAAGCTATACCCGCTACAATCAATAATATTGGCCATCTTTACCTTTTTAAGGTTTTCATTTGTATCCTTGTGATAATAGTGTATATTCCACTACGACGCTATACAGATCACTAATATCCGCTACCCACCCCTTACCAACGAATTTCACTAAGCTATTCCCGCTACAATCAATTTTATCGGTCATTTTTACATTTTAAGGTTTTCATTTGTAACCTGTGTGATGATAGTGTTTACACCACTACGAAACTCTACAGATCACTAATATCCGCTACACACCCCTCACCAACGAATTTCACTAAGCTATAACCGCTAAAATCAATAATATCGGCCATTTTCTACTTTGTAAGATTTTTTTTGTAACCTGTGTGATGATAGTGAATAAACCACTACATCCCTCTACAGATCATATAGCCGCCATATATACAATTTTACTTATAAGTTTGTTCATATGATGCCTGTCATGGCTCGAGGTTCGAACCGCCTAGTCCTATCCCAAATGCCAACACCCACGCCTCACATCTGAGCTTCCAGCCCCACGCCCGCCCGCCCCCTAGACCACCCCGATGAAACGCACTGTAACCCTAAGCCTTACACATCACCAATGGAATGATGATAGTGTTTATGCCCAATACAGATAAAGAAAAAAGACGAAAAAACGAAGGAAGACACTGGTGATGAAGAGCACTGTAACCCTAACACAGCATAAATCGTTGGATGATAGTGTTTAAGCATCACCCGCGAAACTAATACTATCAGCAACTTATTAAATTTAAAAAATATAAAATTCGCAACATAAAAAGAGAGGTAATAGTGTAAGAACACTCGCTTATTTATTCATGAGTTGCATCCCTTGGCAGGTCAAAGGTCACTTGCGGTCCGCCTTGGCTCCGCTTTCTATGCGGAGCTATACCCTTCATATAGTAAAATATGACCCCCGGACCCCCGCCACGGCCCCCATTTAATACATGATTACCTCCTGGGTTACTATTAATATATTCTTCAGATGTCCATGTGGTTAGGTCATCTGCAAAGGAGGATGTGTGTACTCTGGTTGGAAAATTTCCCGTAATGTCATGTATATATACTAAGAATACAGTTGGTGAAAGAACTTCTCTTTGGGGGACACCTTGCTCCAACAGCATCATTTTGCTGGTTTGTCCTTGTACTTTTGTCCTGGCAGTTCTGTTCTCAAGGTAGTGGCTGATCCATTTGTACATTTTCCCAGAAACATGCAATTTTTGCAGTTTTACTTTCAGTCCTTTCTTCAATACTTTATCAAACGCTTTATCTAAATCTATCCAGACCGTTAGTGTGTGCTTTTTTCTCTTGGAAGGCATCCTCTATTTCCTGAGCTATATAGGTTATTTGATCTTCAGTGGATCTGTACTTTCTTGCTGTGGTGTTAAGAGTTGGTTTTCTTCCAGATGCCAAGTTAGCCTGCCATTGATAAAGCATTCCATTAATTTTCCTACACAGATAAGTACACTGATAGGTTGATAACCATTTGGTTCTTCCAGGTCTTTTCCTTTCTTTGGGACTGGTATTAGTAAAGCTTCCTTCCATACATGTGGGACTATACCTCTCTTCCAGTTGTAATTCAGAACTGCTAGTAATTTCTTTTTTGCTTTAGTGCCTAGTCCTATTAGCATTTAATTTGTGATTCCATCCTTTTCTTGTGATTTCTTCTTGTTTAGGGTATTCATTGCCTGTTCGATTTCTTCCATTGTTAGATTTGCCATCATATATTCTGCTGCTACCTCTGTATTACTGTGATGTATCTGTTTGTCTTTAATTGTTTTCTTCTGTTCGGTTGTAATATCAATGTGGTTTGCACTAGCATAGTGTTCCATTAGTGCATTTACATCCCCTTTTTTTTAAAACCGTAAGCAAGGCATTTCTTTAGTTAATTGTTATTTGTTTGTTTCTGTGTCCGTCATTGTTCATGCTTTCACTAGTTTCAATAGTTTGTTTCCATCACTGTCAACGTTCAGGTTTTCCGTTATTCCCCCTCCAACAATCTCTTGTTTGATTTAATGTTCTTTTATATTTTGCTGAGATGGCTTTGAGAGAATGTTCGCTTCAGTTGTTTGTTCTCTCTCTCTCTGCTGTCTTCCAGTATGGTTTGCAATTTTTCCTCGCTCCTCTTGGAATGGACTCGGTGACCCCTGTATTATTGCTTTATTTAGACTTTCCACCATTTGTTTCATGTTGCTGTATCGTGTATTTATGTTTTCACAATATTTGTCTGTTAGTATGGCAAATCTATGCCAATCAGCTCGTTTGTAATTCCTGCGAGGCAAAGGCTTTTGCGCATGTGGGACATACTCCATATTCGTTAAGACACCTAAGAACGTTGCGGCGATTAGCCTTCAACAGCAAACAAACACATTCACAAACACAACATACAGTCAAGGAGGAGCGGCTGGCCGAGTGGCTAGAATGCTGGACTCTCATTCGGGAGACCCGGGTTCGATCCCTCGGTAAGGTGTGGGATTTTTTTCTGTCGGGAGCAAAAAGAAAATCCTAACCTGCACAGTTTGCGGCGACTGCACTAGCCAGGCGGCCTTAATTCCTCAGGCTCAAAGACCCCTCTGCCATACACCGCAAGGTACTATGTTGGCAGTAAATGACAGTTTTTTTTATACAGTCAAGGAGAACTCCTGTGACTACATCAGAAGGTGATGGCAGGACGAGAAGAACAAAAGCATGGAAAAATGGAAGCAATGAAGAGAAAATGAGAATTGAAAAAAAATGTTAATTGAAAAGAATGTTAGTTGAAATAAATGTTTAATTGAAAAAATGTTACTAGAGAAAAACGTTCATACTCGCCTCATCGTTCGGATCTGGAAGTAACTAAGAAAATCTCGGATGTGTTGTTATACCCGGTGCTGGGTGTTACGGTTCAGTGACCACATAGAAGGAAGGGGGCGGAGTAGGAGGCGCGTAAGATTGAGGGTGGTACTAACCAAAATCCCATTGTGTTATTATAGGGGCGAGTCTTAAGGTCTGGGTGGACTGATATGCGTGAACACGCGTACATACATAGACACACCTCAACAGACAAAATGCTAGTGTATATGGACATGTGCAAAGTATATGCAAGAAGAGAGAGAGAGAGAGAGAGAGAGAGAGAGAGAGAGAGAGAGAGAGAGAGAGAGGGAGAGAGAGAGAGAGAGAGAGAGAGAGAGAGAGAGAGAGAGAGAGAGAGAGAGCGAGTGGTTGCGTATTTTCTGATCAGGGCTTTTCCATGTGTATAGTCGTCTTTTATGGTGTTTAGACCACGTGTTTCCAATTATCATATCATTGATATTTGCCCATTCTATTAGCTTTTCCCCTCTTTCATTTCTTGTACCTAAACCATAATTTCCCCACTACATCCTCCATTTCCCCCTTTCCTACTTTTGCATTAAAATCTCCAAGTATTATTTTTATTTCTTGTGATCCAATTTGAGCCATCGCCATTTCTGTTTCGTCGTAAAAGTGTTGTATTTCTTCATCACTACTGCTTGTTGTTGGTGCATATACTTGTATAATATTTATATCTATTGGTTTGCCTTTGATTTTGACCAAAATAACTCTATCTGAAATACACCAGTATCCATTAAGAGACTTGGCTGTTTCTTCGTCAAGTATTATTCCTACACCTTTTTCATGTGTATCCCCTCCAGAATACATTATTGTGTGGTTGTCAGCTATAATTTTGCCCGATCCCTTCCATCTCATCTCACTAATGCCTAGTATATTCATGCTATCCATTTCTCTTAGAACATTGTTCAACTTTCCTAGCTCATTTAATGTCCTAACATTCCATGTTCCTACTCTAAATTTATTATTTTATTTATGATTTTGCCATCAGTAGCTGGATGACGGTCTGGTGTCACTGTGGCTCATGACTGTCCCTACCGGACGAGGATGTCCTAAGACAGCCATTAACGTCGTTCACTAACTCTGAATATGTGTTTTGCCATGAAGTCTTGGGAAGATAATGTGGTGGTTTCCCCTTGCCTTCCACATTCACATGGTGGTCTTTTACCTCAGCCATTTGACAGCCATTTTCGACTGTCAGGACAAGTGATGCCATGCTCTGCTCAGCTGCAGAGTTGTCCACTTATTCCGGTGGATACTCGGTCCCCAGAGCTGTGTTAGCCACACCGTGGTGTGTTTCCATCCTCTACCACGGGGAGGTGCAGTTGGGATTTTCCCTTCCTAAAGTTATGGTCTATGACCAAAACTCTCCAGTACTTTTTAGAGGACAAGAGTCTGGAGTAGAAGTGGTAAACTATCTTCTAGAGTAGAAGCTTGGTGTGTCATCCGCTTTGTTGAGTGGATGGAGATTTTGAGTCTATTTCCCAGTCCTCCATTTCATCTCCTCTGTTGACAGGATCTGGGTATTTCCATCTTTCTGAACGGCTATTAAAGTCTCCGACAATGATGCAGTTTGTGACAGTTATTATCATGTTTGACAATATAAGGCCCTTATCTGCTGGGCTATACAGATGGTAAATTCTTATTTTCCCGTCCTTTATCATTATATCAACACCTATAATTTCCATTTGGTTGTCAGGGGTCACAGATACTTCACTGCAAGGTATTGTGTTTCAGTGTAAATATTAGAACTTCCCCTTTGTGTCCTTCACGGTCGAAACGTGTGGCTTGATATCCTCTGACTGAGAATCTGCGATTGGCGTTGAAGTGTGTCTCTTGAATGCATGCCACATCTATTCTATCTTTATGAAGACGATTTGTTAGGGAGACTTTCTTGTTAGAAACACTTTCGGTATTCCACTGTAGTATGTTGAGTGTCCGGGGTGTTTGATCAGTACCTCTTACACCTACTCCTCTGTGCCTTGACTCTGCAGGCACAGGGGAAGATGACCACCAGTAGTATTAGTTGGACCCCCTCGAGGCAGGGGGACCGGCACTATCACCGCCTTATGGGACTTCGCGGGATTATCACAATACTGATCAATTTTGATTTCTGGCATCATGGATTGATTAAGTCACGTTGCACTGTTTTGTCAACTCTGTGGCTCAGTACATCCGATTTCGACAAGCATTTTTCGGGTGTGCTCTCCCTAGCCTTTGACTGCCCCAGTTCTACCTACAAGGCAGCAGGTTTGTGTGTCTCTTCGTCTGGATTCCTCTCCCTTGACCTGTTCGACATGGGAGACCCTACCTGTAGCTGTGCTATCGTCGGCATAGCTCTTGGAGGTCATTGGAACACGCAAGCCCCTCTACCTCGTCAAGGCGGAGACACGGCAGAGTGGAAATAAACAAATATGATCATACTTTACTTGAAATAACAATAGACAGTATATATCCCAATTATCATGGGAACTGGTGAACAAGATACTACTGGTACAAATACTGCTCCCCTTCCCCAAATAAATAAATAAGTAAAAACTCAAGTTATACGTTGAATAAACATTATTCAAATTCAAGCGTGGCCTGGCAGTGCTACAGACCACGAGAACAGCGCATATAGATCAACCCCTCCTTTCTTTCTGTATCCCTCTTTCATTCATTCTTTCTTTCTCTTGTCTTTCTCCGTTGTTCCTTATTTGATCTTGTCAGTCATTCCTAAGTTGTTGCTAGACATGTTAACGGTGTTTACATCATGGTTTAATAAACTAGAACGCATACCGACTGAAAGAATGCGTGTTGTTCTGAGTTGCCAAAGAGGCATCCTTATTCTGTCAATGAGATATTCTAACTTGGAATTATATTATTCAGGTTCAGACTTGCACACAACAAACTACGAACATAGACTTAGTGGCGAAGTGGTCAAGCCGTTTGACTCGGGCTCCAAAGGTTGTGGGTTCGAATCCGGACCGCGTCCTTCGGTTCACGAGTGAATATTTTCGGAGACTCCTGTGGTCGTCGCTGGAGCTACGGAGGTCGTGCTTTGTGCGACGCTTTCCGTGCTGCGGAAAGAGATTGAGCCATTTGGGATAAAAACCCGGTGCAATGAAGTCAGCCCTGTCGACTTTTAAGCGACTTTTTAAAATAAAAGACATCCTGCTCACAACAGCTGACTTCTAGGCGTGACGAATAGAGAGAATAAATAACAAGCAGGAGACCACAGTTGTACGAATCGACAAAGCTGACCGAGGGTCTGAATTAGGGAGCAAAATACATCCTTACAACAAATTGCTTCAGTAGCTTAGAAGCCCTCGACCAGTTTGTGATAGTGGTAACTTTACAATCTCTACACATTCCCTTTCCAATGTTTTTTTTTTTTAATGGCTGCATTGCTCTGCTTTCGACAGAGAAAAAGATAGGAAATAGATGTCAGCGGTGGTGGAATATATCATGTTTGAAGAGATCGCCCTGTTAGGAAAAAACCATCTTTGAACCTTGTTTTTATTCTTCAGTAAAACGATCCGCCGAAGTACTACTTAGTAGTGTTTTTGTTTGTTTGTTTTGGGGATAGGCCTAGGGGAAATTATAACGTTGGTCCTGTCATTTATTAATGATAACCTTTTAACAGCAAACACTAGTTTTGTGCAACTAGGAAAGAATCCTAGAAACATATAGCTAAATTACTACAATGATTACAAGACTGCTCCAAACGGTATTTGTATTTGACGTATCCAAACGAGTCATGGTTAATGCATAAACCAACCAGGGCGAGCATTCCTGCTGCGCGCATTGATTTTCGTGACGTTATTTAATATTTACACAGGTGTAGTGTAACTAACTGAACTTTACGTTATTTGTTTGAATACTTTGTAAGCGGAGATTAACATTCTTGTAGAAATATTGTAAAACAATAAATTGTTTGCTTGTTATTTCCCCCGTGTTTTAATAAATGCATTTGTGTTAGTGGAACTCTTTCAGGACTTGTGCGTGTGTATCTATGTGGGTGTGTGTGTGGTGTTTAATACCTGTTGTGTCCTCCAACTTCCACTTTCTCATCAAAGGGAGATGTAGGAAGCTACTTACTAGCCGGAATCTTTACAGTCGTGTCTATCCTTGTGATCGGTCTGTCGGGGCATCAACTCGCCTGGGTACATGTCAGGATCTTTAGAATATATTCGGCACTAAAGGGTGTTTCGCGTAGTAATAGTAACCCTAGCATTTTCATTGATTCGGTGCTGTGTTGTTTTTTATATATCGACTCGACCGACTGTGTTCTTTGTCATCTCTTGTCGGTCCGGCCGTTTCGTGTTGTAAATTATAGTAGTTAGTGCTAGCGGTCATTTCCCATGTAGACAACGGTTTGGCTCTGCCCCAGTGCGTGGAGTCTGCCTATAGATTGGATATTTCTACCAGCTCTGTTCAAGGGAGTGTCTCATGTCTGCAATATGGCGTCCAAATGTACCAAGTTTCTACCCAACATTTTCAACAAAAGTAAATGTCAACACTGTTTTGCAGCCAAAGAAGCCCACACTGCAGAGGCGCTCGAAAATAACAAGGTAATCAACGATCAACGTCATTTTGCGTAGCATGTGTACCTTATTGTCTTGAAATATAAAAAAAAAAGTAAGTTGAAAGTGAAAGATTTGAATGAAATGAAATGCAAAATAATTTATAACATAACGGTGTAACGTAACGCAAGGGAAAGTGGAAATCAAAACTACACAGTTAAAGTTAAAGTGAGTTAAATTCGAACGCAAAGTAAACACTAAACAAACTGCTTATTAACTTCACAGCTTCAGTAGACAAGTTTTTATACGTTGTGATTGTAAATAAACAAGTTATATTTATAAATTTTAAAGGTACCTGGTACCTTTAAAATTTATAAATATAACTTGTTTATATTTGGCAAATAAATGCTTAGGCCCCATCCTGATAAACAAACCACCCCCTCTCCTCTCCTCCCCATCTTTACAGTCATTGCTTGCTTTTTTTACCTTAGTAATTTAATGTGAATGTGGCCAGGAGTGACCAGGTATTGTATTCTATAATTTCAGCAGTTAAAAATAAGTTTTCAGTATATGACTGTACTGTTAAGGGTGACAATAACAGGCAGGTTTAAACTAACAGAGTGACTTGCGTGCGAATAGAAAAAAATTATATTCGCAATGGAAGTAGGTTACGTGATTATTCCTATGCGTGTTTCCATATTACAATATTTTGTTGACCTATTAACGTGTCCTCAGTAGCATAGTGGTTAGTCTCCGCCTGGTAAACGGGACCTCGAGGATCGACTCCCGGCCGGGGAGGCAACTTTTTTTTTTTCATTTTCAGGAATTAGGTGACACCAATGCTAGTCTGATGATTTTGCATTAGACATATGTTTTCTACGGATTTTGTGTATTAGGTGTTGTTAGAACCTGCGCACTTGTCTTTCTGTTCTTATCTGTCCCCTACTTTTGTTGTCTTGGGAAAGGCGCTTAGCCATCCGAACATGAATGAGTTCTTCTCTCTCTCTCTCTCTCTCTCTCTCTCTCTCTCTCTCTCTCTCTCTCTCTCTCTCTCTCTCTCTCTCTCTCTCTCTCTCTCTCTCTCTCTCTCTCTCTCTCTTCTCTCGCTCTCTCTAAGTCTTGATCTCCCACCTCTCTCTTTCTTGTCTTTACCACTCCTCTTTAATGTCTTTCAATACATCTTTCTCATATCTCTGTCTCTCACACTATCTTCGTTATCTATCTCTCTCCTCTCTCTTTTCCACCTGCTTCATATATAGTATACCAGGTTTTCTTGCACTTTATATTCGCAGTATTTCCTTATCCTTGTTTATTTATTAATTCATGAGGCCAGTCAGTCGAAAGCCTGGTGTTTGAATTGCTTAATCATGTCTCGGAGGCGAAGCATATTACTGGAGGCTATAAAAAGTGTCAAATTAAGAGAATCATCACTGCTGCGATATTATTAGGACATAAATAGTAGGACAGTAACGTAAACAAACATGGATGCCTAGTAACAGTAAGTGTACAGAAACGAAAGTTAACAATTCTTGAACTCGCCTGGGGACACAGTTATTTGTAGGGATCGTTATTTGTATTGGGGATACCTGTTCTGAAAAATTATTCTTGATATTTAAACAGGACTAACGTAATGTAAAAATAAAACGGGATGCCAAAAGAACGGACAGAAGTAAGAAGAAGAGTGATTGATTCACTAAAAAATATGGAGAATTCGGCAGAATTAAACTCGCAACAGTGAACATTCCTATTTAAATTAACCACCTTCTTAGACTTCTTAATGGCTCAAACTAAAATTGAATAGTGAGCAGACGCTGTGACATGTTTGTTACTTCCCACAATTCGATTGCGAATATAATTTTTCTCTATTCGCAATTCCATTGCGAATATAATTTTTTTCTACTTGCAATTCCATTGCGAATAGAGCCTCCCTTAAACTAAACTTTAAACCGAAGGATAATTTGAATGCATATTGAAAACCATTCAGACTGCTACTGCATATTAGTAAACAGAATCAGTATATTTTAATTTATTTAAGTTAAGTAATTTAACCTCTGAACCATAACCACTCAGTCCGGTGAACCTCAGTCCTTGAGTTCATGAAGAAAAATTGTCAAAAAATAGTTCAAACAACAGTTAACATTATTTTATCTAAAATTGTCTTGACATGGTTATCTCAAGTATTCCTGAATATATTTGCAGTTTTCACTAACCCGTATCAAATTTACATGATACATTACTTGGGATTTGTCCCCCTTCACCACCTCTGCCTGAAGGACTAAGAAAAGCTCTAAATTAATATTATATGAAGTTTATCAATTGGGGAAACCTTTTGAGGCCACTAAGACAGCTCATAAATAAATTCACATGTTTTATTTGGCACTCTTTGAAGTAGAAGAAAGAAGTAGAGAGTAGAGGACACACTAGACAACATAAAAATTGAAAGCTATTGGTACCCCACTGGGATTGCAATCTGTCATCTCCAAATGATGGCGGGTCCTTGCTGTAGGAACAAGTGTACTTCAGCACATGACCAACTAGACTAAGTATTAGACGATTTACATGTGTCACCACTGAAATAGTCAGATGGTCATCAAATTCAGTTTGTTAGCATAATCACAATACAAATTTAATTCATCACCATCACCCTACTAATTGAGCAAAAGTCCAATAGCTTGTAACGCTGTTAGCCTCTTAAAAGGTTAATTTCTTAGATGTGTAGAAGGTCCTTTCATCATAAAAACAAACAATACACTTCAATGTATTCTCATTTCAATAACCCTGTCATTTGCCTTTACCTTCCCCACAAGCAACTCATTCTTCCTGAACTTATTTATGGGCAGCTTTTTCTGTGCCCGTCCATTCAATTTGTGGTAGTGGTTTCAAGCCAGAATTCTGGTATATTGGAGCATAGGTTTTCTTCTCCCTTGCAGATAAATCGGTACTTTGGGGTCAAAGAATTAATTAACCATCTGCTATTTTTATACTATAATCCAACATTTATTATTTTCTTTATGGGTGATTTTGACATTGGCTACCAAACAATTCATGATTAATGTAGTAGCATGTGATGAAAGTCACAGTGGACAATTAAGACAAGTGCAACCAAACAATTCAGGTAAATGTAGGAACATGTATAAAGAAGGTAGCTGTGATAGTGTAGTGAATAAATGCTTGTCTGCTGTCCTGGTGGTCATGAATTCAAATCCACATTGGGGCAGATTTTAAAATGCGATCTGGCCCGCCCAGGTTGACCCATCCTAAAATGGGTTCCAGGAAATGTCTTGGAAAGTGAAGGCGGTCAGCGTGATACTGACCACGTCACTCACAGAATGCCAACTGATGGATACAAACATGGATCTGGCACCATTGCTCTGTAAGGCATTTGAAAGGATCCTTGACATTTAAAAATGTTGTTACTTTATGTGTAAAAGCAGTTAATGTGGTCAGTTTAGACATCTACAACTAAAGAATTCAGGAATAATATAGGAAAATGTGTAAAGAAAGGTACAGAAACATGTAGAAATAATATTAATAAGAAAAAACTATAACAGAATATGTAAAACATCTTGCATGATGAAAGGGAAAAACTGTAAAAAACAATTTGCATTATCAGTGATAAAATGTTTATGGGAAGATATACATTCTGCATAAATATTATGTATAATAGAAAAGCATACTTTATAACTGGTTCTCAACCATTTTTGGCCCATGCACCCCTTCACCATATGTTCAGAATGTCATCCCCCACCCCCCCCCCCCCCCCCCCCTTTCATATTTGCATGATGAAAGGGAAAAACTGTAAAAAACAATTTGCATTATCAGTGATAAAATGTTTATGGGAAGATATACATTCTGCATAAATATTATGTATAATAGAAAAGCATACTTTATAACTGGTTCTCAACCATTTTTGGCCCATGCACCCCTTCACCATATGTTCAGAATGTCATTCCCCCCCCCCCCCTTTCATATTTCCTCCCTATAAATCCCCCCCGCCCCTACATAGTATATGTAAAAATGGAAGCCAAATTTAATAACACTAGAAATATCTAGGAATATCAGCAGCAGAGTTGATCCAGAAAAGACCGAGATCTATGGAGAGCCATGAACGCCTACACCAGCCGGCACGGCACTTGATGATGATGATGATACTAGAAATAGGAATTCCCCACCGGTTGAGAACCACTGCTTTATAACAGTTGTGAGAGATAAAAAAGCTGGACCACTATATGGAAAGCCTCCACATTTACATTTCTCTATAGAGTTGCGGAGGTAGTATAGTGGTTAGTGCATTTGCTTACCAAGATAGTGGTCCACCTTCAGCCTTCAGCAGTGGACTGATTCTTGTTTCCAGGCAGGACACATCTGGGGTTGACCCAGTCTCATGAAATATGGCTACAGGTAGTGCTATGACAGACTGCTGCTGAGATGTGAATGTTAGGCCTCCTCTAGCCCATGGCATAATGATATAGGGTGTTCAGTTGCCTTTCTTGCCACTTTTTCTTCCCAGAAAATTCTAAAAATAATCCTTTACAGCGTTATTACATCAGCTAGTTAAGGAAATTGAAGCAGATTGCAAGAACTGGAAAAAAGTTGCCATAAAAAGATATCTGGCAGAATATAATAACTCTTCAAATAGTGGATACACATCTGCACATCATTAACTTTAGATTGTAAAGAATAAGTGCTAAGAGTGATTTACAAATAAAATGGAAGCATTCAAGATTACAGAAGACAGTGAAGTCAATTTATAAAGAGTTTTATGCTTTGATTTTTATGTTTGGATCACATATTTAAATAAAGTAGTGAGATGTTATGGTATCTCAGAATAATTAATTAAAACTACTTTGATATTTATACTATAAAATTGCTCATAATCTTTCAGACTATCAACGTATTAAGACCATTGTTCTTTTCAGGCTATGCTAGGATACCTGCCACACACATTGTTACTCCTTAGCACATAGTGTTTGGCTCAGAACCTGAACAGATTCTAAAACAGAGTACATTTACTCAATGGTCAAAGATAGGCTCACTGGATCGCTCACAACTTTAATGCTCGTGAAGTAGTTTTGCTCACTTTAATACACAACTTGGATAAGATAAATTTCCCATATTTTCTCTTCCTCCTGCTCCAATCCCTGCCTTTTATGGATCAAGGGCCCTCTGCCATATTATACTATCCAACTATCCTTTTTTATCTCTTCTAATTTCCTTCATGTCTTTCTCATATTTCCTATCTTTGTCTCTAACTAAAACATCACAGTGGTTTAGAAGAGAGAAAAAAAAACAGTAATGGAAGTGATGGTTTCTGGATATAAAGGGGCAGGGGTCAGCCAACACAGGACATTCAAGACAACCTGAATATGAACATGCCGGAGGCTGGGGGAACTGGCAATGAATGTCTTTCTAGTGGACTGTAATGAGAGTGAACTTGCTGCATGATGTCTTCAATTCACTTCATGTTGTGTTGATGTTTTGATCTCTACTTTCTTTTGTCTTGTGAATTCCTGAGGGCATACTGGTTGTTCTGTTATCTATCTGGTTTTGTAAATGTGTATCATATCCAGTGCTAGCATTCTGTTCATACCTTCTAATTTATTGTAATGTGTATACATTTGTATAACTATTTTGTTCCTTCTATTCTTAGTTGGCACCTGTTTGTAAATATTTGTAATTTGTTTTTATTATTGTTGTCATCCTCCACATTTTTTAAACATACAGCAGTTTTGTAGTTGAATATTCTAAGTTTGCTACTGGTTGTAAATTATTTTGATCTTTAAAAATTCCATTGATCTTAAATTGATATTACTGTAATTTCTAAAACTGTCTAATTTTGCTGCCTAATTTATGATTTAACATCTTGTGGAGTTTCACCAAGTGTATTTTGAAAATGAAGTTCTGTTTTATTTCCCTGTGAATTTTTAGACCTAGTTGTTGTGACCTCTTATTAAGTATCCCCTCGTTAAATGCTGTCAGTTTATCTTATCTTGCAATGTGATTTTGGATGAGAAGACAGGGTTGTCTGCAAAGACCAGACCACAGAGCTACTCTTTCAGTCCATTCAATTCCATTCCTGGTTGTAGCTGTTGCCATGATCCAATTTATACCCATTTTGAAGGGTAAAGGTCTGTGTCTTTGCCTTTTTTTAATTCCTTATGGTCATTAACTATGCTGACACAAATGTAGAATGCAAGGAAAACTGGATTGTTGTGTACTTGTTTATTGCGATATAATGTAACTTGTGCCCAGTTAAGTCCATGTAAGATATTCAGGAAGACACATTCTGGATGAACAGCAAAGGTGAATGTAAACTAAATAATTATTTGTGTAAATAATGTACATTCAGATCTGGTAGTGGTAGATCATCTGGTTGAGAATTGCATGTCTGGGAAGTAATATCAGCTATATTTATTCTTTTAATCAGGTCCTAGTCAGATATGACTGAGCTGCCATAATGACAGCAGATGGTACTACGTTTTCTGTTAGAACCGAATTTTGGGGGGCGCTTACCAAACCTGACACCCCACATTGTGCCAACGGCTTCGGGCAGAAGAGCGCAATTGGGAGGGTACAAGTCTTATCCTGGTGCAAGGAAATGCAACCTAAAGACAAAATGTCATGGCAGAGCAGACCAGACCCTAAGCCTTGGTTGGCAGCTGGTCTAGGATCGAAGCTGCAACAGGCGCACAGTTAGATCATTGCTTTGCTGATCTGGCAGCTTCTGCAGCTTGTCTTGTTCCAGATGTATGGGTGTTACCTTTCCTCTGGAGTGAACTAGGCAGGCTGAGAGAGAGATCGTGCTGCATGGGCAACACGTGATCTCTATATTTCAGCCTAGGCTTATCCCTGGTCTTAACCGGTCTCGGAATCAAAGCGAGAGGTACGGGTTATAAGTCTTAGTCAATTGGCGTAGACACGGGGCACCACGGGTTGCCTCTGACGGTGTGAGACACCTACAGGTGTCACTGATCAGCTACCGCCCACCTTAAGCTGGGCAGCCCCAGGCCAATTGGGTGCTGATCCACCACAGCCTGCCTGCTTCAGTGGGTGCTTGGGGCTAGGACAAAATCTAAATTGCAGGCTGTTAAATCACTGCACCAGGCACTAATAAAAATAAAAATAGAAACCCTAAGCTACGGCTTGCAACCTGGAACATAAAAACAATGTGTCCGGGATTTTCCACTGACCTGACGAATATTGACCAAGAAGTAAATACCTGGATGGCTTGGCCACATGACATGGTCGAGACAGAAACACAGAGCTGATCCACGACTCTGGTGATCGAGTGAGATGGCAGAACATGACCACCCACGCTTATCGGCATGACACATGAAGGATGAATGGAGAAAAACAGTTGTTATTGATGCCAAACTCATTCGTCTTAACATTGATATTGCTGGCCTGCAGGAGACTCGCCTCGCTGAGGAAGGGTCACTCAGGGGAAACAATTACACCCTATTTTGGAAGGGAAAAAAGCAACATGGTGTGGGCTTTGCAGTGAAGAATTCACTATTGGGAATGATTGAAATTCCAGCTGGAGGTAATGAAAGACTATTATCCCTGCGTTTGGCAACCTCTTGTGGTTTTGCCACCATTATCACTGCATATGCACTGACACTCACTTCCCCTGATAATATGAAGGATTCGTTCTACGAGGAGTTAGACTCTGTGATCAAGGCAGTTCCAAAATTCGACTACTTTTATATGCTCGGTGATTTCAATGCTCTTGTGGGCAAGGACTCCAGTTCATGAAAATGGGCAAAGGCTGTTGGAGCATTGCACCAGAAATGGCCTATGCATTACAAACTCCTTTTTTATAACAAAAGAGCTGCGTAAGGTCACATGGAAACATCCAAGATCTGGCCATTGGCATCAGTTGGACTTTATCATCACAGAGACAACATCAGAACCAAACATCATTAACTCGAAGTACCACAGTGCTGACTGTGATACACATCATTCTTTGGTTGCTGCAAGGGTTAGACTGAAGCCAAAGAGAATCTACACAGCTAAACACAAATCTAGCCCCAGGATTAATATTAATAACACCCACGATCCTGAAAAGTGCTGTGAGTTCCAACAGCTACTTGAAGACGCTTTCACTGATACATCAGAAAATTGTACAGCAAGTGAAAAGTGGGGTAAACTTAAGGAAACTCTTTATAACACAGCGGTAGGGGTTTATGGCACTGTGGATCATAAGAGGCAGGACTGGTTTACGGCAAACAGCTAGACACTGCAGCCTTTGATTGCTAAAAAGAAGATAGCTCTCTTAACCCTTTACCGGGCAGACGTTTGTCTGTTTTGTAGCCCTGAACAGGCAAGAAGAATTTTGAGGTTCGGTAAAATTTTGGGTTATGTTAGTAAAAATATCACATATAAGTTCTTAGTCAACAGATTTTAGTCAAATAAACAGCAAAAAGAAGGGAAAAGCATGCAGAATATTTTACTCACGTGAATGATGCCGCTGTTCCATACATGAACACAAGTATTTACAAAATACAGCATATTGTTTGTGATTGTCAGTCATCTATACGGCAATTTACAAACACATTTTCAGAATCATAATCACTTTCTTTAAAGTCCGACTCAGACTGCTAATGCAAAGTAACGCTGGTCACTGAAAACTAGCTCCGGTTAATAGTCAACTTTGTGCCTTTCAATGCCACTTAAATTGAACCCAGCGAAATCTCCACTATCACTTGAAGAATCGTCAAAATCCATTTTGAAATACAAAGCATAAAACCCACAAAAACTATTTTAAAAACATCCGTTCAAATTCAAAGTACACATCTTGCAAATGGTGGCCACGTTGTCAAGCTATCAGCAAAACCGAAAGTAGACAATCGGAAGTCTCGGAAAGCTGCGAGATCGCGTTTTTACAACACATAATAGTCACGGGTGCTTTTGGACAGATTGCCGTTCCGGGGTAGAAACGTTCCCGGACGTTTTGCCCGGTAAAGGGTTAATTGCATCAACACCAAGGGGCACATCACTCTTAAGTTTTTTTCTTCTGCCTGTCATCTCCCAATGGAGACCAACTCACATCAACCCCTGTGTTTACTTGTTCATGCAAGGTTTCATTTTGCAGCTAAAGTTTTCTACCGGATGAGGTAGCCATTCTCAAGCCACTCCTCCTTAGTCGCCTCTTACGACCTATATCATAGCTATCAGCCAAATTGAAAGTAGACAATTGGAAGCTTCGGAAAGCCGCGAGATCGTGTTTTTACAATGCGTAATAGCTACGGGATGGTTTGGGACACTTTGCCCGTTCGGGGGTAGAAACGTTCCGGGATGCTTTGCCCGCTAAAGGGTTAAGAAACAAGAAAAAAAACAACGCGTAACACTCTCAGTGAGCTGAAGCAAGCTAGGAATGATGTGCAAAAGGCTGCCAGGCAGTGTGCAAATGACTATTGGATCAAGTTATGTGAGTCCATTCAAAATGCAAGTGATAAGGGAAACCTCAGAAGCATGTATGATGGGATAAAGTGGTCCAATGATCAAAAGAAGTGCACCACTAAAAACTTTGACTGGAAAAGTCATCACTGATAAGAAACAGCAGATGGGTAGAGCACTATTTGGAGCTTTACTCAAGTGAGACCAAATTAGCGGATGATGCCCTCAACGTCATAGAGGCCCTACCAACTATTGACCACCTGGACACACTTCCCACCATAACAGAAGTTAAGTGTGCTATAAATGAACTTGCATCTGGCAAGGCTACAGGTAAGGATGGGATTCCAATAAAGGTTATCAGAAGTGGGCAAGACACATTCACCCTACAGATCCACCAGCTAATAGAGCTATGCCGACGATGACAAGTCCCACAGGATTTAAAAGATTCAAGCATCATAACACTGTTCAAGAACAACGGCGATCGGAGCGACTGTAACAACTATAGGGGTATCTCACTTCTGTGTATTGTTGGGAAAGTATTTGCCAGAGTTGTTCTGCGCAGACTTCAAGTCCTAGGAGATCAAGTCTACCCCGAATCACAGTGTGGCTTCTGACAGAACCAGTCTACCATTGATATGAGATTCTCATTGCGACAAATGCAAGAAAAATGCTGTGCACAGGATCAACCACTTTATTGCCCTGATCGACCTCACAACGGCATTTGATTTGGTCAGTCGTGAGGGTCTGTTCAAGGCACTAAAGAAGATTGGCTGCCCACCAACTCTTCTGTCCATCGTGGAATCGTTCCACACATGCATGAAGGGTATAATCCAGTTTGATGGTGCAACTTCAGAAGAGTTTGAAATCAAGAGTGGAGTTAAGCAAGGATGTGTACTAGCTCCCACCCTCTTTGGAGTATACTTTTCACTTCTACTGAAATATGCCTTTTTCATGATCAGAATGGTGGTATATACATTCACTCACATTCATCAGATGTGTGTAAGCGGGACTTGATTGATACAGGCATTGATAATGCACATTGGGAGCAAGTCACAGCTGAATGTGTTGCTTGTAGGGCAAATATCAAAAATGGAATAAAGACAAGGGAGAAAATTACACCGAGCGTGTGAGACGTAAGATGGTGCATGATAGTGGAAATGACCATGTGTTCACATGCATCCACTGTGGACGAACATTTAGAGCGCAAATTGGCCTTATCAGTCACATTCGCCACGCCATGGGTTGTAGTTATTATGCCTTTTTGAAGCACAATGTAACAAACTATCGTCTGTCAAGAAGGCAAGGTGCCAATGATGAATGATTTATTCTACAGAATATTTATTATTATATTTTTACTATTGAACACAAATAATATTTATTTTGCTCAGTCACTATACCAATGCTGGTCTAAGGATTACACGACTTTCTCCGTAATCCCGTATACTCTCGTGAGTAGTGTGACATGCACGAGAATTGGTAGCAGTTCTCTCCGCGCCAGTAACTTACGGGGTACGTGAGCCGGTCGCTCAGAAAGCAAAGGCAAGCTACTGAGCGTAATCTTGCCAAGAAATCAACAATCAGCTGAAAGATGCTGATGTTGACAGCGATGTCCTTTAAAAAGAATATGCGAACAAAAAAACTATACCAGTGCCACCTACAGGCTCCAATTTTCAACTGTTGCTTCTCTAACACTCCTTGACCGTGTTATTAGAAGCAATAACAAATGTAGAACCATGAAAAGGGGCAAACAAAGTGAGTACAATATTAGATTGGAGGTTCACAATGAAACTTCTGCTTTAAAATTAGGTGCAAGTGGAACTTGATTGGTGCATGTTTCCATATCAAGTGTAAATCTACTTTACAAAATCATTAGTGATATAATATTCTTCATTTTGGAGGGGGACATTGCACTAATATGCTCAGTAAAAAATATCTCAGGTTGTATTTGGTAACTGTAACCAGTTCTCTTGAATTATGTGTAGAACCTGTGTATGCTAAGATGATGTCACACTCTTGATGTTTTCAGGCATCTAGAAAAGTGTCCAAGTGTGGCTACTTATTTATATCACCTGGGTATGACTTCAGTAATCCAGTAGATCGCACAAGGGTAAGTAGCAGTTGTAATGTTGTGATTTGCTTCCCTTTGACTTTGCTATCAATCCAGCAAATGTGAATGAAGCATCAACGGAACAGCAATGAAAGAGTCGAAGAGCTGCAAACTAGTTGATGAGGCCAAGTTTATTTGCCCACATTGTCGTGCTGCATAATCAATCATATAATTCAAAATTCATAATAGATTTCGACCGTGTCTGTGATTTTCAGATGGGACGGTCATCATAATATTAAGTACGAATAAGCACTTGTTGACTATGCCAGTCACTGCCAACTATCAAGTTCGTATCGCAGTCCTTCTGTCCTTTGCAAGGTTGCCAAAGTGTCCTTCTGCTGTAACATTCTAAGTCTCGTTCTTGTATTCCGCATCTGTCCAAAATATTTATCTTAATATGTAAGATGCCATCTTATTCTATTTCTCTTTGCTAATATATGTTGGCCATGAAAACGGTGTCCTGCCAGTAAATATCTTTCTAAGTTCCAGACAACTTAAACGTGCTGCTTCTCTGGTTGAGTTCTGTGATCCGAATCTCTGTTGTTATTGACAAAAATTCTGACGTGATCTCCGTTCTACGTCAGGCGTCTAGTTTTATGTACGTTTTGGTTCGGGTGTTTTGCTCTCTCTTTCTTTTGCGCCATGTCCTCTGCACTACTACTTGGCATTCACCACTGACAAAAGGCATCCATGTTAACGTGCAAACATATTTTTTGTCATGTTTTTAACGAAGGAAAATGTTTTATATATAAAATGCATAGAGATTTTCTGTGGCATTTGAATAAGAAAATCTAGATTCTTTGCTTCAGATCTGCAGCAAGCGCCTAGCTTTAACACTCATAAAGAGAAAAGGTGCCACCAGAAAGTTGTAGTGTCTGATTTTCACAGCAAAACTGACGCCATTACTTTTACATAACACATTCACTCTTTGCCGCCTCTAGTCTTATGTTGATTTCTGTTTTGGAATTTCCAAACCTATGTCATTTAAAAGTATTTACTTCTTCAAATGTTAAAACGTGCATCATGTTGTTGACAGCTATTTACAATCATCTGTCC
This sequence comes from Cepaea nemoralis, assembly GCA_014155875.1. Lineage (NCBI taxonomy): Eukaryota > Metazoa > Mollusca > Gastropoda > Stylommatophora > Helicidae > Cepaea > Cepaea nemoralis. The sequence continues at coordinate 362,201 of JACEFZ010027417.1, forward strand.
TTTTTTCTGAGCTACTTTCCATCCCATAAGATCTTGCCAACTTCTCTAATCTTGTTCTGAGTTCCTGCAGTTCTCATTATGTGTCTGTGATTAAAATCATCTGGAAATAAATCATGATTGTACAAAGGTCGACCTCTAATGGAGTTAGATATTTTAGACTTCTTTTTGTTGAGTTCTAGATATATGTTAATGAGCATTGGTAACACGTTATAAACTCGTTGAACACTGATGTTTTGATACATGTTCCATTATGAGTTATTACAAGAACAAAACTGTTGCCTTCTTCTCTTCTAATTACTCTGTGTATTTCTTTAACAAAATCATTCTTCATTCTGTTTAAATATCTTGTTCTTCTACCCCCTTTTTTTTATTCCCTATTGGGGCATATGCCTTCAACCAAACTATGCTAAGTAATTTTTTAAAATCTGTTGTTATATCCTGTAAACTACTGAACGTAAACTTGCCAAGGAATCACGAACAGCCAAACAATGCTAGGGTTGACAGCTATGTTCTGTAAAGGATATGCAACAATTTTTTTTTTTAAATCTCCTGCATCTCCCTCCATGACCTCCCACTATTATTCATCTCTGTAATTCTCTTCTCCAGGTGTTAGGTCTGCCGCTATTTCTTATCCAGATAAGAGTGTCTCATATTGTCCTCAGGTTTTCTCAGTGTGTGCTCTATCCAGCACCATCATCTTTTCTTCACCTCTTGGCTCACTGGTATTTGTCTTGTTCTCTCCATGCTTGCTTGCTTGCTTGTGTTCGTTGGCTTGAGCTCCAACGCGAAGTCCTGTATATCGGATGAAGGCATCCTGTTGTCCAACATCAGTGTGATGTCATACAGGACCTGAGGTTTGCTTGAGTATCCGTTGTCCCATGTCTGGCTTATTGGTGTGCAGACTGGTGGTTCCTCGCCGTACAGGCAGACACTCTCCGACTTCGGAGGAATCGGCGATCCTATTGACTTTAGCCAGGAACCCGAAGGGACCTGTTGCCCAGGACGCTCGACGAGGACGCGTCAATAGGTCTTGGCCAGTATATAACCCGGCCCTGGTGCCTTGGAAACACCTCTGCGTATGAGCTCCACATTGGTGATTCTGTTATACCATTTTATTCCCACTAGTTTGTGCAGGCGCCACTTAAGAGAATGTTTGTAATTCTTTTAGTTGTTCTCCATGTTTCTGGCCCATACTGTTTTAACATTGGAGTTAACAATTCTAAGTTTGGTACTAACTTCAACTTCCTTTGATTTCCCCAGTTTTGTCCACATAGCTTTTTATATAGGTGTATAATTCTACCTCTTGAAGTGTTGTGACATCTCACCTTCACAAGCATGATTAGTTTATTCTGCATTTGATTGCATGTGTGTGACAGGAGTGCGATTTCATCTGCCGAGTCCAAATCATCAAGTTTCTTTGTTTTAGTCTATTGAATTCCATTTCTGGCAGTAGTTGGTGTCATCATAACCCAGTCAGTAAAAATAATAATGGTGACAAAAGATATCCCTGCTATACACCTGTTTTTATTTCAAATGCCCTGTCATTTTTCTCTCATGAAGAACTCATACGTAACTCACTATATATCTTCATATGTTACCCTTAAGTTAATGATTTTGTGGGTGGGACCCTTAATGCTGCATCAGCCTCTAAAGGGATTCCCTATTAATGTTGTCAAATCCACAAATGCAATATAAAGTAGCAAATGCAGTTCAATACTTTGCTCTATTATGTGTAATGTGACTGTTTGGCCAGAAGCCTGCCTATTCATCCCTTAGCTGTTTGTCTGTGGCATCTCTTAATCTCTCCAGAATGATCGTGCTTAATATTTCCTCAGGCACTGGCAGTAGTAGTATTATATTTTCACACTCCTGCAGATCCCCTGTGATGCAGTAAAGATCTTTGAGATTTCCCTTCAATGCTGCATCCTCTGCCTCTCTTGCTAGGGCATCTAAATGGTGTCTTTTATCCGCCATTATGCGCTTCTTAACTCCGTTGTCAGCTTCTGTGCATTTTACTTGGGCTCTGACTTTAGCAACTCTGGCTTTGCTATTAATGAACTCTGGCTTTTAAAATGTTCCTTTCTTCTATTTTCTTGAGGGTTTCTGGCATTATCCACACTTTGTTTACGTTCTCTTCTTTCAACAACTTCCATACATCCATCACTCCAAATGCTTTTAACTTGTTGCCAACTCTTCTCCATATCCTCCTCGTCTACTAAGTGCTGCTAGACCTGGTAATTATTAGAGACTGTGGCCATAAACTGTTCCTTAATTTCTTGGTTTCTGAGATATCCTACATTATACTGAATTCCATGTTTATAAGATGTTAAATATTTCTTGCATTTTAACTTAATTTTACTTACCAGCAGGGTTGGTCTTTATTTACATCTGCATGTCTAAAGACTTCTACATCATGTAGAGATGATCTACATTTCCTATTAATACATACGTGATCAATTTGGTTTTCTGATTTTAGTTGGATGATGCTCATGTGGCTTTATGAATTATTTTGTGAGGAACAACACTTCTGCCTATAACATTTTGATTAACTGCACAAACAATTGGTGAATAATTCCTGTTTAAATGGGGCAAATTATTGTCTTTGTATTGGCATATTTTGTTTATATTATTTTCTACATTCTTGTTAATTGTTCTTTTTGTACACAAATTCTCAGTCATCTTGAATGTTTTTGTGTAATGATTATATGGCCAAAGTAATGAAATAATAATTTAAGAATGTGCTTTATTTAGTGTCAGTGCACAAGAACACTTGTTTAGAAACAAGAATGCAGATAGTATAGACTGATGCCTTGAGGAGAAAAGACAGTGAACATCTGTAGTTGTGGAGAGATTATGTCCCAGCCAGCATTTGGTCATAAATCTATAATCATGCAAGTTGGAATTATAAAATGTTTGTTTTCGATGGACTTTCAATGGAAATGTGGCACAAATTAATTTAGCCAAGTGTGGAAGTAAGATGTATACAATTGTGAAGTAAGATATATGTTATTGATTTCATGATACACTATATATTTCATTTATTGCATGCACATTTTAATGTTGCTTATTGAAATTTAAAAAAAAACCAAAAAACTTTGCTATTTTGTTTTGTTTTTCTTTAGAGATGGCAACGGAGGTTCTTTAGGCTGTATGATGATGGTGAGCTTTCATATAGTGTGGATGAAAATGTAAGTACAATGCTGGAAGCTGAAAGTAATAACTATCTGGTATTTCTTTGGTAACACAACAATGATTCAAAGTTAACTTAAACTAGCATGTTTCCTGGTGACTCCAGCTTTTATATATGTCTTTTGTTTTTAGGTCAGGATGAAAAGCTTAATTTGCTTAAAAAGATACAACTGAAATTGAGGTAATTTAAATTAGAATAACATCTATAGATGTATATTCGTTTCGTGAGGTTTCCAAATAGTACATTCCAGATACCTTTGTGTGTAATAGTTTAAGATATTCATTAAGTGCCCTGCCAGCTGGCATAAGTGTTCATGTCTCTCCACAGATCTTGGTCCTTGATGTTCTGGATCAACTTTTGTTGATCATATTTCTCCATGCCACTGTCTAGTCATTTATAGCACACTTTGTCTATCTTTACCTCTTTTCCCATTGATTTTTCTTGTTGTCACAATGTTCTCCAATACCTCTCTTCTCATCACATGATTAAATAAAGCTGTTTGACTTTTTCTTATTATGGTATATAATGTTCTAGTTTCATTAGCCTCTTTCAGGCAATTGTTGTTAGTTACTCTGGCAGTCCAAGGAATTCATGGCATTCATTTTCAGAAACCACATCTCTTTTGCTTCTGAGTTTTTACTATTTTGTTGATTTATGTTGAAAGATTCACTGCCATACAGTAAAACAGGTTCTATGTATTTTAACACTTTTTTTCTTACATTTGATTTTAGTGATTTATTGCATAAGATACGAGAGACTTTGAGAAAGCAATGCACATCGTTTTTCTTGGGGGGGGGGGGGGGGGGGGGGGGGGAGAGAACGACAGGATAAACAGTTCAATAAGCTGAAAATTAAATTTTTTTTAAACATTAATATAAATTAAAACAGAAAAAAATTCTAATAATAAAAAAATCATTGGTATACACATTTTCAGTCTTATGTCAATTTGTCAGAGCACAATGTTTGGCATCTTTTCTTGGCTACAAGTTCGTTTATGTTGGGAGTAGTGTTCTGTGTCATTGAGAGTCTCATGATGGACTGCAAGTGTTCATCAGTGAGACGACTCCTGTGTGATGTTTTGTTAATCTTCATCACAGCTCACACAGATACAAGCATTTGCTATCAAACATGCTCAAGGTTCGAGCCGCATGTAGGCTTACCTTTGCAAACATCTGCTTTTCATCTGAACACAAAACGTCACATACTTTCATCATGCAGTGCTGCTTCAGAAACTCTCCTTCTGTAAATGGTCGGCCTGATTTTGTGATCTCCTCCGCCACAATAAAACTTGCTTTCACAGCAGATTCAGTTTATGATTTTGCTTTGGTGAAAAACATCTGCTGTGATGTTAGCTGCCTTTTCAATTCTTCTACCTTCTGTAGCTTCTGCTCTGCATTCAGGCTGTTTAACTTGTCTTGTTGTTTAGTCTCGTAGTGCCATCTCAGATTATATTCTTTGATCACAGCCACATTATCTCCACAAATTAGACACACAGGTTTACTGCCAGTATCAGTAAACATATTCAGCCTCCCAGCGGCTTTGAAAGCTTTCAGAATCTTTTCTTTTGGTCATTTTAAAGGCTAGCTTTAATTTAAGAAAGATTGTGCATCTACCGACAGACGCTTGATTGATATCAGGTTAACCGAAGTGGGAAAAAGTGATGTAATATCCGGGCACTACACTACTTTCATTTCTTATGCGCCAATCCAAAATGAGCAACTGAATGTTGCTAGGTCACTATAACGGCGAACATCCACTCACTACACAACTTTTATTTTCGCTTATTCTGATCGAAGTGAGAACACTCTCAGGTACCCTATCGTTCGGCAAGGCTGCTAATTAGGGAATTTGATTTGCACTTTATATCATGGACATTAAAAATATTTTTGCCTAAAATTTTCTTTCGGGCCGAGTATATTTGTATGTCGTTTGAGGCCTCTCGGGCCTAATATGATTGTACGCCGGGCCTGATGTGGCCCGCAGGCTTTGAATTTGACACATGTAGCCATTTCTTGTTGCAGAAATCGCTCCTTCATTATCTTCAAACCTTGTCCCACAGAGTGCATCTTTAAGGGACCAAATAGATGAATATCAGAGGATGCCAAATCGGGACTATAGATAGGGTAGTACAGTCCAATCCAATTGGGTGATTGCTTCCCGTGTTGCCAGACTTGTGTGAGGTTGCTCATTATCATGAAGGAAAAGTAGGTCTGCTGGGTTCTTGTGCGGCCTGACTATGCGAAAACATTGCTTGAGTTTTTTCAATGTCTTAATGTAGTTTTGCGAATTCATTGTCTCTCCTCTTAGCATAATATCCACAAGAATCACACCTTCAATGTCCCAAAAGACAGTGATCATGATCTTTCCACCTGAAGGAGTTGTCTTGAATTTCTTTCTTCGTGGTGATTGCGGATAATGCCACTTCACTGGCTATTTGTCTTAGGTTCAAAATGATGTGACCAGGTAATGATCTTAGCCAATAAGTTCTCACCATCAGCATTGAAATGCTTCATCAATTCAGAAGAAATTGCTTTCCTTTGCAATCAGTGGTCATTTGTGAGGATCGCCCGTGTGTTGCCGGGGCCCATACGGGGGAGCAAAGAATAGTAACATTGTTGCCTACCATGCATGTCGTAAGAGGCGACTAAGGAGGCTATGGTTCCGTCGCCCTGCTTTGAGTGAGTGTGTGGCATGACACAGTGAGCTGTGAATTTTGCGTGGAATGCTTTTACATCGGTTTGCAGTTTGTAGCATGAACTGCATGTTCGAAACGATGGCGGCCGGCTGTTGCTGGATTGACTGGTTTGCCTTTTTGGTTCATGAGTGCATTGTTCAGGAGACTCTGCTGGGAGTCGTCGCTGGACCTACGGAGTTTGTGCTTTGTGCAGCGCTTTCAGCGGGTCGCCTTGTGGAAAGAGACCAAGCCATATGGGATAAAACTCGGGTCAATGAAATCTTTCTGGTGACTGCCATTTCCATTGACAATTAACTGCATTTCTCGTGGATGACTTTTGTGTTGGCATTCTGGCGGCGGCATTATGCACAGTGTATCTGTGCGGGCTGTTGGCTTGCCGATACTCCTGTCTATTACCTTGTTCACATAGGGCAGTGAGGAGCATTTTGTGTGATATTTGCTGGCACAGGAACGGAGCATAATGGGGACGACCCGTTGCCGTGAAGTTGGAACCGCGACTAACTAACTAACTTGTGAGGCTTTGAGGAACCCATCTTGTGCAAACCTTAGAAAATCTGAGTTTTTGTAACTTTATTTGCACTGACAACTGTTACGTCAATTGTTGAGCAGGGATTTACCTATCAGTAAAAATAATGCCCTCACGCATTTCAACATTTCTGTGTTGGTGGCTGTGGCAGGATATCCACAGCGTGGCCGATCAAGCAGCTCTGTATCTCTGCTTTCTGATTCTTTGATTCTCTGAACCTAGCAACTGACTGTACTTCTGTTGACTGCAAAACTTACATACATATCACACAGATGCTTGTGAATGTTCACAACAGTTTCCTTCTCTGCAACGAGAAATTCGATCACAATTTGCTGCTTATGACGCAAGATGCTAACACGCACTATTTCAATGGTTTAGTAAGTTGGGTTGCAGTTTTGTGCACACATTCGGCACATGCCATATTTTAAGTTTGCAAAATTGCATGCTTTTATCTTCATTATTAGCTGAGAAGAACGATGTGGTGCATTACTGTCTGAATACTCCTCATACTTTTCATTTTTTTTAAATGCTTGCCCTATTCTTTTCTTAATCTCTATTTTGCATCTTTTGTCTGATGTTATAACTGCCCCTAGGTATTTATATTTATTCACTAGGTTAAGCATTTTACCTTCTATTGTTATTTCACATTTTGGTTTCACCTTGTTTCTGTTTTCTTGACATTCAAGGAGAGTCGTTTCTTTGTACTCTCTTTTACTACAATGCCTAACAATTGTTGCAGATCTTTTTTGCATTTTCTGCCATCAGTGCTGTGCTATCTGCTTATTGTAGATTGTTTATATTATAATCTTCTATTAGTATTCCTGGCTTTTCTTTGATCTCGCTCATTATTATTTTGCTATAGAAAGAGAAGAGACATGGTGATAAAACACATCCCTGTCGTACTCCTAGTTTTATTTGTTCTTAATTACCCTCTTTTAATTGCTGCTGCTTGTTTCCAGTAAATATTCTTTATTATTCTGAGATCCTTTCCATCAGAGTTGGTTTCTTCCAACATTGAAATCAATGTGTGATGTGTTACTTTGTCAGATGCCTTGGTATAATCTATAAATACAATATATGTCTTTCTATGTCTCTATTAATCTTTCTGTTGAGCGAAACTCGAGTATAGTGCTTCCACATTGACGTGGATAGGCCTTAGGTTCATACCAGAATACGATCAGCGTTGCCAGTAGTGGGTTGTGCTCAATATTTAATCTTTCTATTGGTGTTTATAATGTGTTTATTGCATTATTTGTAACCTTTCCTTCCACAAATCCATACTATCCTTCACCAATTTCCATTTTTATTGTCTTTCTTGTTCTTCTCATTATAATTCTGAATAGCAGCTTAGTGACATGCTTTATGAGGTTAACTGTACAAAAATCTTCACATTCAATTGCTCCTGGTCTTTTTGGTAGAGCTATAAATACAGATAAAAGAAAATCATAACCTGCACAGTTCGCGGCGACTGCACAAGCCAGGCAGCCTTAATTCCTCAGGCTCAAAGACCCCTCTGCCATACACCGCAAGGTACTATGTTGGCAGTAATTGACAGTTATAAATACAGATTTCAACATATCACTAGGTGTGTATCCACTGCTGTAAATATTCAACATTTTGGCTAATACTTCTACTCTAAATTCTCCCAGTGCTTCTAATTCTTCTATTGTGATTCCATCTGACCCGGCTTTTTTTCCTTTCTTCATATGTTTGATAGCGTGTGTGACTTCTTTTAGAATAGTTGGTCCAACTAAGTTACTTTCTTCTGTTAATTCTTCCCTTTCTCCATCATATCATTCTCTTATATTCCACATATCTTCATCCAATATCTTTCATGTTTTTTATTTCAAACACCTTGTTTTATTCTTTTTTTTTCTTCTCGTGAACTCAGTGATTTGTCTGTGTATGTGTTTTTAAAATCTTTAATAAAATTTAGTTTAATTTTTTTTGAACGGCTCATCTAACCAACTTTCTTTTGCCTTTACACATTTATCTCTAATTTCTTTATTTGTCTTATCATACTCTTGTTTGCCATTTTTACTTTGTTTTTTTTTTTCCCATCAACTTTAAGATTTCTTCAGTCTTCCATTTTTTCCTTAGCTTTTTGTCTTCTGTCCGGTAATATTTCTTTGCTTGTTTGATGAATGGAAACCTTTTGGCATTTCTCATTATTCATTTATATTCTGTAGTTTAGCTATTGCATTGTACCCTATTTTCTGCAATCACTCTGTATTATTCTTGAATTTCTTTATTTTCTTTCAGAACATCTTTATTATGTCTCTTATTCTTAACCACTTTTTTCTCTCTCTCCAATCTTACTTTTATTTGTCATCATTAGCTTGATGACTGTCTGTATCTCATGTGGCTCATGACTGTCCCTACCGGATGAGGATGTCTGAAACAGCATTAACATTACTCACTGACTCTGATAGTGTTATACTAATGAATTTTTAGGAAGATAATGTGATGGTTTACTATAGTATTCTATTTTGTGCTTTGGACATAAGCTTCCTAGAGTGTCATGTATCTAAAGTTAATATCAGGGCAAATTGTCAGTGAAAATAACATGTTTAGTTAGCTTTTATGTTTTAATATCCAGGTTCTTTCTGTTCTCAAATGTGGACTTTAGAGTTGAAGATTCTGTATTTTCTGAGAAGGAAAGAAAATAGTGTTGTTTGTCTACACAATTAGTTTTGTTCTTTTCATCTTTGCATAGAGAAATGGCTGTGAGTCAAATAAATGGTTATTTTATTATCAAAAGATACTCTTTCTTCACCATTCAGCACACAGATATGCATTTTCCTAAGTACTTCATCTGTTGATAGATTTGAATATGTTCTGTTTCAGCCTGACACTGTTCCACAAGGGGTTGTGGATATGAATAAATGTACCGATGTGCAAGATGCAGAAGCTGTCACTTCACATCAGTTTTCTTTGTCTGTAACTACCCCAGACATAACAATCTATGTCAAGGGCAACTCAAAAGAGGAAATTCAATGGTAATGCATTTGTACTGTCTCATTATCTTACAGAATTACATTCTTGCAAAGGTCTAAAGGCTTGCGAACGCGATTCGTGACCCGCTTACCATGCGTTCGAAATGCAGCGGCGACCGATTTGACAGCAGACTGTGTCACGCTGGGGCTTTAACATGGTATGGGAGCCAGTCGTTAGAAAGCAGTGGCAAACTACTGAGCATAAAATTTGCCAAGATATCAACAGAAGCAGTAAAATGCTGGTGTTGACAGTGATGTCCTGTAAATAGGAAATGCCAAAAAAAAAAAAAAAGGAAAACAGTAATTTTCAATAGACAACTTTTTGACAGTTGGGCTAAATATAAATAAGCAGCCAAACCATGTATAACTTAGTAATAATATACAGCATATGAGAGAGGATGAAGCATTGAGGGGCAAAGAGAGAGGTGACATAACTGAGAGAATGAGAGAAAAATAAAAGGAACTGTACAGGGAAGAGGATGGAGAGATACAGAATGATAAGGAGAGGAGGGAATAGAGGGAGAGAGAAGATGACAACAGCTGAACTTAAGAAATTGTCATATATGTGTGACAGAACATACAACACTATGAACATACAACACTATGTAATGTAGACCAAGCGTGATAATATCTACATTAACATAAATAATGTCAACAAAGGGCCATTGATAAGCATAAATAAATGGGACAGTTGTTATCAGTTGAAATCAATAAATTGCTTCTTCAGTTACACAGACAGCAGTTGCTAGATCTACATACTGGTCCTTGTGTCTTTACACGTGGTAGTAATCTATGATCACTTGCTTATAGTAATCTGAGGCCATTCTTGTGACAGACTAGAGCATCAAAAAATAGATATGGTAAGGGTTGCAGTTATGTCAAGCTTGTGGTAATCTGAGGAAATCCTTGTTGCAGATAAGAGCATCAATAAATAGATATGGTAATAATGGTTGCAGTTATGAGAAGCTTTTAGTAATCTGCGGACATCCTTGAGACAGACAAGAGCATCAATAAATAGACATGGCCATGGTTGCAGTTATGTGAAGCAACTTTAAATGTGCAACACCATGTTGCCTGTTTTAACATATTTAGTTGATGAAATCCTGACATACATTCTTGCTTCTCTTTTACTCTAGAGATCATGTTGAATACTTTCCACATGACCGTATCTGTGACTTTTCGTGTGGTTTGTGTCTGTCCTCAGTCCCTCGTTGAATGCTTGATGTTGTCACTCCAGCCTGCTCTTGCAGGTCTGTATCGCTAGCTGATGATCTGCTATGCCTGTTAGAGCTTTCATTTTCTATAATTCTGCAGAGGTAACCAAGTCATCATGGCTGAAGTGACTTCTGGAGTGTAGGAAGTTTGAACTAAAGGCATTGGCATGTTGTCTACTTGTGAAACCTGTTTACTGATTAATTGCCAATGCAACTGCTAGACAGTTCTGACCACAGATCAACACTCATCTACATTATGTAACTCTTCACTATAAGATCGTATCTTATGTTTTATGAAACTTCAGTTTCAGATACAGGTCAACACTCATTTACATTATGTAACTCTTCAGTTTAATATGATAGATCAAAACTCATCTGCATTATGTAACTGTTTGGTTCAGAATCACATATCAACACTTATGTGTGTTATCTGACAGTTCAATTTAAGGTCACAGGTCAACACTACTTTTATAAGTGGTGCTTGTAACTGGTTGATCATTGAACTTGTTTCACGTCTTTTTAAAGTAGTTTTTAATGGTAAATGTTGATTGATCATTAAACTTGTGTCACTTCTTGTGAAAGTGGTTTTTGTGGTGAATGTTGATTGATTGTTAAACTTGTTTATCACTTCTTATAAAGTGGTTTTTGTGGTGAATGTTGATTGTTGATCTTATTGTGTTGTCTCTTTGTAGAGGTTTTTGTGGTGAATGTTGATTGATAATAGTTAAACTTGTTTACCACCCCTTATAAGGTGGTTTTTGTGGTGAATGTTGATTGTTGATCGTGTATCACCTCTTGGCAGATGGTTATTGTGGTGGATATTGATCTTGTTTTGTCATCTCTTGGTAGAGGATTTTTGTGGAGCTCTATAGACAGTATTCTTCTGCATTATGTAACTGTTTGGTTCAGAATCACATATCAACACTTATGTGTGTTATCTGACAGTTCAATTTAAGGTCACAGGTCAACACTACTTTTATAAGTGGTGCTCTGTAACTGGTTGATCATTGAACTTGTTTTCACGTCTTTTTAAAGTAGTTTTTAATGGTAAATGTTGATTGATCATTAAACTTGTGTCACTTCTTGTGAAAGTGGTTTTGTGGTGAATGTTGATTGATTGTTAAACTTGTTTTATCACTTCTTATAAAGTGGTTTTTGTGGTGAATGTTGATTGTTGATCTTATTGTGTTGTCTCTTTGTAGAGGTTTTTGTGGTGAATGTTGATTGATAATAGTTAAACTTGTTTACCACCCCTTATAAGGTGGTTTTTGTGGTGAATGTTGATTGTTGATCTTGTATCACCTCTTGGCAGATGGTTATTGTGGTGGATATTGATCTTGTTTTGTCATCTCTTGGTAGAGGATTTTTGTGGAGCTCTACAGACAGTATTCTTCCTGCCAACATTATACTGTCAGTGTCAGACTTACACACTAACAACAAATGCATGTAACCAGTAAAGGACCTATTTTCATGCCATTTTTAAATTAGCATTTATAAGTACCAGGTATGAAGGTGAAAGGAAAGTGATAGACATGACCAATGTAGGATGGAATAACATTTCACATTATTTTGGATCACAGGTAGTATATTTGAATTTTTATTGGTGATCTTTGAGATGATGTGCAGTGCACATATAGTTAAGGCTGTTGAATGTGAATGAATACACATCATTATATTCCTCAGGTGGCATGACATACTAGGAGAGTTTCCGAAAGCTTTGAAAGCTGTCAAACCAAGAAGAAAGCAACCTTTCCTTATTCTTAGTAACAAAGAGAATCAGGTACCAGTCTGTTTTGTTGGTTTCAAGCATATGGTACCCTTAGTTTGGTGATTTGCTTTTTGATATGTCTATGACGGAAGGAATATAACATGCTTGTCATAGACATTTAGAAATTTAGTCTGTCACAAATCATTGACGCAAAAAACATTGCAGAAATAACTAGTTTCAGAATATATTCATTGCTGCAGGCTGAAAAGTTATACATGAAGAGTCATCTGTTTTTGTTTTGTTTCCACCATTCACTCCTCTAGCTTATTACATCACAGCTGATACTTCTTTTGATGTTTATTCTTATACTTCATATGTCCTCTGTAATCTTCGTTATGTTTGCATCATAATATCCTTGATTCCTGTGTTGACAATTGTTGGCTTTCAATTCTCTTCTCTTCTCCCCCCTGATATAACAGTATCGCCAGATTGCTGTATTGTGTTCTTAATTTGATGCTTTGTGGAGTATGTAATTATGATATGGGGTATGGAACTGACAGATAAAGACAAACTATGATGTTTCAGTAAAGTTCTTCTAATTTAAGATTTTGTTTTAGCTTTACATATTGATATATTTATAGAGACAGACATTTTGGTTTTGCTACTAACTTTCTGATAAAGTTCTTCTGCAGTTTGTTTTTTATTTCATCTACCCACAGAAAAATAGCCGGTTGTATTGAGAATTGAAAAACACAGAATTTATTTTACAGTATGAGCGTAAATTGTCACTTAGTAGTTCAACAACCACATTATTATGTTCTGTGTTTCCTGATTTGGTTGCATATTTTTATTTATTGACAAAGACTAGGACTTAGATGTTCAATGTTACTAACATTGCATGTTAATTTTTACTTGCTGCAAACAGCTGCAAGCTACACTCATTTAAGAATATCATTCTATAGAATATTCACTGTATTTTATTTTGAATTATGTGTCATGTATATTCTTCTCTGTTGTGTTGTCCAGTGACGCAGAGAGGAAAGGAATAGACAATGTTGGTAATGGAAGGGTTCATTCGATTCACTTCACCACAGATTAGCAGTGCCAGTTGACTTTTGCGGGTGCTAGTTTTACTGTGACTTTTAGTAAATTCAAATTGTGTTGGGAATACTATGTTCTTAAGCTTCACATGATCATACATTTGTTTTCCCCGCCCTCTTCATCTCCCTTCAGTTCTCTCACTCTGTCCTACAGATATATATTTTAGTAATATTTATACATGCGTAACAATTGCCTTGCTGTGTTTGAGGCTAATGTTCACTCTACCTGCGGTTTCTGTGAATTCTTCCTAATGATAAATGGGAAGAATAGAGTACTTCTGCTTCTAGTATGTTGCAATAAAATATATATATCTGAATGAGATTGGTAGCCTCATTGCTAAAATGTTCTAATTGAAGTCACTATCATTAAGTAAAGTAGCCAATTTACACACTATTAAGGTATTTTGGAGATAGTAAAACAGTAAAGGACTCTTGTCTCATGCCATTAGGTCCAATTAGTGTAAGTCTATATGTTTAGACGAGTCAGCATTTGGTGGGTGACATCAACATCATGTCAGCCACTTTGACTTCCTGAGGCATTTACTGGCATGCACCAACCTGGCAGCCCACATCAGAGTGGAAATATAAGAAGTGAACACATGAGCACTACTGTGCTACCATTTACTGGCTGTATCAACCTGGCAGCCCATATCAGAGTGGAAATATAAGAAGATGTGAACACATTAGCACTCTTGTGTTACCACGGCTTCCAGTTTGTTATTCAGTACATCAAGGGCAATGTGGTCAGTATTGCCTTTACTTGACCACTGGCACCAGTTTCATGACACTTGGTTGGGCCTAGATGTGTACTAGTGGGAATAACTTCAACCCCAGAACTATGGTGTTGGTAGGTAAGAACACTAGCTACCACCCCACCCATGGTCAGTATTATAGTGTTGTCACATGGGCTGTCTCTAAAGGATACAACTACTTGTATACTTCAACACTGTTTGAGGAGGCTAATTTTGGCAATAAATGGAAGATCCATAATTGCTTGGGTACATTCAATATCAGCATGTATTTTATGATTTACTATTATGTAAGCTATATTTCAGTTACAGTGAACATTTTGAAACTTTAATCAATATTTGATGGTAATGACTGTAACTGTTCTTTTTATTTTTCTTCATCAGAATGGGGAAAATGAGTTAACTTCTGAAATCGTAGATCCGAAACAGACTAAGTTTGATACTCGAAGTCGGATTGATGCGCCAGCATTTGCCACCTTCAAAGGAGTTCGCAGTCTTAAGCATAAATATGATTCACATTATCAAGATGGGCTTCGAAAGAGCAGCAGCCTTCATGACTTATCATCTGATGAAAAGGTGACTGTTGGGCTTGAATCCTCAAGATTTTTAAGTAGATCTGGAGATAGGCTAGACTCACTCACCAGAAGCAACACCTTGTCTCTATCAGAAATAAGCCAAGATAATCTGCTTTCAAGCATACCTGTCAATTCCCCTTTTACCATCCCTCACAGCACATGGGTTCGCACTGAGTCAGCCAATCCCTCAGGCATTCCTCTCTCCAAAAAAGCGTTTGTCTTCCTTACCCTCTTCATCCCCAGCTTCTTTGGCTACCTCAGGAGCCACTTCAAGGTCTTCTGATAACCAGAGCAGCAGAGAGCTGTCTTCCAGCCTCAAAGATTTCTCTACTGCATTCAGTCTGCCATGTGAGAATGCTGGTGATGCCATGAGCCAGCCTGGGCGGAATACTGAAGACACAGAGGGTAATGAAACAGATGAACTGAAGGTAAGTTGCTTTACAGAAGCTATCAGTGAAATATTAACACAGTGTTGTCATGATCTCCAGCATTGGCAGTTTTCTCTCACAGCATGTTATTTAAATTGATGAAGTACAGTTTGTAAAACATTTTAGAGAAGTTTTTACCTTTACGTTTTAGATTTCAACCAAAGTGTTTTCAGTGGAAAATCATTCAGAACTGATGCATTGTTCATTAAGATTTCAGATATAGGAATCAATACTTTGTTTTATTCTCAACTAAGTGGGTAATACTTCACAACCCACAGTCTAGATAAGGAGGAAAATATATTGATAGATTCACTGTAAAGATAAATGCTGCATTATTGAAAGGGAATAATACAAAAGCAATACATTACAGTTAGGAGAGGTGTTTCTTATTGTCTTAATGGAAATGTTTAACAGGCAGCAGCATGTGTGTGACTGTTTTGCATTGTCAGGAACCTATTACAGAATGCTAGCAACTGTCTACACATCTTCTGACAGTAGTGAACAGTGTGTAACTGTCATCAAGTTGCATGCTTTCTGCATGCCTAAGGATGTGAGCATTCGGTCACAGAAATCATCATATTGCTTTGTTTTAAAAATAAAACACTTTTGAATGTGATAGTGACCTCCATACCCATCTGTTACCAGGTCCCATAAGGGAAACAGAATAGTAACACTGCACCCTACTACACATGTCATAACGATGTCACTGAGGAGGTTTGATATGATTTTGGCTACTTCATCACATAGAAAACTTTAGATGCAAAATGTAACTGTCATAAACAAGTGAATGAAGACCAGAAAAACAACACAGCCAACCGAGATTTTGGAGGCTCTTCTCATAGAAGTAGTATGGTGTGATGTGGAGAAAGTCGCAAGGAGTCTGGATCACATTTCTTCTGTCATCTAGGAAAATCTCTTAGCATCTGGTATGTTACAACTATGAATTGGGGAAAAACTACAAGTAGTAAGGGAAATGAAATATTACAAGATAAATATTTTGGGATTGAGTGAAACAATATGGAAGAAAGCAGCTAAAAAAGCTTCTGAACAAGTGAAACAGTGGGGAACTCCTCCCCCACCCCAACCCCTCTCTCTCTCTCTCCCCTCACACACACGCACCCTGGTGGAGTGGTCCTAATGCTATTTAAAGAGACAGAGAAAGCACTAATAGAGTGAGTTTCAGAATAATATTTAGATCTACAAAATAGAAGATAAACATGGGTGTGATCTAGTATTACACACTAACAAACAGAAGATGAAACAGTTAAAGAGACATTTTACATGAAACTTCAAAGTTTATAGGCAGTCAGAGAATGACAACGTTAATAATTTAGTGGGTAACTGGATGCCAAATCATCATCATCATCACCATCAAGTGCCATGCTGGCTGGCATAGGCGTTCATGACTCTTCACAGATCTTCACTAACAAACAGAAGATGAAACAGTTAAAGAGACATTTTACATGAAACTTCAAAGTATTATAGGCAGTCAGAGAAATGACAACGTTAATAATTTAGTGGGTAACCTGAATGCCAAGATCATCATCATCATCACCATCAAGTGCCATGCCGGCTGGCATAGGCGTTATGACTCTTCACAGATCTCAGTCTTTCATTTTCTGGATCAACTCTGCTGTTGATATTACTCCATGCCACCTCTGCAATCCATCCAGTATCATTTCTCTTGGTTTGCCTCTGCCTCGCTTCCCCTCGATCTTTCCAGTTGTCATGATGTTCTCCAATGCCTCTCTTCTCATCACATGACCAAAAAAAGCTGTTTGCCTCTTTCTTATTGTTGTATATAATGTTCTAGTTTCATTAGTCCTCTTTCAGGTAAGATAGGATTTGATAATACGAGTTATGAGGAGATAATGTGAAACATGGACTTTGGGTGATTAATGAAAATGGAGATTTAATCGGGGATTAGTTAGTCGTAAAAAGTATTTTTTCACATTAGAGAGTGTAAAGTTCTGAGTATCACTTCTACAATATTGATTATATTTGCATTAACAAGAAATATAGATCACATCAAGATGACGTAAATGTTTTCAGAGGATGCAGATGTAGATTCAGATAACAATCTGCAGATAAGTAAATTTAAGTTTGAACTCCGCTAAACATAACTTCTTACAAGCACAGAAAAGTATACAGTGTGCAAAATTCAAGATTGGTATATCAGCCATGTGCACATGTGGATTGGTGCTCCAGACAGCAGATGATATACTCCAATACTGCCCAAAATAGACATATCTAGGCAAACCTTCTGGCCTAGAGAAACAACAGTGGAAGATAAACTATATGAACCACTGAATGAACTAAAAAATACAGTTAAATTTACACAAGAGACAACATTGTAGTTATAGGCAAATTTTAAGCGAATGAAAGACGAAGAAGAAGAAAAAGAAGAAGGTGTTCTGATGAGTGGAACGATTTGCGGGAAGAGAGATACAGGAAGACAGCGAGAGAACATTCTTGACAGTCTTGTGCCATAGCACAGAAGTGCGTCAACACTTAGAATTGATACATGACGCCAGAGATCGCAATCTGTGGAGAAGCATGATCACCCAAGCCAGCCAGCATGACACTTTGATGATGATGACTGTCTTTTGTCAGTTCCTGGGAATGGGAAAATATTAAGCAAGATTATTCTGGAGAAATTAAGAGATGCTGTTGGCATACAACTTCAGGATATAAACAGGCATGTTTGCGACCAAAGAGATCCTGCACATTATGCATAACAACAAATCAAAGCATTTACATTGTCACTTTATATTGTATTTGTCAATTATGAAAAGGCCTTTGACACGCCAAAGGACTTCTTTGAGATCAATACACGATGAATCCTTCTCCACATGTTTTGCTCTTTTTTGCACAAAATTGTGTGTGTGCACCTCCCATTAACAATGTGTATGCTACTTCCATGAGCATGCCATTTCCCTACTTCCATTAGCATGCCTTTACCATCATAATTCGTCGAATGTATTAATTTCAGACAAATATAAATACATTTATGTGTGTATGTATATTTGCATGGTTACTCATAAAACTAAATTCACTATATTACATATTGTAATGTTCTTTGACTCACTTTTGATAAAATCTATTTTACTATTGTAATACTGGCACCTTGCCGTCTTGACAGACAATAGTTTGTTACATTGTGCTTCAAAAAAGGCATAATAACTGCAACCCATTGTGGGGACCAGGGATGGAATTATACCTCTTTATAGAAAAAAGTCTGGACTGAATTATACAGACCATGTATTTTGTGGATCATTCAAAGGCATTTGACATCAGAAACTTTGGGAAATCATGAGGAATACGGGCTTTCCATCACATGTAGTACACCTCATATAAATGCTCTATCTAGACCAACAAGCAGCTGCTAGAATTAATGGCGAGACATCAGATTGGTTTGACATCAAGCAAGAGCAAGGAGTCCGTCAGGGACTGTGTGCTGTCACCCTATTTGTTTAACCTGTACGCCGAGATATATGAGAAATGTTAGAGATGATATAACCAGGGAGCAATATGATGCCCTAAATATCGGCAGTTATGAAATACCAGAGATTTGATAAGCTGATGATACAGTATTACTGTCCACATCACAGAATGGTATAGAAAACCTAATAACCTCAACCAAAAGAAATAGTGAAAATCGCAACTTATATCTTAACATAGCAAAAACAAAGATAATGCATACAGATAAAATTACTATGGAGAAAGAAATACAGTATATGTTAATGAGGAAAGATTGGAGGTGGTGGAAAATATTGAATATCTTGGATCATTGATTACCAACAATGGTGACATAATGAAAGAAATTAAACGACGGCTATTAATATAAATATGAAGTGGGATAGATAGAACTACAAAAATTAGATTTTTAATAGCATGCATCTTTCCCATTGCAACATACGCCTGTGAGATCTGGACAATTACTAAACAAACTGAACAGCGCAAATGCCTTTGAATATACATGTTATAGACGGATTCTAAGAATATCTTGGGTAAAGAAACGAACAAATGCATCCATACTTCAAGAGCTGAATATTGAAGAGGGTTGGCTATTAAAGATGATGAAACAAAGAAAATTGATATGTTTTGGTCACTTGAAACGTCATGAAAGTTTGGAGAGAACAATAATGGAGGGTATATGCCTGGGAAGATAGGAAGAGGAAGGCCAAAGAGAAGATGGGTGCAGGATGTGGCGGATAATCTCCAGATCTCCAAACATCTTGCTTGTGATCGGGGGGTTTTCCGGAAGGTTATTATGGGAGCGAGGTTCTGCAAAGTACATGCTACTGAATGAATGAATGAATGTGTTGCCAATGCAGCATGATCCCTCTCATGGCCTGCCTCATTTACTCCAGAGGGATGGCAACACCAATACATCTGGAACAAGACAACCTGCAGGATCAGCACAGCATCGCTCTTGCTGTCTGCCTGTCGATACTTTTATTCTAGGCCAGTTGCCAACCAAGGTTTAGGATCTGGTCTGTCCCGCCATGACAGTTAGTCTTTAGATTGCATTTCCTCTCACTAGAATAAGGCTTGTATCCTCCCAATATCTCTCCTCCGCCTGAAGCCGCTGACACAATGTGGGGTGTTGGGTTTGGTGAGCACTGACCAACTTCGAAAAAAAAAAAAAAAGTCCAGCCTGAACTTGAGATACAATTTGTTACTGGTGGAAACAATTATTATGAGGATGGCGCGTTCTTAAACATCCTGTGTGCTGATGCTGAGGTAGGGGGTTCAACCCCTACACCTGTCAATTGGACTAAAATTTTGACTTATCTTTGACTTGGGAATGTAAATAACTAGCACCTCTGAAGTAATAAATTACTGATACGCACACCACAGAAAACAAAAGTGCTTCACAGTTAGTTAGTTAGTTAATCACAGTTCCACCTTCACAGCAACGGGTCGTCCCCATTATGCTCCATTCCTGTACCAGTGAATATCACACAAAATGCTACTCACTACCCGATGTGAAAAGTGGAATAGACGGGAGTCTCGATAAACCAACATTTCTGCATAAGGAAAGCCGGTCAGTTCTGCGACAAAGCTGGTCGCCATTACTCTGAACATGCAGTTCACACTCCAAACAACCGTGGACAGATGTAAAAGCATTTAACTTTAAATTCACACCTCACAGTGTCGCGCCACACACTCAACTCAGTAGCAGGACAACAGTGCTTCACAGTAAAAGACCTAAGGCAAAAACAGAAGAAGCAAAGGAATGGACAATGAACAGCAATTGGAAGATTGCATTGAGACATTATAAATATTCAGAAGAATAGGTTGTATTGAATGAAAAACAAACAAATATAGTCTTAGAAAAGCAGGGAAAGAAAATAGACAAGGCAAATATTTTGGCCATATGAAAGCCATGGCCACTTCGTATAAAAACCACATTGGAGGAAAAAGTTGAAGCCAGGAGGGAAATGTTGATGGTATGATGCAAAAGTCGCAGCTGAACAAGTCGCCGCTGAACAAGTCGCCGCTGAACGTGTTGCATGGAGGGCAACAATCAGAAATGGAATAAAGACAAAGGAGAAAATGATTGCAGATAAAGCACACACAGAGCGTGGGAGACGTAAGATGGTGGACAAACATTTGCAGCACGAATTGGCCTTATCAGCCACACTCGCCACCGCCATGGGTCGTAATTATTAAGCCTTTTTGAAGCACAATGTACCAATGTATCTGTCAAGACGGAAAGGTGCCAATGTAAATGATGCAAAAGGTAGTCAGTGATACAAGTGGGAGATAATATCAAGAGATGGAGGAACAGCAATCTTCTTCTTCTTCGTTCATCCAGAGTTTTTTTTGTGTGGATGTGATTGCGTTGTGCCTGTTTACAGCAAAGCTGCATTCTTTCGCCGTTAGGCCGACACATCTGACTTCTGCGGGCATTTGTTGACCGGGTTAACCATCCCGGGAACATCAATCTGACAGTGTTCAACAGAAGACAGAAAGTGTTGAGGATCCGTTGTAGCCAACCTTCAATATGCAATAGCACTTGATTTATTTATTGAAAAAAACGAGGAATAACACAGGAGGCTAGCCTTTTGACTTGTTCAATAATAGCCACATTGCTTTTTACCAAAGCCTGCTGGGAGTTGCAACTTCTCAGCAACCTTCTCCTTGTTGAATAACGTGCTGTGTACACATTCAGAGCTGACAGATATGTACATTGCTGTGTTGTTATCAACTGTGGAGGTGTTGTAACTTGTTTGGCTTCACATGAGCTCAGCACCATGCTTCTTGTTTTCATAGACAGAAAACTGGGCACTGGTTATTTAAAGATTGTTTATTGTATTTCTGTTAACACCAGTCTTGATAGTCTGTAGTAACAATACAACACATAATGTCTTGTGTTTGCTACTTAAGGAATATGAACTCTGATTGAAGTTGGGTTTTAGCATGCAAGTTCCACCAAAATACATAATTGATTATAGAAGCTGGTTTGTCTTGTACTTTGTTTGACATTGCTTAATTCCCTCCCAAACACAATGGCATTTTACAGCTGGTTTTAAGATTGTCTATATTTTAATATCAACTGGAGGGATTCAATTGTTCTCACTTAACTTGCCCTGGTTTAGATGGCACGGAATACGGAACTCAGTACCACTAGTAGAGTTTTTAGTCATTCTTCTCCTTCACCTGCTGTTAAAGTTGAGCCTGTGTCCAGCAAACGTCAGGCAAGTATAGCCATGTACATACTCCACAAACTATTACAGCAGCAATTAATGCAGTAGCAGAAACAGCAGCAGTGATATATGCACACTTATTAACTTTATAGATATTGTTAACTCTGGGTGTTTTTATCATTATTCTGTAGCATTTTCATCTTGCTAGTGCTTTTTTATATTGTTAAATTCTATTTGCCTAGCTTGTCATCTATCAGACGTGTAGAGCTTTATCAGTCTATATTTTCTGTTTGCATCAGCAGTTTTTGCTTCAGTGAAACAGGAGGTTATAGCTGAGAAAAAGGTGGTTTACAACCTCAAATATGAGGATGGAGGTGGAGGCCATCGCGGTAACTTTGAAGTGGATAGTTGATAATATAGTTACCAGAGCAATCATAGCATCTCATAATTTAGACTGTAATGCATATAGTTCAGAATGATGTGGCATGAGTGCATACCAAGCATTGATACTTCTGTCTTAATGGATTTACTGTCTGGGTCACATAGGAGTGCATGGGGATGATGATATATTAGCAACAAGAGCGTCAGTAGTTGGAGCACTCAGATGTTTATGGCACACATTATAAAGGCTACCTATGAACAAATGCTAGTTAAAGATGCACCAGTTGAAACAACATATTGAAGTAAGCATGGATTTGGACTTGAGTGTGGGTCTGGCAAGAAAGGAGGGATAAGTGGAAGAATATGGCTGCTGGGACGATAGCATCTACATCTTATGACATTTGCATAGTCAGTTAGGGATGGCAAACTTTCTGCACAAGGCTTGTATATGCAGGTTGAATATTGTATTAAGTGTACTGAAAAACTAACTATTGTGCTTGTTTTCATATATTCAAAAGCAAATTGACATTGATCTCAGAATACTGTATTGTTCCTAGCTGCTTATCTATGTTTTTTTCCCCCAGAAACATATTTGATGAAATCTGAGCTAAACTTTTTATTAGATATGTTTTGCCTTGCCTTTTTAATCCCCACAAAGTTTTGCTTTTATTTAAGCTTTTTCATGTAGTGCATTCTTTCTTTCACATTCCTCAAGAGATGTTTATGAAGATGTTTCATTTTCCTGTTTGTTCCTGTAGCGACAACAGTGTTTTTAACTTGTTGTATTTTCTTTAGACTTGTGTAATTAAAATTTGTGGAATAAATAAGCTTATACTATTTTAATGGTAGAATATTTTAAAAAATCATAATGTAATTACAATCTTAAATTTCAACAATTTGTAGACAAACAATCGAACTCATTTAAGATATTAACAGCCAGATTTCACAGTTGTGATTTTAGTATGGTAAAGATATTCTTAACTCAGCAAACACACAAAACTTAAAATCTTCAACTCTTGTGTGATTCGAGTGTTAACGTATGGATGTGAAAGTTGGAAATCAACGGTAGCTTTAGATAAAAAATTAGACAATTTTGAGAACAAATGTCTTAGAAGACTTCTAAACATCCACTGGAAAGACTTCAGAACCAACTCGCAAATAAGACAAGAGACTAAGCAAAATACAGTATCAAATTTCATAAGAAGACGCCGTTGGAACTACATTGGCCATGTACTCAGAATGGACAAGACAAGACTCCCCTACCAAGCCCTCATATGGTCACCGGTAGGGAAAAGAAAACGGGGAAGACCAAGAGAGACCCTGCGTAGAACCATCATTAGAGAAGGCTCATTCAACGGCCAAGTAAATATCCAAGATCTACAACAAGTAGCAGCGAACCGCCAGGCATGGAGAGACAGGACTTCTGCCCTATGCGCCGCCTTAGGCTCAAGAGGAAAGACTAACTAACTAACTAACTAAAAGATATTCTCAAGGCACATGCTGTGACTGGGGTGTGAAATGTAAGGCCTTAGCATATTCTAGGCCTATAACAAGAAGTATGGGGTTGGTTTTCTTGCTGCTCCAGTTGATTATAATGATAATCTCTGGCTAGGACCAGAAGGAATGTTCTGCCGACCCCTTGGTTTCTGGATCTATGCATTCAGACAATCCCCTCGAAATATTAACATATATAGTTATAGTTCTATAGAAGACAAGGAACAACACACTGGCAACTTCAAAAAGAAATCCACATATATAAGTTTGACAATAGTTACAGGAATGGAACACCTAGAGATGAAGAACAGTAGTATATAGATATATGCCACAATCTGTCCGCAAATTCTTAGGCTGAATGGAGGTAATTTCTCATCATGGGAATGCTCAGTCATAGTACGCAAGTCTGGAGTCAGCTGTCGTTTCACCTGATAGGAACTGGCTTCCTCCTCCGGGTGGCATACTGGACTGGAGACACTTCACTTTGGATGAGCAAGCTTGCTAATGATTAATTTTTGAAGACTCCATCTCACTGTAGAGTACCTTTGGCTAACAAAAGTCAGTTGTCATAACACTCCAACTTTGTAGCCGAAACATTCTTTCCTTCTTCAACAACACTTGATGAAGTATGACTATCAAAGTCTTACCTATTATTCATTCAGACCATCAACACTGTACAGTATACATCACAGTATAGCCTCATGGCCAAGGACTAAGAGATCAAAAGCAATGTGTTTCCATTTTATAAGGTCAATGTTGAATACACACACTCAACAATTCTCTTCTTTGAGTGATTCAAGTTGGCTAATCAAGCCATGAAAGTTGATGGTGTTATGTAGAATTCTCCACAGGTCGGGTTGCTATCTCACATCCACCAACTGGATAGTTCAAACAACCTTGCAATATTTGTGAAGGTCATTAGTTGGTTTATCCATCATCTTGGAGTACTGTAACAGAGTACAGAACCAACAAAGACTGGGTTTTTATTCAAAGACTGTTTATTTTCTTCACGATGACAACATGGCTTCTTACCAGTTCTAAGGCGGGATGTAAACTGCCCCCAGACAACCCACTACGTCACGATTGAGCATCTCTCCTCGCGTTCAGTCCCAATGCTCAATCGTGCTGTAGCTGTTTCCCACTAGATCCTAATAATACCCCAATACTCCACTACTGTTACACCTCCCTTTGTTTACTAAAGACTTTTTCCTATAAAGGAAAAAGTCTTTACTCCTAATCCCCTCACTCTATTCCCTCTTTTTCCTTACCTCTCACAGTTCCTCTAATCCTCCCCAAACCAACTCCAACTTAAGTAATTATTCTATTTCTTTAACTCTTTCCCCTGCTATATAGTCAACCCACTTCTTCTTCGTTTCTGGCCCTTCAAACAAACATAACATATTTACATATCTTTAATAACATTTAAATCTTAACTTTATACAATACATCATAACACATCTTCTTAATTACTTCTTTTCCACTTCATAAGCAATCCGCTTACAATTTCAAACGCTGATACCAACTCCCTTTTATCATCACCAACCCCACTAATTCTCCACTTTCAACTAAGCTGAAATCACTTTCACACGATAGGAAGACAAAGAATCGGTGGCCACCGGAATTTAAAAGAAGAAATAGAACTCTTTCAAAAAAACAACACTCACCTAAATCACACACCCCTTTACCCACAAACATACATATTTACATATCTTTAATAACATTTAAATCTTAACTTTATACAATACATCATAACACATCTTCTTAATTACTTCTTTTCCACTTCATAAGCAATCCGCTTACAATTTCAAACGCTGATACCAACTCCCTTTTATCATCACCAACCCCACTAATTCTCCACTTTCAACTAAGCTGAAATCACTTTCACACGATAGGAAGACAAAGAATCGGTGGCCACCGGAATTTAAAAGAAGAAATAGAACTCTTTCAAAAAAACAACACTCACCTAAATCACACACCCCTTTACCCCCCTATGTCATTTGAGACTTTATGTAATAAAGTCTAAAACACTTATATCTCCCACAGTACCACTCATTATGGTAACAGTTTACGCTGCTATCTACAGCATCAAATACCAATCATCAAAAATATTCTTCACTTCCAAGTGTCTATATATTACAGACACTACCTTACCTCAACCTCACATTGTAATGTTAACCACAAAACACATCTCGAGGACACAATTAAAAAGGTCTATTATCCCTTAAGACCTCCTCCAACATTATACACATCACCTCACATAACCTCATCACCTCGCATAACTAATCTTCTCCTATACCTCAGTCAAATATTCTCTCTTAATGTCCATTTCTTATGGGGATATCTACTAAAACCTCCACTTATGCCGTTATCAACAGCAACCTTATACTACTCCTAACTCCTGTCTGTGACTACTTGCAATCGACTTTATCTCAGTCCATATATTACGGACTCTCAAAAACCCCATGTCATTATGCCTCCCCTATGTTCATTTCTCACTAACACACTTACACCTCTTTCCTATTGTACTGTTATCCACAGTGTCTAATCAAACATGGATCCAATTCATGTTTACTCTTCGTCTGGGGTAATTTTCTTATTCTTCTATAACCCAGCAATCTCGTGTATATCATGGCTCTTCTGACCCCACGGAAACTATGTTCAAAACTTTCCCCTCATTTACTCTACTGCTGTATTCATTAATCTTTTCTTCTCCCATGTGGTTTCCAATCCCATATTTTTCTAATTAATGCTGAATCTCTAAACTTTCCCATAACCATTTTACTTGTGTAGTAACCCCGTCGTATGTTTCCAACACTTCATAGCCATATTAACTTCTCTACGCTGATTATCACAGCAACAAAATACCCATGAATTTATTCTTCACAAAGAGAATGTGTCTCTCTATTAGCTCTCAGTAGTTTTATTAACTCTTTTCTGAACGAAGGGTCCTAATTAAAGCCCCCTGTATTGTCTTTATTCTAGACAAAACCCTGTAAATTAAACATAACTTAATTAACTACTATTTAACATACAAAACAGCAAAATAAAATCACAACAGAACATCATGTCCCCCCCCCCCAAATTTTTATAACAATCATTTATGTTTCCCCTCAACTCAACTAAAGGTATGATGATGATGGTGATGATGATGGTGATGATGATACAACATACATCCTATTCTATTGTTACCTAATACTACTGGTCTCTTTTACGGACCAGTAGTTTGTATGCACAATTCTAAGAACACAATAATCCTATTCTAAAATAATAACAATCCTTTTACAAGACCAAACCAAGCATAAAAACATTTTATATATGAGGCATTTCAACTCAGACTCCACAAAACAAGTGTCTTCTCACTAAAGAGAAGGTTTTCAAAAAAAATAATTCCCTTTAAAATTAACTACGTACAGTGGCCCATCCTCATTGGCCTTCTATATGAATCCCTGTAACACATATTTATTCCTACAATTCATACCTATTTTGTTATAAAACAAAACAACTCAATGCCAAGCATTAATGCCAAAATACGTATATACATATACATATATATATTTATCTGTTATCTACAGATCATCATAACGAGGAACAATACTTGTTCCCCTCAACCAAAATCACTACTCAACAACTGACCGTTCCTTTTTCTGGAAGTCAAACATTGATTATCTCCCCTCACAATTTTCTATCTTTTTCCAGCCTAACTCCTAATACATCATAACATCTAAAATATCCTCTTAAGCAAGCACTGTAAACTACAGGTCGACTCATTTATTCTATTACTAATGTGGCGATTATTCCAATGTCATCTCAATGTACCAGCCGTCATCTATCCAATTGTTTCCCTTGGCTTTGTACCAAACATCACTACAAGTTCCTAATCATTACTGTTAACTACAGTATCTCCACCATGCTACTCCCATCAAAAGAACTTGTCTATTTACTATAGACCTCTCACCAACACATCTACTTGCTGTACCAAGCAGTAATTCCAATTTTAAGTTTCTCGTCTATCCGACGCAATTACTTAACGTATCATTACTTTCTAACATCTCACCACGACTACTCTAAGCTATCCTCCAGTCTTTTCTAGCACTCTTGTATCGTGACGATAATCAAACCGGTCACCCTCCTCGGAACACGTTCTCCAACATTCATTTTACTAACCTTGTTTACCTTCTTATCTTTCACTCTTATTTATCGGAATTCTTTCAGAACTGCAACCCACGCCACTTATAACTGACAGCAGACCTCTCTTTTCTCGTTCCTGTTAAGAATACTAAACATGTTTTATGAAACATCATTCAGAATGTTAACTCCGTTTTCGTCATATAACTTCCATAATTTCCTTCCAACGTCAGATATTCTACGAAAAGACATCACAATTCTCCAATCATTTTCGTTCTATCTCTCGATTTTTGCATACTCTATGTTCCACATTTTATCAACGTCACTTATCAACCACTCTTCTCATATTCATACGGACTATGATACACAACCTCGCTCTCATCTCACGACTACTCTCGCATCGCGACAACCTAACATCTCCATACTATTACTACAAAAAAAAAAACACTTTAGACGCCACCTCAACATTCCAGCAATCACTCACCACAACCTAAGCGTATTGATCTCCTCTACACACCTCGACACAAGACATATCAACGCCACTCTTACATTTTATCTATGTATTTCACTTAGGCGACGTCACCACACCTCTCTCCTACTTCCTTCATCACGACGAACAGCTGTCTGACTACAGTTATACTCACGTATGAACAACGCACAACCAGACGAATTATTCCAGAGGACTTTCTCAATTCACTGCTTTCTTATATCTCATTTACAGCACTATCAACTATCTCTCAAACAAACTTCATTCCAACAGGTCACTAATCTCGTAACTATCATTCTATACTTCTCCACACAACAACTTTCTCAGACTTAATCAGCTCGTATTCTTTAAGCATCAACTTCTACAGTCTTTTACTCTTAATATTCTCGCGTTCAACTGGCTATTTTACACCCAGGATACTCAATTCCTCCTCAACCTATATCTCCTCACCAGACACTCTCGATTCACCTGTCAACCATACTATACTTACTTCTCAAACTCCCAAGCGAAACTATCTCAGACATCACGTCATAGCTCTGAGTCAAAGCATTTCTAGTACTTAGTTTATCTCTCATCCTCTACTAATTCTGTGCTGAATCTACTCTATTTTACTTACACCAGTTATACATCACTCGACGTGATTAACTCTCTATATCTATCCATTCCGGACAAAGGAGTATTTTTACCTAGTTTACTTTCCCTACATCACAACCAAACACACGATATCCTGTATTTCGTAATCCACGTGGAATATCATTTGCCGTACTTCTCTATCCTCCACAACACTATCACCTACCCTGTAATTAGTCTTGTACCATGCGATGCTACACCAAAAAATTCATCAGCCTATTTTAGACAGCTCACATATCTATATGCTCAAACCGCAGTTCTTCTCATAATCCAAAACTATTTCATTTTCCTTCTTCCCCCATGGAATTTTAACCGTTATAGAGTGTGTCCAAGTTAAATACTTCACTGTCTTTCAATACATTAACCCGTCTTTCTCTTATTATGTCATCTTCACTATCTGTTGTCAACCTGTTAAAGTACTCAGGTCTTAATTCTCTGAGTTTTCTTATGTTATCTTCTGTTGTTGAGGAGTAAATTCCCGCTATCTGTCTATCACTATTCTTCTTCTTACATGTTTTCTTTCTATTTCCTTTATTTGCGTCGGTCTGCTCACTGTTTCCTATATACCTTACGTAACGTTTGTACTTCCCCATTTCGTCTTCAGATGACACACTGACAATAGTTCCCTCATCAGATTCATTATAGTAGTTCACCGCAGCCACGTCAATTCCATTTCCATAGTCGCCTTTAGAACGTCTGAGTTTCTTTCTCTTTCTCGGTCTTCGTCCCTTAGCCTTCCCTACTTTCTTGTCATACAAACCAGTATCTAGTTCTAAAGAGTCACTAACCAAAACTCTGTCTGTCTGTCTATCAGTAACTACACCGTATGAGGGAACATCACGCTTCGATTCAGGATCTGCTCGTAGTGCAATTCTTTCATTCTCCGAATCATCAGTATTTATATCTGTTTCAGCATCACTATAATATTCGGCGGTAGGAATATCTTCTCCGTAACCTGAACTCTGGCAGCTAATATTCCTACACCATTTGGGAATTAGTTTCATGTCTATACCTGATGAACTTGACACGGTAGTACCTCTATTAACTATCATACTAGTATTTCTTTCTTCAATACTTCTCCTCTTTAGCTTTCTTTCGTTCTTGGTCCTCGTCTGTCTATCTTTCCTAACTTCAACCTTGTCTCCCTTAGTCAAATGAGTTGGTTTTGACTGAGTCTCTATTAAGTCAGTTTGACTTCCCTTTGTTATCTTGCCGGCTGGTTGTACCTGGACCTTTTTCTCTACTGTATCTACCTGAGTCTGTGTACTATTTTCTATCGTATTACCTGCCTGCGTCTGTGTCTCTCGGTTTCTTTTCTTTACTAACATCTTCGTCTTCTTTTCCTGTTCAATCCTAATATTGGCCAGTACTTTAGGAGTCGTTGAATTCTTATCTTTGTGTTCTACTCTGTCTTTCGATCCTGACTTCAAATATTGTCTTTGTCTCTTTTCAAACCAGTCGTTACGTCTTTTTCTAGCGGTTGCACTGTGAGAGGGCCAGTTCCATGATTTCCCTGAAAAGTTTCTCTCACGCCCACTTTTATATTTATAACTACTATACCAGTCCGACCTTTCACTATTACGTCTGTTCTTCTCACCGTCTTTTACCCTATAAGCATTTGGCCTTGGTTCGTCATAACCATATTGTCTTTTGTCTTTATCAAGCAATGGCTGTCTCCTGTTATTCCCTCCTACTCTGTTGCACTGTACATTATAGGTCACTAATCCATTTGTTCTTCTTCTTAACCTTTCTACAAAATTATTAACCTCATCGACCGCTACTTTCAATTCCTGTAACCATGCAGTCACGCGTCCTAATTCCTTATTCATATTTATCCAGTATGTTGTATGTTGACAATGTTCGGCAATGTAATCCAATCCACTATACACTATTATGAACCAAACAAGATGCTGTTTTAGTATTGTGTCTAACTTTGCTACTTACACTACCAAGTACCTGTCCTAACGAAATATCTAGGGCCTCCATATTGTAGATCTGAAATATGAAATACCCCCGTACAACACAAAATTGCAATATATATATCACTATATTAGTATAATATTAATCTTATTCAATTCCAAGTTAATTATTATAACACAAAATTTATATGTCAATTTTATATGTCCAATTATAATTTTACTTACTTAATTAAATCAATATTGTTCCATACTTTGCTTCCTTTGCGTTATCCGTTCAGTTACAAGTATTTGTTCCAGTTTGTGAAGTCTAGAGCGTGGGTGTCCCAGTTTTTGAACGATCAAAGAGCAGCACTTTCCGACAGCAAGTTTCAAAACGATCAAACAGCGATCAAAGAGCAGCACTTCCCGACAGTAGGCTTCAAATCGATCAGACAGCGATCAGAGAGCAGTCTTGGTCAGCTCCCTGAAACAACGATGTATGGCAGCGGCTTTGGTAGCCCGTTGAAACAAACGACAACGCAGGTGGCGGCTTGGACAAACCTCTTGAAAATGGCAAAATTCAGGCCATGGTAAGCCCTTTGGAAACTATAAATTTCAGGCAACGGCCATGGTAGGCCTCTTGAGGTAAAAAATGCAAAACGGCGGCTATGACAGGCCTCTTGAGGTGAACAATGCAAAGCGCCGGCTATACCAAGCCTCTTGAGTTGTACAATGCAAAGCGACGGCTATACCAAGCCTCTTGAGGTGGACAATGAAAAGTGACGGCTATACCAAGCCTCTTGAGGTAAAAAAATGCTCGACTGTAGTCCACAGGCCTCGATAGGGCACAACAAAATCTCACAGGGCCTCTATAGGGCACAACAACTTCTCACAGGGCCTCGATAGGGCACTGAAGAATGGTTGAACGTATCAGCCACCCAGGGACGGGCTCTTGAAACACAGTAAAGTTCTGAGATGAGCTGACAAGGGCTCGATTTTAATGACTTAGTTTACTGGGCCACAGCGATCAAAACCATCACTGGACGACGGTGATCAAGAAAATCAGTATTTCAGCCGAACTTGATAAGGAGCTTCGGTCCAAACCAATTATAGCCGTAAGTCTCATAGACGGCCATTTTCTTAAAATTTGAGAACAGAAAAATTTCCTCAGTCCGTCAACAAGCAAGTGACCTTCAGACCAGCCAGGTTAAAACAACGGCTGCAATGACGGCAGTCCAAACTCACAGGAGGATATCGACTACAGTTCGGTCACTCCAGAGCACAATAATAAGCGGCTCCCGACTTTGACAAAAACCTCCAACAGATAGTAGCTCCATCAAAAAACTGATTTCCATAGGTATGGCGGTTCCAAACGACTGTTCGAAAAAAACGTTTGTTCTAAGTTGCAGGCCTCAAAAGGTAGTCTGGTCTGGATCTTTTGATTGTTTCTTCTTACAAGATTCTAAATTCACTCTTCTTCTTGTTGCCGCAAGCGGAGAAAGGTGTTTATTAAAAATTCTCCATCGTTTTCTGCTGTTTATTAGTACTTCGCATTGCGTCCGCGACGGCAAATTCCAGAATCCTGGTTAAGCGGCTCCAAAATTAGTCCTGTAACAGAGTACAGAACCAACAAAGACTGGGTTTTATATCAAAGACTGTTTATTTTCTTCACGATGACAACATGGCTTCTTCCCAGTTCTAAGGCGGGATGTAAACTGCCCCCAGACAACCCACTACGTCACGATTGAGCATCTCTCCTCGCGTTCAGTCCCAATGCTCAATCGTGCTGTAGCTGTTTCCCACTAGATCCTAATAATACCCCAATACTCCACTACTGTTACAGTACCACACCGTCTTTTTGCAGTCCACCAACAAAAAGGGAGACCCTGCAATAGACAACCTGGTGAAAGTGAACTGCTCTACTCACAGTTGCACATACAATGGACTTGAGCAGGCTTACCCTCAGAACAGAATGTCATCAGCAAACATTCACTACCTGATCCTGTTGGGCTTGGCTGGCAGACCTGAGCAGGCTAGAAGAACATCTGACAGGAGGCCCAAATGAACAGCCTTGTCTGGAAAGAACATTGTCTCCGTTTGTATAGGCCCAGGTCATGTTGGCAGGCTCTTGACATTCGGAACCCTTTCATACAAGAAACCATTCTTTCCCCACTCACTTCACTCACATCAACTTATTGTTCAGGTCTCATAGCTGTAGGGACTCTAAATGTCCTTCCGAAGTCTTTGTAGTCCTAGAGGATTCATCTGTTCGATGTAATGCTGAAGAGGTGTAACCTTCCCCATAGAAGAACCCCCTTCAGTGTACTCGCAAGATTCCCCCTCTCCAGCTTACCCTCAAGATGTAGAAGAGAAAATGTTTTAGTTGATACATGTTTTCTTTTCCCTTGTAGAAGGTGGTGGGTTATTTAGGATCCTGTTCATTAGCCCCTCCCTTAAGAAGTCAAGGTCAATTGAACAGTTCCTTAAGCTCCTGTGGAGCTATGTCAGAATAATAATAAAGTATTTAGGATCTCTTTCATTAGCCCTTCCCTTAAGAAGTTAATGTAAAATGATAGGTTCCTTTGCTCCTAAGTGAGCTGCATCAGGTTAATCTTAAAGTAAGGCACCAGATAATATTAAAGTATAGACAGTGCCTCTACTCCTCTGGGAGCAACATTATTTTAATATTTCCAGTCAGGCACTAGTTAGAATAAAATCAAGAAGGTGCCGATGCTCATTCGTGAGCTAGAGAATTATAATAGGTACAATACATCACTTTATAAGAGTGAAGTGATGAACTCCAATGCTCTGTCTGGAGCCCACAAAATAACAATCGGTTGAGTACAGGACTCAATAATTTTAAGTCACAGAAAATGCCAATGTTTCTCAATGAACTCCCTCCATTCTAATATTTACAGTAGTGCACTTAACAAAGAAGTCTTGACATAGCCTTTACTCCTCAGGGAATATTCTCTATATTATCAAAGTAAGAGTATACCTATAATGAGTATACTCGATTTAAAGCGTATTTCACTACGACTAGCAAAGACCAACTAGTGTAGCCTGGGCGAGGTTGATTGCAACTATCAACCGCTATATCTTGGTAAATAATCAAGCTTGTAAACAGCACAAACGCCCAAAACAACTGGTCATTTATCCTTCATTATTTATGCAAGGGATTGACTTTCTAAAGTCAAGTTCAGTGCAAGACCCGGCTTTTGTTGTTAAATCTACGATTTACCTTAACACCAGGCATAAGAAAATTAGAACACAACATCTTGATCCATGAAATCTTTCAACTGTAGGTACTCTTTGAAGCACAGAATTAAAAGACACATGGAGATGCTGTCACCACTCGGTCTAAACATGAACTAACGCCCAGAACGCCATGGCTTAATTAGCATAAATCATCAGCCCCGAGATTGTTCGAGACCCATGAGATTTACTCTCACTGTTTGAATAGAATTCTAGATCTCATTCCGAAGTGAGTTATAGTAAGCACTGTTAATTATACCTCTCCTATTCTATTAAAAGACATAGGTGTTGGTTTGAGAAAAACTAGTTTAGCGAAATTCCCCGACGAGTCTACTATTCTAAAATTAGTAAAAGGTTTCCCGGTCAGGTCATGATGAAACAGTTTCCCCACTGTGCAAACTAGGTCAAGAGGAGAGCACCTATGTTTTTTGCTACAAGGCCGCCTCATGAGATGGGGTGAATAATTCCCTTTCTAACTTCCTTTTCATCCCAGACAATTCTCTGAACGTTCAGCAACTTGTCCGGTACGCATTGTGTGAGGCTGGGCCATCCTCAGAACCGTAGCTCTTTAAAGTAAAGTATCCCACCACTGCTGGGCATTGAGCCTGGCTCGCCCTCTTCATACACAAGCTCGTTAACCACTTTGCTAGTGCAGTGACAAGTATGTAGGTATACATGATGCCATCACAAGCTGTCCTGTTGTGATCACCATATTGACTTTTATTTTGTTAAATAAACTCCATTGTTGTCTTTAAAGATAAACTAAGCATGGCAGAACAGCCACCAAAGAATAACTGGAAAAATAAAGCCATCACTTTGACAAATTTTCCCACCATTTCCTTTTTTTTGCCTCTGAGTACATGAAGAGAGCTACTGGTTATGAAGAGTTGTGGAACAAGTCCTAGTTTGTGCCTCATACCAAAGTATTTGTTCCCTCTGTTTGGCCAATTATCCATCTAATACGATCACATCTTTTACCTTTTGTTGCCGAGGAATATTGGTACCATTTTAGGCTTC
Organism: Cepaea nemoralis; assembly: GCA_014155875.1. NCBI lineage: Eukaryota > Metazoa > Mollusca > Gastropoda > Stylommatophora > Helicidae > Cepaea > Cepaea nemoralis. The sequence continues at coordinate 397,325 of JACEFZ010027417.1, forward strand.
TTGACCAGGGAGCCCAGGACAGTTTTGCAAATTTGAATGCTCTGTGGTGCAAATTGATTCCATGACCAGCGGGCTGGCAGGAGGATCTAGCCACCATGGTTGCCAATTGTCATACACGACCAAACCATTTACTGGCTGCTTTTTTAAATAGTCTAACACTGGTATTATTCCAGTTTTGTTTCCCAGTTTCATTCTTTTTATCTAGGCTAAGTTTTTGTTGCTGGTCATATGCCACACTATGCATCATATAGCCTTGTAAAAATATTTGATACATATTTTGGTCATATCTTCAAAGATGTCCTGATCATCATAATATTGGCTTGTATTTTGTAATATGAATGATCAATTCAATGGTTTTCTCTAAAGATTAAGTCAGTGATATGTCATAGCAGAACACCCACCTATAAGAAGAAAACAGAAAACAAACTTGGAAAAAAAAACAACCGTTTGTATTTCTGTCCACTTTGTTCAGTCACACTGTCATTTACAACATAAGTTTAATTAATTTTACAAAGTTTTAGAAATGATCTGACTTTTGTGGCACTCCTCACTGTCGTTATCCCTACAAGTCTATTATTGATCTGTTTTTTTTTTTAATTGCGTCACCTGTAGTTTTCTATCCTTACTATTTATTTCTTGCTGTTGGTGGCACAGTGTTAGATGTGAGAAGTCTGTGAAGCAGAACTGTAGTTTGCTCCTTTTCTATTGAAACATATTTTATTGATATCCTCACTGTCATTCTAGCTCCTTTTATTTCAGATTAATTGAAAGTAGGCTTTGATTGTTGTAATATGAAAAAAATCTCTTGTATGTTGTTATTGTAGATTTTATTATTGTGCGTTCCAGTTAATTAATTTTCTTAATTTTTTTTTTAAAAATGAGTTAACAATAGCCAACACACTTTTTAAACAACATCAAATAAGACTTCACATGGAAGTACCCGGACAGTATGACCAAAAATCAGATAGATTATATTTTAATACAAAGAAGGTGGAGATCAAACATAACATCTGCAAAAACCCTACGGAGTGCAAACTGTGATACAGATCATCAGTTATTAGAAGCAGATCTGCAATTAAAACTCAAAAAGCTTACCCAAGGACCAAGACCACTTCGTTTTGATCTCATGAAAATACCAGATGCATACAAAGTAGAAGTTAGGAATCGTTTTGGGGTCTTGATGTCTGTACAAGAAGAAATGACACCTGATTAACTGGCAGTACAAGCTAGAGATATCTTGATAACTGCAGCCAAAGATTTAATTCCAACCAAGAAAAAGCAACTTAAGCCATGGATTACATCAGACACGTTAGAATTAATCAAACAACGAAGGGAATTGAAACAGAAAGGAGGTGAATCCGATAACAGCTGGATGAAGTATAAATCTTTAACTCGAGAAATAAGAAAGAATACAAGAAAGGACAAAAATCTATATATACAAGATTGCTGTACCAGAATAGAGGAATATCATAAGACTGGAAGAGATTATGAAATGTTCAAAGATATGAAGTTATTGACAAGAAATGTTCAACCTCAATTGAATGTTATCTGTGACAAGATGGGAAATACCTTAACAGAATCTAGACAAATTCTAGAAAGATGGCAGGAGTACTGCAGTGGAATGTATGATATGAATGACAGTGAAGATATGAATGATATACATGAGCCAGTGACAGCAGAGACAGAACCTGAACCCTCGTTAGATGAAATTGCATGGGCAATAAAGAACCTGAAGAATGGTAAATCACCTGGATGTGATGAAATACCAGCTGAACTAATTAAAGCGAGAGGAGAAGAGAGCATACACATTTATCACGCATTATGTAGAAAGATATGGTATTTGGCCAAAAGATTGGAGGATAACTATCTTCATTCCAATACCAAAAAAGAAATTATGCACCATCTATAGAACTGTTGCCCTGATCAGTCATGCAAGTAAAATTCTACTAAATATAATGGGAAGACTTCGTAAGAAAATGGAAGAAGAAGTTAATGTGGTTCAAGCTGGATTTAGACAAGGAAGAGGAACAAGAGATCACATTCTCAACGTGCGTTTAATAATAGAGAAGTGCCGAGAATTTAATGTAAACCTATTCTCATGTTTTGTGGATTATTCAAAGGCATTTGACTGTGTACAACATCAGAATCGTTGGGAAATCATGAGGAATATGGGCTTTCCATCACATGTAATACAATTCATAAGAATGCTCTATCTAGACCAACAAGCAGCAGTTAGAATAGATGGCGAGACATCAGAGGGATGTGTGCTGTCCCCCTATTTGTTTAACCTGTACGCTGAAAAAATGAGAAATGTAAGAGATGATATAAACAGGGAGCTATATGATGCCCTAAATATCAGTGGTCATGACATACCACAGATTCGGTATGCTGATGATACAGTATTGCTATCCACAACACAGAATGGTATAGAAAACCTAATAGCCTCAACCCAATTGAATAGTGAAAATCACAACTTATATCTTAACATAACAAAAGCAAAGATAACGCATACAGATAAAACTACTATGGAGAAAGAAATATATGTTAATGAGGAAAAATTGGAGGTGGTGGAAAATATTGAATATCTTGAGTCATTGATTACCAACAACGGTGACACAATGAAAGAAATTAAACGACGACTATCTATTGCTCTTCAAAGACTAAAACAACTGAATAAATTATGGAGTGGGACAGACAGAACTACAAAAATTAGATTTTTAAGAGCATGCATCTTTCCCAAGGCAACATACATCTGTGAGACCAGGACACTTACTAAACAAGCTGAACAGCACATAAATGCATTTGAATATAAATATTATAGACGAGTTCTAAGAATATCTTGGGTAAAGAAAAGAACAAATTCATCCATACTTCAAGTGCTGAATATTGGAGAAGGTTGGCTATTAAAGACGATAAAACAAAGAAAATTGAAATATTTTGATCACTTGAAACAGCATGAAAGTGTGGAGAGAACAATAATGGAGGGGTATATTCCTGGGAAGAGAGGAAGAGGAAGGCTAAAGAGAAGATTGGTGCAGGATGTGGCAGATGATCTCCAGATGGGTGTATCGGACGCGGGACATCTTGCTTATGATCGAGAGTTTATCCGTAAGGTTGTTATGGGAGCGAGGTTCTGCAAAGGAAATGCTACTGAATGAATGAATGAATTCCTTTTTGCAGCGCAGTCTTTTAAAGTGCATTATGTAAAGAAAGAATGTCACCATATATTAATTATTGCTATCAATAACACTTTGTTTTCTTCAGATAAATGTATGTTATATAGGACAACAAATGCATAATGTATGGTTGCTTGTTTGGTTTGGAATGTGTGCATGCAATAGGCACATTCTCGGTGTTTTACTGTTCCACATTTGACCTCAATTATACAAATACTGAGATGACATAGCAATCATTATACTAAATGGGTTATGCCATATACCCTGTTCTGAGATTCAGCAATTACATTTGTTTTTTTTGTTTTTTTCAGAAAAGTTAGGCTAATGAAAAAGTTCAATTAAACAAAAATATGTTATTTCAGTTCAATTTTTGGTCATCTCCCTATTCCAATGTGTAACACATGAAGCATTCCTGATTACAAAACTTAGTCAGCTAGAATTGTGTTCTAATTGTTTGAATTTACACAGCAAACACACACATACACAGAGAGAGCGAGAGAGAGAGAGAGAGAGAGAGAGAGAGAAACACAAATGACATGAATCATATTGATATATAAGTGAAGTTAGATAGATATATAGTATGTACAACAAATTTACTGAGATAAAATATATCTTAGTGAGATTAAAATTAAAAAAGGCTAATAAGAAGTAAACAGTAACATATACTAGTCAGTTCCTACTGAATCAATCAATTCTCACAGTAGTCAAACAGCAGAAGGCAAGGTATTGATAAAATACTATTTGTAGTGTCTGAATCGGATCAGATTGTGTGCGATTTTTAATGGAAATATTTAAAACTTGTTACAGCACATATTCTTTTGTACCATTACATTAAATAAATAGTTGATAGTTGTTCAAATAAGCTTGTGTGTGTGTGTGTGTATATATATATATATTCCGTGTGTTGTTCAACACACAAAGTAGTCGATTGTTAAAGTTTGCTGAAGCTATACTAATCAAAATTCGTAAGCCGTCCTTGTGTAAGCAGAAAGACATGTTAGTCAGTTTAAAATTACCGTGGTAGACAATCGACATTAATGTGCGAACATGTGTATATTTCAGTTTGAAGGATTTATCTAATTAATTCACGTAAGTTGTGTGATTTCTGCAGTATGTACCTGACGAGATGCAGCGAAATATGCCAGGCAATAAATCGTGCAATCTATTGTTTGTGTCTTCGTTATTCAAATTCATCACGGGAAAACATTGTTTTGAATATATATATATATATATATATATATATATATATATATATATATATATATATATATATATATAAGCCGGTCTTTGCGGCGAAGGGCTTACAGACGTTTGTAATCCCATATACTTGCATTCGAAACACAGCTGCGCGCGATTTGGCAGCAGACCGCATTGCGTTAGTATCGGTGCCGGTAGTTCAGACAGCAATGGCAAGCTACTGATCATAAATTTGCCAAGAGATCACAGCGGCAGAAATGCTGGTGTTGACTGCAATGTCCTGTAGACAGGATATGCAAAATATATATATGTACAGGATCCACAATAGCAGCATAGTGGCTAGTGCCCTTGCCTTTTGGCATAATGGTCTTTGGATAAAGACCATGTGGCCTAGGACTAAATCTTAATCTTCAGGATTCCATGGAAACAAGATGCTTTACTTATATATATATATATATCTCGTAACATCAAAATCACAATATACAAAACACTGATCTGACCGGTTGTGCTGTATGGCTCTGAAACCTGGAGTACAACGAAAGGAGACGAAGCCTTGTTACAAACCTTTGAGAACAAAGTTTTAAGATGCATCTTTGGACCCATTAGGGATACACAAAGTGGAGAGTGGAAAAGAAGAAGTAACAAAGACATTTATGATCTGTTTAAGTCCCCGCTAATCACTGGTATCATGAAGGCTAATAGACTACAATGGCTGGGGCATATAGAAAGAATGGAAAATAATAGAGAAAAAAAACTTGCTTACACTCAGGAAATAAATGACCGCAGACCCCGGGGTAGACTAAGAAGGCGGTGGAGAGATAATATATATACAGACCTACAAGCACTTGGAATCAACGACTGGCAAGAGAAGGTCAACCAGAGAGACGAATGGAGACGGATTGTATCTGCAGCAAAGAACCTCAATGGCTCGGAACGCTGAAGAAGAGGAAGTAATATATATATATATATATATATATATATATATATATATATATATATATATATATATATATATATATATATATTCCATTGTTTTCTGAACGAGCGGCACCTATATCATTTCATAAAAAACCAATGTATGGCAGGCTGCTGCCAAATCGTCCCACAGCAGTGATTCGAATGCTGGTATGCACTATAGATTTTTCAGATGATTGCCGTGCGTTGGTTTTTTATGAAATGGTAGGTGCCAGTCGTTCAGAAAACAATGGCAAACTACTGAACGTAAACTTGGCCTGGAATAACTAACAGCCACAAAATGCTTAGGTTGACTACTATATATATATATATATATGCTGGACTGCGTGGCTAAGGTCTTGCGGACGTGATTCGTGAGGCTCCCTAGCTGCTTTCGAAACACAGCTGTGACTGTTTTGGCAGCAGACAGTGTCACACTGGTTTTAATGCGATGGTATGGGAGCCGGTTGTTCAGAGAGCAATGGCAAAGTACTGAACATAAACTTGCCAAGACATCAACAGCAGCAGTGCTGGTGTTGATAGCACTGTCCTGTAAATAGGATATGCAAATCTCTCTCTCTCTCTCTCTCTCTCTCTCTCTCTCAAGAGAGATCAATCATTACTTACCACTAAATTTTATTGTGTGATTGTTTCTGGAAGATGTTTAGCTATAGTATCTTTTCATTGTTGTTCATTTTTCGTAAACATTTTCCTTGCATCTTTCTGGAAGAAGATAAGGCTGGTTTCAAATTGTGTGCTTGCATTTGTTTCCGCATGTGATAGAGATAAAGTGGGAGGTATGTGTGTGGAATGTGGTAGAAGGAGGTGTTTAAACGAGATCTACTGTGACATACAATACAGATTATCATGGATGTAGTTGGCTTGTTGGAGAGTTGATTAACTGTTCTAATGGCTAATTTTACTAATCACTGTATTATGTTTTGTAGAAAATAGTTATATTGTAAACTAACTAGTAAACAGAGATCCATTTGTTTATTTGACCTGTTTTGGTTCAACTCTTGTTTCAGGATTTAGCATATATGAAAAAGGGCTGGCTTATCAAACAGGCAGCAACTGAGAAGGTATGTGAATGTTTAATGCATATGAAACAACTGTTTTTTGTTTGATCCTATACAATCTTAGTTTATAAGCAATTGTGACACGTTCTGTTCAAAATTAATCATTTACTGTGTCATTTATAAGATACTTTCATTACTAGTTAGAATGTTTATACAAATTGCCTTTTTTTCCTGCCTCTCTGGTTTTAATGATTGTAAAATTAGTATCTCAGTTCACTTTCACATCACATTCTGACAATTGGTACCCATTTTTATGAGGCTGGGTTGATCCTAGAGCTGTACTTATTGGACAAATAATCCGCCTGTGCTGAGGATTGAACCCAGACTACTGTCTTGACAGGCAAGCATACTAACGACCATGCCCCAATGCTCTCAGCACTTCTAAGCTATCTCAACTGTGTACTGTTCTCTCATTCCCATTTCTACATTTCTCTTCCAAGTTAATCCTGGCCAACCTTTTACACTTGTTAGTTACAGTTCCAGGATTGACATATCTGAGGACATGGCTAATCCACTGTCAGCATCTAGCTTGTAGTCTTCCTGCCTGCTGGAGTTCTTGGATGTCAATGGTGTCACAAATCAGAATTGCCAAGTTTATAGCCTCTACGGGTCAGGATTCCCAAATTAAAACGGAATATATTTACGGCGATATTTGGCAACGTGTTTTTCGTTTCTCCGATATGAGGAGATTTTAGTATACTCATGATGTTAAATTCCCCGATTATTTCAAGATTGAGGTAAAACAGAAACCGATTGCTGGATATTATTTTTCCTCCATGCACTACAAATCTATACTTAAGTAGACCTGTAAATTCCATTTTAACTAGACTTTGGGCATTGTTCTAGTATGTGTTATTCAAATTTAGCATCCATTTCTATCTATAATTTGTAGTTTTCGACTATTAGAGTTGGCAATCCCATCTCAAACTGAAATTATAAAGATGGCATGCGATAATGTGGTCTTTCAATGGTGGGAAATAGCAGTTTTCATTGTCATACTCCAACGATGACCATTTAATACTGTTACGGAATATTCACAGCAATTGCAATGCCAATGACTGCATATTTGCATTTAGCACACATTATAGTATCTATGTGAAATTTTTCATCACTCTACACGATCACATCATTGATAATTTTGCAACTTTTCAACGCAATTTCTTTGGTCAAAATGGATCTACACTCGCGCTGAGAGAGAGAGAGAGAGAGACACACACACACACACACAGAGCAGCATTACACCCCCCCCCCCCCCACTCCTAGTTAGGACAAATGGGCAGTTTTTATCTCCCCATAGCGTATGTGTTAAAAAGTGATTTGTATGTTTACATCACACTTTGTCAAAGTGCTAAAATAGTATTTTCCTCTTTGTTCATATTAAATGATAAACTGGCACACAAACATTAATATCTCGGCTTCAAATTGACCTACAGTCTTGAATAAGGTACCGTCGGATTTTTTTTTTTCAAGAGGTATCCAACTAATGCAGGTTGCATAATTAAAAAGCAATTTAGAAAATGTTACAAAATAGCTACAAGTTTATTTAATGTCTGGTCGCAATATAACATTGTGGTTGATTTCTATGTATATGGCTGTATCTGCAACCTACTGCTTTTTCTCTCAGATAATGTTGTAAGAAGATGTAGTTTTCAAATATTTACGATGCTGAAATAAACACAGAAAATGTGATGCCAGCATTAATGATAAATTGATAATATAAGTTACAATCTTGTTTTGGTGACCCTCTCAGAAATATTTTGAGTTGAATAATAAACCGACATCATATCACTCGAGACATACCCATCCATACTGCGTCCTCATCTTCAACAGCTAGCAAAGAGTTTCATTACTAACGTACCAGTTGCAGTGCCTTTCCTCAGTGTAGCAAGTGTCAATAGATCCTCTGGTCATTCCCTGTTGCACCAATATATCCAGGCCATGATGATGTCATTGTTTGTCCACACTATGCACATGATCCCACATGATACACATGATCCCACACTATACACATGATCCCACATGATACACATGATCCCACATGCATGGATGTATGCTCCACTCCAGTAAATACCACATCAATCTATGAGTATTGGGAAGGAAAACAAGGAAAGGTGTCAAACAGGGATTAATAAGATGACATGATAGATATAAAATATTAATGAAAAGTACAGATAGAATAGGAACCAAATGGGACAAGTTGGTAGTGTGCTTACTTAGCATGACAGCAGTCTGAGTTCAATCCCCGTCCATGGCCATTGTTTGTTTCCCCAACCTGTACAGCTCTAGTAGTCGACCCACCAGGCCTCATTAAAATGGTTACCAGATAGTTGTAAGAATTTTCTGTGTTGGAAAAGTGACAAGGAAAGAAACTAGCCACTCCACCTCAAGTTGTGACCTAGAATATGTGGAGGCCTAACTCTCACTCTCCAACTGTTTAATCTGCCAAGGGATTTGATCTTCAATTTGTAATATTGTGTCTGTACATGATCAACTTAATAAAGAGTGTCATAAAATAGCTCTTACAGAGATACAAATAATGCTGATTGGGGATAGATTTATTTGTGGCTGTATAGTGGATTTGTTACACACTATTCTGTGCACTGTGAGGGATTTCTGTGTATATGTATGGGAAATAAGTCTAGACTTGTGCTATTTTAGGAATCTCGCAAACATTGGTTTGTGCTTGCTGGCAACTCTCTGAGATACTACAAAGATGCCAAAGCTGAAGAGACCAACACTCTGGATGGAAGGATCGACTTATCCTCATGCTATGAAGTTTCAGAAATGCCCACGCACCGCAACTATGGTTTTAAAATTAAGGTAATATCCAATGTAAGTGTGTCTGTCTGCCTCGGATACTCTTCTGTCCTTTTTGAGAACATATCACTTTACATGAAGAGTATTCATTCACGAGTTTATGTATTAATGGTCTTGTATGTTTGTTACATGCATGCCATATTTTCAAGCTTTTCTTTTCTTTTTCCAATATAACTTGCTGGCCAATTAAATCCAGGCTTAGCAAAGCATGAGCAGATTTAAAACTAAGAATGGATGTGTTTAGAGCAAAGTAATGTGGCAAAACAGCTTTTGATGTTCCATTCTGCAGATAGAGTTGCTGTATTATTTGTTATTTGTACATAAATAATGGAGCTGCTGTGCTATGTTATCGTACATTTGAGAGCAGTCAAGTTAAATCATTTGTGTTTTCCATTAAAAGCAGCAGCTGTTTTATGTCTGTCTCTGTCAGCTGATGCCTACAGAAAAATTCCAGCTTTGATTCTTCTACAAGTTCTCTTTTGTGTCCCATAGATTCTTGTAGGTTCCAGTCTAGAATTGCTTTGCTTATGTTTCTTCGATGTCACTAATATATGTTCTGTACTTGTCTTGTTTTTAATTCCTATTGTCATTGTTTCATGGCTCACTTCTGTGAATTGTGTACATTTTATTACATATGGCCATATGATCTTCTAGAGGAAATCTGCCATTTGGAAGTTTTATTATTTTGCAGTACTGAGGTTTAAGCCAACAAAGAGCATACTAATCAGCGTCTAGGCTGTAATATTTCATATATATTTGTTGCAGTCTTTTATGTCCTTTTATTTCCTTATGATTGCAGTCACTGTGGTTAATATATGGGTTGCAGGGCTAATAGTAACTCTTAGTAAAATATATTCATACAACTTCAGTGTGTTGAAACAAAAATATTTGAATACCTCTACCATTTTGTGCTGGCTTCACTTTCATGACGATATAGTATCATGATCTCAGATATACATTTTGTTTGTAACTTCAGTGGACAGTAATGATCTATGTAACTGTCTTGTATGTAAGTGATTTAGAAAGAATAGTAATGGAAGGGGTGGTTCCTGGCTGGCCAACACAGCAGTGGACTCTGGGCATTAAAGTCACCTTGGGCATGACCGTGCATGAAGCTGGGAAACCTGTCACATGATTGAGTCTTTCTGAAGTACTGTGAGCCCAGTGACATTCTTTAAAGGGCTGACTAAATGATGATGGTGATATGTCATTTAAAATGACATCACATTTTCACCCATAAGTTACTGAGACCTGAGAGTAAGCAGTGAAAAGTCATGCTGCAGTCTACCAAGATTTCATGAGAAGCTGAGGCTAGCTGTCACATCCAGGTGCTGCAGATTCTAATCAGTCAGGAAGAATTCTTCACAAGCTAAAATAAACATCAATCAGCCAGCCAAAATAATTGGAGGCTCGTATCCTAGACAAATATTGATGAGGTTTAGAGACAGACACAGGGAATCTGGATTGCTTCTTTCATTTGGGAGTCATCTTGGAACTGCAAGAGTTTAGAAAATAGAATATCTTGGCATTGGATTGTTGTGTGTTGGTGGAAATTGTTGTAGGCTTGTGCTCCATTAGAGGGATTAAAGGCAGAAGAAAAACACAACATTGTAATCTGTATGCTTCAAAATCTGTTTGTTTGAAGTGTCACATTGGGCCTTACACTATGATCTAAAATACTAGGCTGCATGCGTCTTCTTTTCTGTTGTGATATGATTTAACTTCTGAGGGGTCATAATGGCTGTCCACCTCTAACTAGAATAAAGATGTGTATACTGTTAAAGGGCACTTAAACAGTAAAAGACCAGATGTCACAGCTCCCCTTAGATGTGGCAGATGTTTCTGTCAGCAGTTGCACATTTTGCAGTAAAGGAGATTTGAACTTATGATTGGCTACTCTGATCTAGTTTTAAGTTTACTTTCAAATGGCACCCAGTCTATGTCACAGACAGTGTTGTCTTAGACATACTTGTCAAGATAGAAGTTTTAAATCTGACATCTCAGTTATAATTTTGACAGAGTGGTTTACTTTTATAAATGTGTCAGTACAAAATTACAGTTGTTGTTGTCTTATGTCAGCCATCTGGGAATGTCTTTGTGAATAATATTTGTGAACAGCTGTTTATGGAAATTCTTTTTCATCTAATTGATTCAACATCCCTTGCTTGACATTTCATAGTTAATAAAAACAATTAAATGATACAGTAGGTTTTCCATGTATTGTCCGTGGTAGATTCTTCATAAAGTGCTTCATTGGTTCCTTCTTCTGCACTTTTTGTGATTGGTCATCCTTTGTTACTAAAATAGAGTTATTCTGGAAATATTTGTTTGTGTCACTTTCAGCCTTAGGTTAGAACAGTATTTTCTTGTCCCTTACTGTTTCATTCTGGCTACTTTGTGTTTCTTTTTAAAAACTTACTTAAATACACTGTTGCACTATTGTTTTAACCACTATCCTCATTTTATGATATTCATTCTTTATTATGCATGTTTTCTATCTGCAAGATTACTTTAACGTGACTCTGTCAGGGTGATTCTCTTGATGACATTGTGTTACTGTTTCTCTGCATGCTTTGTTTTAAGATGTATTATGTGTTGATTTGGAAGTAATACACATTTGATGCCCTTATTGAAATCTGTTTATTTATTCACAGCAGTGCATGTTCCATTGCACACCAGCTATTGACTCTGCACTGTTCATTAATTTTGTTTGCCATTCTAATGAAACCTATTTAAGCTTATTCTTGGAATCTTATTTGTGCCTTAAATGTGTGTTTTAAATTATAAAAAAAATTTTTTTGACTGTTTTAAGAAGCAGTAAAAAAATTGCAGTTGATCCTTTCCTGTTACTTGCTGCCATGAGTTGTGCCTCTTTGCTTATTACCTGCCCAACCCCTCATCCTCCACAGACTGGCAATGGTGAATACACACTGGCAGCCATGACATTGGGCATTCGTGACAACTGGATGAAGGCAATACGTTTGTGCATTGAGCTGCATAGTACCGTCCCCAAATGGAAGCTTGCGTCTTCTCATGCAGGAACTGTACACTCAACTAAGTCCCCTCCAAGGGTTTCTCTGGATGATCTCGAGTTTAAATTGGGAGCAGTCGAAAGTTCTACCAAGCCTGTGACGAGAGCTGGTGGTGAAACAGCATTTCAGCTGGTGGGTCACAAAGATCCATATAGAAGAGAGAGCCAGAAGCCTGTCAGGCGACATCACTCTGATGTCAGCCCTGGTAATGTCAGCAAAATGCTCAGTGTCAAAGAGTTTACTGCAGGCTTGGAACCAGATGGCGCTACTGTTGTTCCTGCTGCATCATTTTCTAATACAAATAGTCCATTGACTTCTGGTGGATCTCAAAGTCTAAGCGATATGACTTCAAGAGTTTCTAAAAAACCAAAGCCACATAGTTCTTCAAATGAAAATATAATCAGACCTTCTCGAAATAATACTGTTGAGAGCATGAGAGATGGAACACCAAAGATGAAGCGATTTGTTGAAGGCAGTGACAATATGCCTGTGGTAACCAGTGCAGCTGCTGCACAAGGTCCAGAGCAAGTGAAATCCATTCCAAAGCGTAGTGTCACCAGTGAGAGTACCAAAGAAGAGGTCAAAAGAGAGATGATGAGGAGAGCAAAATCACCAAGTGCTCGAGTGAAGGAGAAGTCTCGAGCTACAAAAACTCCACGCATGAACTCTGCTGATGATTCCTTCAGCTATCAATCAGGAAGTGCCACAGCTTCAGAGTCTGATACGATTGATGGTCCTAGCTACAGAGACCTGCCAATGTCAGAGGTACTGTCATTCATTTGTTTAGTTCCCTTAACTTTCCCTCTCCTGCTGTTTGTGCATCATGCTTCAGTTAGAATTGTACTCATCTGAGAGAGAGAGAGCACATTAACTTAGAACTTGACTAACTTATAAACTCTAGAGTGGTTTGTATAGTATTAGAATACATGGCATTACAGGGATGTATGGCAGCATGCTATTACAGTCATCATATCACCTGCACACTGCTTTACAGGGAGAGGTTTATTGTTTTGCTTCTTTTATAGCACATTCACAAATCATGTTATGGTATTTAACCCTTTACAGGGTAGACGCTTGTCCGTTTTTTTTTAGCCCTGAACGGGCAAGATTTTTTCAGGTTCGGTAAAATTTCGGGTCGCGTTAGTAAAAACATCACAAATAAGGTGTTAGTCAACCGATTTTAGTTAAATAAACAACACAATGAAGGGAAAAGCATGCAGAATATGTTACTCACGTGATTGTTGTCGGCAATCCATATATGAACACAAATATTTACGAAATACAGCATATTGTTTGTGATTTTCCGTCATCTATACGGCAATTTACAAACACATTTTCAGAATCATAATCACTTTCTTTAAAGTCCGACTCATGACTCCAACGCTAAGTAACGCTTTTCACTGATATCTAGCTGCGATTAATAGTCAACTTCGTGCCCTTTAATGTCACTTAAATTGAACCTAGCGAAATCTCGGCTATCACTTGAAGAATCGCCGAAATCCATTTTGAAAAACTAAGCGTAAAAATCCCAAAAACTATCAAAAAAGTCCGTTCAAATTCATAGTAGGCGCTTACAAATGGCGGCCATGTTGTCAAGCTGTCGGCGAAAAGTGAAAGTAGCGGTCGGAATTGTCGGAAAGCCGAGAGATCACGTTTTTACAATGCATAATAGTATCGGACGCAATCGAGCGATCTGCTCGTTTAAGCGATCGGCCGCAAATGGACGTTTTGCCCTGTAAAGGGTTAAAAAACATTTCTACATTGAAGGTGCTTTTCTACCTTCAGGGAATGCTCAACTATATATTTCAGCCTAGCTCAAAGTACTTTAATGGATTCTCTGTGGCAGGAGAGCATTTGTTAGCTTGATCTTCACAGGGTTTGTCATAGACAGTGTTGATGTGCTGTATATTCCTTTTAGCTGAGAATTGGAAAAATCATGCTTTGTAGAAAAGGGGGATTGGGGGGGGGGGGGTGAGAAAAGAGGGTGTGGGGCTTGGTTTCAGAGATTGGCAACTTCTTGTAATGTAGCGTTGACAATGTGCTGATCGTGGCATGAATAGGTATTGTATTCAACCAAGCTGCAGAAACAACTCTCCCAAAAATAAATATAATGGGAAGCACAAAATGGATGACGGAAGATATCTTAAAACTCATGGAAATAAGAAGAAATAAAAATAACCATGAAAAATACGAAGAGATTCACAGGAAAATTAGGAAAATATGCAAAGGGGCAAAAGAAACACGGCTTGGGGAAAATTGCAGGGAAATTGAAAACAAACATAACACACGGAATACCAAATTAATGCACAAAAGAATTAATGTCATCACTAACAAAAGAACACATACATCATCGGGTTGCCGTAAAACCATAGGTGGCAAAATTGTAATAGAAAAAGATCAGATTTTACATGCGTGGTCAGATTATGTGAAAGACCTTTATGATGATACAAGAGAAGAACAGTATGATCTTCAGAATAATAATGGACTATCGATTTTGAAAATGGAAGTTCAGAATGCTCTTAACCATATGAAAACTGGCAAGGTCCTAGGTCCAGATAACATCACAACAGAAATGATCAATGTCTTAGAATATGGAATAGACCAGGTCACCAGACACAATAGATGATACTGGAGATATACCTCCTGAATTATGTAAATCTATATTTATTACAATCCCGAAGAAATCAGGAGCCTTGAAATGGCATAAACATCAAACAATTAGTATAAGCTATTTTCCTTTTAAAGACAAACTTATCTTTCTGGGGCCTCTGTTTTCTTTATTTGAGACTTCCATGTAATTCTAGTGTAACGTCTATTAGGACTATTATCCATTAGGGCAATTATAATCAGTTATGTTCCTCCTGCTTTGCCTTTGTGTAAAAGCATAATGAGTGCTGTTGAAGATTGTTCAACAATAATCTGCACCATTCTGTTCTCTGCCATCAATCAATAATGTGCCATGCCGGAAAGCGTGGGCGGTCATGACTCGCCATTTCACTCGATCACCAGAGTCATGGATCAGCTCAGCGTTCCTGTCACGTCTATCAGATGTTTTTCAGCTTGACTGCTCATTGTCCAAGTTTTACATCCATACAAAAGAACAGGCTCTATGTATCCCCTCAACACTCTTTTTCTCGTTTCAGTTGACATCTTTTTATTGGTCAGAATGTTTTTCATCTTGCTAAAGGCTACTTTCGCCAAGGCGATTCTTGTTCTAATCTCTTCAAGGCATCTCCCATCAGATGTTATGACTGTTCCGAGATAATTGTACCGATTCACTTGTTGAAGAATAGTCCCATTTACTTGTATATTACATTGTGGTATTTCGTTCTTCCTAGTGACTACCATAACCTGTGTCTTTTTTACAATTTAATTCTAACCCCAGCTGCTCACTGTGTACAACAACCACATCTACTAATTGTTGCAGATCATGCGCATTGTCTGCAATCAATACTGTATCATCTGCATATCTAATGTTATTGATGTTTCAGTCCTCCAATGCTGATTCCATTTATATCTTCTACATTTCTGAAAATATTTTCACTGTATAGGGAAAAAAGATCTGGAAACATTACACATCCCTGCCTAACACCTCTCTTAATAGGCTGATATTGTCCCACTTCATTATCAATCCTTATGGCAGCTTGTTGTTTCCAATATATGTTTTTTATAAGTCTAATGTCTTTCCCACAATTTGTAGATCTGCAAGCATATCCACCATGTTGACATGTCTAACTCTATCAAAAGCCTTTGTGTAGTCAATAAAGCAAAGATGTATATCCTTGTTTACTTCTATAGCACGTTCAATAACTGTTCGCAGCATATACACAGCATTTACTGTACCCTTTCCTTCTACAAACCCACATTGTTCTTCCCCTATTTCAGGTTGTATTTTCTTCCTCACTCTTTGCATGATAATTCGTAGCAAAATCTTTGTGATGTGACTGATTATACTAATTGTTCTATGTTGATTACATTCCAAGGCTCCTGATTTCTTTGGGATTGACAATAAATACAGAGTTACATAATTCAGGAGGTATATCTCCTGTATCATATAATGTGTTCAGCAGTCTGGTGACTTGATCTAGTCCAAATTCTTCTAAAGCTTTAATCATTTCTGTTGTGATGTTATCTGCACTGGGGGCCTTGCCAGCTTTCATATGCTTAAGAATATTTTGAACCTCCATCTTCAAAATTGGCGGTCCTTCATTATTAAATCTAATATCGTACTGTTCCTCTCTGTTATCATCATAGAGGTTTTTCACATAATCTGTCCATACATGTAGAATCTGATCTTTTCCTATTATGATTTTGCCATCTTTAGTTTTTAGACAGCCTGTTGATGTACTTGTTCTTTTATTAGTAATTTCCTGAATTCTTTTGTGCACTAACTTGGTATTTTGACTGTTGTGTTGTTTTTCAATTTTTAAGCACTTTTCCTCAAGCCATGCTTCTTTTGCCTCCTTAATTAATATTCTGACTTGTCTGTGAATGTCTTTATATGTGGCAGAATTATTTTTGTTGAGTCTTCTTGTTTCCATTAGGTGTAAAATTTCTTCAGTCATCCATTTCTTACGACCCACCTTCTTTAATTTTTGGAATAGTTGTTTCTGCAGCCAACATTGATTGAATTCTTCAACATTTCCCATTGATCATCCACATCCTGGAATAGAATCTCTAGATCAGATAATATATCAAATCTGATCTGTACTTCTATATTGAATTTGTTTTGTATTGTCATTACTCAATGTACACAAATCATATTTAGTGTTTCCAGTTATATACTTGACTTTCTTGAACTTTATCCTCAATGTTCCTGTAAGTAATCTGTGGTCAGTATAACGATCAGCACTGGGAACTGTTTTTGCTATTGTTAACGTTTTTCTAAATCTTCCGCTAATCAGAATGTAGTCAATCTGGTTTCTAATCCTGCTATCAGGACTCCTCCATGTCCATAATCTTCTAGGGTGTTGCTTAAACCACATGTTTCCTGCGATAATTTCCTGTTCTTTTGCCCATTCTACGAGTCTGTATCATCTTTCATTTCTCTCTCCTAAACTTCTCTGCCATGTCTGTCACCATTTATTTTCACTTAGTTAGTTAGTTAGTTAGTCGACAGATCATCCTCATTGCACATCGAACCATTCAGTCCATAAGTGCTCGGATCCTCTCCTCAGCAAATCCCGCAGCGTGTAGCGGCTAACGACGCCAGTTCTGTGTTGGTTTATCAATCTTCTTTGGCTTCCTGCGTAGTGTTCTTGTTTGGCCACCCCTCTTTTAATTTGCTGCTCTCGCAGTCTGGCCATTGTTGTAGATTCACAGTCATCACTTGGTTCTCGCAAAAGTCTTACTTCTCGTAGAGCATTCAGAATGTCAGCCTGGTCCATGGCGCGTCCGCCCTCCACAGTAGCCTCACCTGCGAGCTTGTCAGCCCGCTCATTTCCTTGTACTCCCGCATGCCCTGGCACGAAGATGAAACTAATATTTGCCAGCCGAGACCGCTCCAGAGGCAGCAACCATTCTCTTCGGATCGACCCCTCCTCTATCCTCTTGATCATGTTCATTGAGTCGCTAAGGAAACAAGCCCTAGTGAATGTCTGTGTCTCGAGCCATGTTATTGCTTTACTTACTGCCATGACTTCCATGGTCAGGCTACTTGTGGTTTCAGTGAAAGCACCAGAGTCCTCCTTCACAATTCTCCCTCCGGCCCGAGCTGTAAAGGCCCATGAGCTTCTCACATGTCGGACGACCGACCCATCTGTGTAGATGACCGCAGTCACCGTCTAGCGAATTCTCGAATCAACGCTTTACTCAGCCTCCACAAGCAGCCGGATTTTCTTGTCTGCATTTCTATCTAGTTGGATGCAAACTGAAAAGGATGTGCAGAAATCTGTTGGCACTTGCACCCACTCCTCGCCAGGTTCTAAGTCCTCAAGTGAACACACCTGTTGAAGAATGTCTTCGGCTTGACCCATCCAAGACCGTCCTCTTTTTAACCTGCTGCCCTTCACCTTCCTAATTTCACTATGCAGTGGATGTTGTGTGTTTGCGTTAATTCTGAGGTTGGCGCATGCCCCGCAAACTTGTATTCTCTCTTCAATGGTTGGAAAATCAAGAAGGTAGCGCATTGCCCTGCATGCTGTATCTCTTGTACATCCAAGAATAATGCGCATAGCTTCATTCCATATCCTTTCCTTTCCATCCTTTCTATCTGCTTATGGCTTATTTTCACTTATTAGGGATAAGTAGGTGTTTTTCTTCACATCAAAACACTAGGTTATTGTTGTTTAGTGCAGCTCTCACTCCTTATGTTAAGAAATATTATGGGGAAATGATACTCAGCCTCGAGGGAGTGCATGTCTGTTTGCTTATATGACATTTTGTGGTGATTCTATCTTTTTGATTGTGTAGGAATGTCTGGATGTCTCATATTACTGTTAGTGCTATTTCTTTACAATTTTACTAGTAGCTATTCTTTGCAAACTTCATCAACAACTTCATGGAGATCTATCCATAGGATAAATATTTTTTCTTTACATCTCATTGTCTGATTGAATTGATAAATAGATAAATACCTGGAAAGCTTGGCCAAATGACATAATTGATAAAATATTAGGGACGTTCATTTGAAACCCATTCCAATGGCTTTATTACAAAAGCATGAAAGAAACATTAACAGGTGTGGTAGAATTAAACAAAACATTCATTTTGAATGAATTATGCACCATTGGTTGGTCAGAATAAGTCGCTGTAGGTATTCAGGCAAGCACCCCATTACTTAGGTAGGTGGCGAATGCCGTTCGCAAAAAAGGATTGTGGTTGCTCACTGAACCAAGTGTTTACCGCGTTCATTATGTCTGCATCTGTGTGAAATCGTTGCCCCCTGAGAGCTTTTTTAGAGGTCCGAACAAATGAAAATCACATGGTGACAAATCAGGACTATAGGCTGGATGTTGCAGAATTTCCCACTTCTTCCTTGCTAATGCTTCCTGCACAATCTTTGCAACATCCAGACGAGCATTATCGTGCTACAAAATCACACCGCAAGAAAGCATGCCGTGTCATTTATTCTTGATGGCTTTTGGCAGCTTGTCTAGTGTTTGCAAGTAGTGGGTAGAGTTGATGTTGACACCAGGTTCTTTAAAGTCGGCCAACAATAGCCCATCATGGTAAAAAAATGCGCTCAGCATAAGCTTACCAGCAGAAACCTGTAACTTGAATTTTTTGGCTTTTGGTGATCCAGCATGCTTCCATTGCATGCTCTCTCTTTTGCTGCTCGGCTCAAAGTGGTGACACCATGATTCATCGCCTGCCACTATGCGGAAGAGAAATGCATCACCCTCCACTCTGTAACGCAGCAAGTGGTTCAAACACCATCCCATGCGTTTCTCTTTTTGTTGGTCGGTCAGCATCTGGTACTCACTGTGAACACACCTTCCGATATTGCAGTTTCTTACAAACAATCTTTTGAATTGTTCCAATTGACACATCAAATTCTTTCGCTAGCGAACATATGCTTCAACAACGGTTCATGTGTACTGCTGCATCAATTTTGGCGGTGGTATTTTTTCTGTTGCAACAATATGCGCTTGACCCGCCCGTCAAAGATCTGTCGTGAACTGGCATCCTTTCCGAAACATTCGTGCCCAGTCTGTCACTGTTGTCTTTGACACACATTTGTTACTGTGCGCTGCCTCTATTCTTCGATGAATGTCCACTGGTCGACATCCTTCAAATGAAAGAAACTGAATCACCGCTCTTTGAGCTTCTTTGGATTGATTTTGGATCAACCCGGCCATTTTCTCAACGGTCAGAAACAGAACCCATGCATCATGGGATAAGCACGTGCTCTTTTATTCACTGGTCAGTACTTATCACATGACTATGACATGATCATGTTCAACGTACACAATGACGCGCGGTGCGGAACGAACGGATTTCAAATGAATACCCTTATAGCACAGATCTGATCAACAACTAGGAGTTACATGAGATGGCAACCTATGGTTCTGCATGTTTACTGGCATGACTTATGCTGCTGCTGATGATGATTGTATTTGTCAGATGGGGCATCACTACCATAGAGTAGTGGTGTACACATGTTTAGTCATTTCAGTATGGAGTGAATATTCTCAGGCTCAGCAAATAACATGAATGTTTAGTAATGTCCATTCTTCCCTCTGGATTTTCACTTAGCTTGTGCTTTCCTGCTAGCTCACTACATTTTTTTTTTTTTTTGAGGGGGGGGTACTTTTATGTCATTGTTTGTTCCCTTAGCTTGTACTTCCATGCTAGCTCACTAAATAGTGGATATTTGTATGTCAGTGTTTATTACCCTAGCTTGCTGTACTCTTGAGCTAGCTGACTAGGCAGTAGGGCTTTGTTTATCTGTTAGCGCTTATGGCCTTTGGTTTCTGCCAAGCAGGGCTGTGGTTTTCAGAGTTTGTAGGTAGTAGCCAGACCTGGCTCATATCATTATCATCATCATGCAGTCTAACTCAACTTCATAGCATGTTACTGGAACATCAGTACACCTGTGAATGCCTCCGATATTCTGGGAGATATGGGTATCTATATAGACACAATCTTCATGAAAATAAATAACAAATTGTATAATTTCACTATTTATAATTTATGCTCAGAAAGTCGTGGCGTGCTGATGAGCGTAATCTAGCCTAGGAATCAACATACAGCTGAAAGATGCTGGTGTTGACCGCAATATCCTGAAACAGGATGGAAACACGGATATAAAAAAATAATTTATGAGAATTTAAAGCAGCCATTAACTGAACAGAAGATAGTAGACATTCTATTTTGTTGCATTGGCTTTTACTCACACCTGTCCCATATATATGTTGATACTAGTTTGCTTTGTTTATATCTGTCAGATAACATTTCTTTGTTGGCCATGTATGTTATGTTTACAGTGTTGGTCATGTCTGTTGTATTTACATTTATTTATGTGCTTGTTTTAAAACATTGCATTTGCATATTTCATGGGGTTTGTGTTTGTTTGATTGTGTATATTACCCATGAGTCTAGGCAGCTTGGGGTGAAGCACTGACACACCCACATTTCTGCACAAAATACTTGTCTTCAGTCCAAAGTGTGGCAGGCTGCTGTTGGCTCAGTCAGTGTGTGAGCTTGATGCCAGTACATTTAATTTGTGCAAAGTGTCTTTGCTATGTTGCTTGTTGTCTGTTGAAATAGTGCAATAGCTGAGAGTAGACTCCTCAACTAGAATTATTTCTTATACTATGTCTGAGGAAGCACATATTATCAATCTGTTTTTCTAAAACCCTTTTAAGTTGTCAAAGTTACGTCCAGCCATCGTGGTAAATGTTTAGTTTTTGTGACTTTTTAAGTATTACTTTAATAAACATTGATCACAGCTAGCATTTCACACAAATAGTCACCTGTGTACATGTTCACTGTTCATATTGTTCATCAAACTTTTTTTTTTCTCTAGTTGTTTGTTTATGTGGTTTATACATTAATAATTTTTTTAGAAGACATGATAATAACACGCAAAATGAGTTAGTTGATTACCAAAATGGAAAGTCTAGGGATGAAACAATTACAGGGCTGCATACTCTGTATCATCATCATCAAGTGCCATGCCAGCTGGTGTAGGCGTTCATGACACTCCGCAAATCTGTCTTTGTTTTCCTGAATCAACTCTGCTGATGATATTCCTCCGTGCCATCCATCCGGCATCATTTCTCTTGGTCTGCCTCTGTCTCTTTTCCCCTCGATCTTTCCAGTTGTCACGATGTTCTCCAATGCCTCTCTTCTCATCACATGACCGAGGAAAGCTGTTTGTCTCTGT
The DNA here is from genome assembly GCA_014155875.1 of Cepaea nemoralis. NCBI lineage: Eukaryota > Metazoa > Mollusca > Gastropoda > Stylommatophora > Helicidae > Cepaea > Cepaea nemoralis. The sequence continues at coordinate 419,409 of JACEFZ010027417.1, forward strand.
CTTATTGTTGTATATAATGTTCTAGTTTCATTAGCCTCTTTCAGGCAATCGTCGTTAGTTACTTTGGCAGTCCAAGGAATTTGCAACATTCGTCTAAGGAACCATATCTCTGTTGCTTCCAAGTTCTTCATAATTTGTTCATTTATATTCCAAGATTCACAGCCATACAGCAAAACAGGTTCTGTATATCACCTCAGCACTCTCTTTCTTACAAATAACAGTGTACCTGTGAAAATCATCATCTGCAGCATCAACCTCTGCAGAACAATTTCATGACATGTGGTTGTGTTCTGAATAACCTAACAGTTTGACTTTTGCTTACAAGCGTGTCATGCTCTTCTTTTGTCTTTCATTAGAGATTATCATATTATTAAGAGCCTATGGCACAACACTATCAAACAAATTAAAGTAACTCTGAGAACATACATCTTTTCTGTGGCTACTTATAGATGTGAGTCATGAACCATTTCACAATCACTAAAGAAGGAAACTGGGGCTTTGAGCTCAAATGTTGCACACCAGTTTTCAAAATATTGTGGACCATGAAGAAGAAGCATGCTATCATTCTACCAGATCTCAGCACTGAAGACAACTGACTCATAAAAAGCATTGATTTCTCAGAAACTGAAATACCACAATACATGCGCCAGTGATATGGAAAGAGCAGGCAAGAAGAGGCAGGCATCAACCAGCACAAAGATGGACACAGGACATTGAGGACACCTTGGACATGAGAGGTGGCATGGAGGAATATCAACGACAGAGTTGATCCAGAAAACCAAGGACAGTGATCTGTGGAGAGTCATGAACACCTACGCCAGTCGGCACAGCACTTGATGATGATGACACTGTTATTATTGTAACATTTTATTGTTAAATATAATCCTCTCTTTACAGGTTTAGATTGTGTCTAACTCTTTCTATCCCAGATAGCTGTTACTGATAGTTGTTGATTTCTCTTGACGTGCTAGGTGATCAAGATACTCTTGTCACTTACTCCCTTACAAAATAAAATGAATACTGTGATCATTGTCCTCAAAATTAGAACAATAAGTTGGTACTTCTATATGGATCAGAAATACGGAGAACAACAAAAACACTTCCAATAAACTACAAACATTGGCTAAGGATAGGACATGGAATAAGTGGGTTGAAGGCTATGCCCCAATGGTAGATACTAAATGGTGAAAGAAGTAGTTTCCTCACAGAATACAAGTGATATATGCAGTTACCAATGGCAGATACAAATGGTGAAAGAAGTAGTTTCCTCACAGAATACAAGTGATACATGCAGTAACCAATGGCAGATATAAATGGTGAAAGAAGTAGTTTCCTCACAGAATACAAGTGATACAGGCAGTAACCAATGGCAGATATAAATGGTGATGGCAGATATAAATGGTGAAAGAAGTGGTTTCCTCACAGAATGCAAGTGATACATGCAGTTACCAATGGCAGATACAAATGGTGAAAGAAGTAGTTTCCTCACAGAATACAAATGATACATGCAGTAACCAATGGCAGATATAAATGGTGAAAGAAGTAGTTCCTCACAGGACTACAAGTGATACAGGCAGCAGATACAAATGGTGAAAGAAGTAGTTTCCTCACAGAATGCAAGTGATACATGCAGTTACCAATGGCAGATACAAATGGTGAAAGAAGTAGTTTCCTCACAGAATACAAGTGATACATGCAGTAACCAATGGCAGATATAAATGGTGAAAGAAGTAGTTTCCTCACAGAATACAAGTGATACAGGCAGTAACCAATGGCAGATACAAATGGTGAAAGAAGTAGTTTCCTCACAGAATGCAAGTGATACATGCAGTTACCAATGGCAGATACAAATGGTGAAAGAAGTAGTTTCCTCACAGAATACAAGTGATACATGCAGTTACCAATAGCAGATACAAATGGTGAAAGAAGTAGTTTCCTCACAGAATACAAGTGATACATGCAGTAACCAATGGCAGATACAAATGGTGAAAGAAGTAGTTTCCTCACAGAATACAAGTGATACATGCAGTAACCAATTGGCAGATACCAAATGGTGAAAGAAGTAGTTTCCTCACAGAATACAAGTGATACATGCAGTTACCAATGGCAGATACAAATGGTGAAAGAAGTAGTTTCCTCACAGAATACAAGTGATACATGCAGTAACCAATGGCAGATATAAATGGTGAAAGAAGTAGTTTCCTCACAGAATACAAGTGATACAGACAGTAACCAATGGCAAATACAAATGGTGAAAGAAGTAGTTTCCTCACAGAATGCAAGTGATACAGACAGTAACCAATGGCAGATACAAATGGTGAAAGAAGTAGTTTCCTCACAGAATACAAGTGATACATGCAGTAACCAATGGCAGATATAAATGGTGAAAGAAGTAGTTTCCTCACAGAAAGCAAGTGATACATGGAGTAACCACAGATACCACTTGCTGGTTTGTGTGCTGTCGGTTTACAGTGTGAAAGTGTTTGCTGGTGGTCACTGTTCTCTGTCTGATGAGTTGCTTGGTACATTATCTGTCCACATTAAAGTGTGTTACTGACAGTTCCTTATTGCAAAATGTACAGTTAACCCCTTTTTGTTTTCAATAATAAAACTACATTATGAACAGCAGCAAACCTAGAATGCGCTAGTTTACATGACTTCACATACATCTCCACACTCCCGCCAGACTCATGTCTAGTATGTAAGTGCAGAATCCATTTTGTTAATCACTGTCTAGATACTGGACATATATTGTTCCGTTCCACAGAGAATAACACTTTTTTCTCAACTGTTTATTTCTGAAATGATAACAGACTATAGGAAATGTGAAATTAATAATATCAGTGCAATACTTAGCTATTAGGACATTAAGTTTCTAGAAATAATTAAGTATTCTTTATATTGTGAAAATAATTAACCATTCTCTAAGATATAGTAGTCATGTTAGCCATTATTTAACCACATTGTAAACTACTGAAATATTTTCTAACCATGCAGCAGAGAAACAAGCAATATTCTCTAACCATGTAGTTTCACTAATTCAAAATGTAATCATAGTTTAGAATGTATGGAACATTGTTGAAGCATATCATAACATATAGTTTGCTTGTGCACTTGTACTGACGTTCTCTAGAGAGCATCATCATGTGAGGGGCCAGGTCTGTTTCCAGTCCTCATTCTGCTGTCTTATAGAGTAGTAGCACAGCTGTAATTCAGCAAATTCAGAAATCATGTTTCTGATATGTTAAGTTTTGACTTCTAGATGAAATACTGGAAAAACCTTGTTTTGCATGCACATTTTGAGGCGTGCATTTCATGACATGGCCAGAAATTCATTATGTATGCACACATGCATGTTAATCCAGCTAAATCTGGCACAAGAGCATTGAGGAAGACAGTTGAGGAATTATGGCACTTTGTTGCCCATCGGAATCAAAGCTTCCTTTTACAAGTCACTTTAAGTATAAACATGTGACATTTAAAATAGCCTGTAGTATAACAAGAGTGTGGCCAACATGACTATAAAAGAAGCTGAATAATAGTCCCATGTCTGACTGCCTTTTGAACATGAAGATTCTAGGGTGTAAGCTGTAGAAATCCATTTGAAAACAAGCTGTTGCCCATTCAGCATGTCCTCCCTTCAGTGTCACTGATAGAATCAAGGCAATAGTGATGACAATACAAATCACCGGACATTGGGGCTGAACTTGCCCTAGAGCAGATAGATGCTCAAAATGAAATTGTTCAAGTTGTGGAGCAGATAAGACTTATTTGTGATCAAGTTAGCTCAAGTACATGTTTAATTAATCTGTGTAAAATAGCACACAGTATTAATGAGCCTAGTGATGCTCCAGACTGAAGAAACATTACATTGTTGTGTTTGGCTCTAGGATGAGTTTACATTTCCTGAAGACACAGACCTGGATGAGGTTGGTAGTGCTACGGCATCGGACATTGTAGGCAGTGATGGTGCTCTTGTTGAGATTTTGGAAACTGAGGTATTAGAGCTTTCTTTTGTAGTTGATGCTTTTGTAGCAATAACATGTCAACATGATTTCACTCACTGTACTGATGCTTTGTTAACATTCTGAACACATTTACTTATTTATTTCATTAGCGCTAGTCACATCATAATGTCTTGTTTAGTTTTGATGTTTGTGATGAGGTTCACTGAATGATTGAATGTTGTGAGTTTATAAAGGTTTATAAACAATGGAGTGTCTCAGTGAATGGGGACACTGTTGTGAGGTTATACATGGTAGAATGTCTCAGTGAATGGGGACACTGTTGTGAGGTTGTACATGGTAGAATGTCTCAGTGGTTGGGGACACTGTTGTGAGGTTATACATAGTGGAATGTCTCAGTGGTTGGGGACACTGTTGTGAGGTTGTACATAGCAGAATGCCTCAGTGGTTGGGGACCTGATGTGAGGTTGTACATAGTAGAATGTCTCAGTGGTTGGGGACCTGATGTGAGGTTGTACATAGTAGAATGTCTCAGTGGTTGGGGACACTGTTGTGAGGTTGTACATGGTGGAATGTCTCAGTGGTTGGGGACACTGTTGTGAGGTTGTACATAGTAGAATGTCTCAGTGGTTGGGGACCTGATGTGAGGTTGTACATAGCAGAATGCCTCAGTGGTTGGGGACCTGATGTGAGGTTGTACATAGTAGAATGTCTCAGTGGTTGGGGACCTGATGTGAGGTTGTACATAGTAGAATGTCTCAGTGGTTGGGGACCTGATGTGAGGTTGTACATAGTAGAATGTCTCAGTGGTTGGGGACACTGTTGTGAGGTTGTACATGGTGGAATGTCTCAGTGGTTGGGGACACTGTTGTGAGGTTGTACATAGTAGAATGTTCTTCAGTGGTGGGGACCTGATGTGAGGTTGTACATAGCAAATGCCGCAGTGGTGGGGGACCTGATGTGAGGTTGTACATAGTAGAATGTCTCAGTGGTTGGGGACCTGATGTGAGGTGTCATAGTAGAATGTCTCAGTGGTTGGGGAACCTGATGTGAGGTTGTACATAGTAGAATGTCTCAGTGGTTGGGACACTGTTGTGAGGTTGTACATAGTAGAATGTCTCATGGTTGGGGACCTGATGTGAGGTTGTACATGGTAGAATGTCTCAGTGGTTGTGGGACCTGATGTGAGGTTGTACATAGTAGAATTGTTCTCAGTGGTTGGGGACACTGTTGTGAGGTTGTACATAGTAGAATGCTCAGTGGTTGGGGACACTGATGTGAGGTGTACATAGTAGAATGTCTCAGTGGTTGGGGACCTGATGTGAGGTTGTACATAGTAGAATGTCTCAGTGGTTGGGGACACTGTTGTGAGGTTGTACATAGTAGAATGTCTCAGTGGTTGGGGACCTGATGTGAGGTTGTACATGGTAGAATGTCTCAGTGGTTGGGGACCTGATGTGAGGTTGTACATAGTAGAATGTCTCAGTGGTTGGGGACACTGTTGTGAGGTTGTACATAGTAGAATGTCTCAGTGGTTGGGGACCTGATGTGAGGTTGTACATAGTAGAATGTCTCAGTGGTTGGGGACCTGATGTGAGGTTGTACATAGTAGAATGTCTCAGTGGTTGGGGACCTGTGTGAGGTTGTACATAGTAGAATGTTCCAGTGGTGGGGAACCTGATGTGAGGTTGTACATAGTAGAATGTTCAGTGGTTGGGGACATGATGTGAGGTTGTACATAGTAGAATGTCTCAGTGGTTGGGGACACTGTTGTGAGGTTTGTACATAGTAGAATGTCTCAGTGGTTGGGGACACTGTGTGAGGTTGTACATAGTAGAATGTCTCAGTGGTTGGGGACACTGTTGTAGGTTGTACATAGTAGAATGTCTCAGTGGTTGGGGACACTGTTGTGAGGTTGTACATAGTAGAATGTCTCAGTGGTTGGGGACACTGTTGTGAGGTGTACATAGTAGAATGTCTCAGTGGTTGGGGACACTGATTGTGAGGTTGTACATAGTAGAATGTCTCAGTGGTTGGGGACACTGTTGTGAGGTTGTACATAGTAGAATGTCTCAGTGGTTGGGGACACTGTTGTTGAGGTTGTACATAGTAGAATGTCTCAGTGGTTGGGGACACTGATGTGAGGTTGTACATAGTAGAATGTCTCAGTGGTTGGGGACACTGTTGTGAGGTTGTACATAGTAGAATGTCTCAGTGGTTGGGGACACTGTTGTGAGGTTGTACATAGTAGAATGTCTCAGTGGTTGGGGACACTGTTGTGAGGTTGTACATGTAGAATGTCTCAGTGGTTGGGGACACTGTTGTGAGGTTGTACATGGTAGAATGTCTCAGTGGTTGGGGACACTGTTGTGAGGTTGTACATGGTAGAATGTCTCAGTGGTTGGGGACACTGTTGTGAGGTTGTACATGGTAGAATGTCTCAGTGGTTGGGGACACTGTTGTGAGGTTGTACATGGTAGAATGTCTCAGTGGTTGGGGACACTGTTGTGAAGTTGTACATAGTAGAATGTCTCAGTGGTTGGGGACACTGTTGTGAGGTTGTACATAGTAGAATGTCTCAGTGGTTGGGGACACTGTTGTGAGGTTGTACATAGCTAGAATGTCTCAGTGGTTGGGGACACTGTTGTGAGGTTGTACATAGTAGAATGTCTCAGTGGTTGGGGACACTGTTGTGAGGTTGTACATGAGTAGAATGTCTCAGTGGTTGGGACACTGTTGTGAGGTTGTACATGGTAGAAGTCTCAGGCTTGAGTGTACATGTAGAAGTCTCAGTGGTTGGGGACACTGTTGTGAGGTTGTACATGGTAGAATGTCTCAGTGGTTGGGGACACTGTTGTGAAGTTGTACATAGTAGAATGTCTCAGTGGTTGGGGACACTGTTGTGAGGTTGTACATAGTAGAATGTCTCAGTGGTTGGGGACATGGATGTGAGGTTGTACATGGTAGAATGTCTCAGTGGTTGGGGACACTGTTGTGAGGTTGTACATAGTAGATTGTCTCAGTGGTTGGGGACATGGGTGTGAGGTTGTACATAGCAGAATGTCTCAGTGGTTGGGGGGGGGGGGGGTACTGTTGTGAGGTTGTACATGGTAGAATGTCTCAGTGGTTGGGGGCACTGTTGTGACTAACTAACTAACTGTTGTGAGGTTGTACATAGTAGAATGTCTCAGTGGTTGGGAACATGGGTGTGAGGTTGTACATAGCAGAATATCTCAGTGGTTGGGGACACTGTTGTGAGGTTGTACATAGTAGAATGTCTCGGTGGTTGGGGACATGGATGTGAGGTTGTACATAGTAGAATGTCTCAGTGGTTGGGGACATGGATGTGAGGTTGTACATAGCAGAATATCTCAGTGGTTGGGGACACTGTTGTGAGGTTGTACATAGTAGAATGTCTCAGTGGTTGGGGACACTGTTGTGAGGTTGTACATAGTAGAATGTCTCAGTGGTTGGGGACATGGATGTGAGGTTGTACATGGTAGAATATCTCAGTGGTTGGGGACACTGTTGTGAGGTTGTACATAGTAGAATGTCTCAGTGGTTGGGGACATGGGTGTGAGGTTGTACATAGCAGAATGTCTCAGTGGTTGGGGGGGGGGGGTACTGTTGTGAGGTTGTACATGGTAGAATGTCTCAGTGGTTGGGGACATGGATGTGAGGTTGTACATGGTAGAATGTCTCAGTGGTTGGGGACATGGATGTGAGGTTGTACATGGTAGAATGTCTCAGTGGTTGGGGACATGGGTGTGAGGTTGTACATAGCAGAATGTCTCAGTGGTTGGGGACACTGTTGTGAGGTTGTACATAGCAGAATGTCTCAGTGGTTGGGGACACTGTTGTGAGGTTGTACATAGTAGAATGTCTCAGTGGTTGGGGACACTGTTGTGAGGTTGTACATAGTAGAATGTCTCAGTGGTTGGGGACACTGTTGTGAGGTTGTACATGGTAGAATGTCTCAGTGGTTGGGGACACTGTTGTGAGGTTGTACATGGTAGAATGTCTCAGTGGTTGGGGACACTGTTGTGAGGTTGTACATGGTAGAATGTCTCAGTGGTTGGGGACACTGTTGTGAAGTTGTACATAGTAGAATGTCTCAGTGGTTGGGGACACTGTTGTGAGGTTGTACATAGTAGAATGTCTCAGTGGTTGGGGACATGGATGTGAGGTTGTACATGGTAGAATGTCTCAGTGGTTGGGGACACTGTTGTGAGGTTGTACATAGTAGATTGTCTCGTGTTGGGGACATGGCGATTGTGAGGTTGTTACATAGCAGAAGTCTCAGGGCTTGGGGGGGGGGGGGTGGGGGGGGTACTGTTGTGAGTTTGTATATGGTACGACTGGTCTCGTGGTGAGGGGGACTGTTGTGAATAAACTATAATGTTGTTGGAGGTGTACATAGTAGAATGTCTCAGTGGTTGGGAACATGGGTGTGAGGTTGTACATAGCAGAATATCTCAGTGGTTGGGGGACACTGTTGTGAGGCTTCGTTGGACATAGTAGAATGTCTCGGTGGTGGGGAATGGATGTGAGGTTGTACATAGTAGAATGTCTCAGTGGTTGGGGACACTGATTGTGAGTTGTACATAGCAGAATATCTCAGATGGTTGGGACACTGTTTGAGGTTGTACATAGTAGAATGTCTCAGTGGTTGGGGGACACTGTTGTGAGGTTGTACATAGTAGAATGTCTCAGTGGTTGGGGACATGGATGTGAGGTTGTACATGGTAGAATATCTCAGTGGTTGGGGACACTGTTGTGAGGTTGTACATAGTAGAATGTCTCAGTGGTTGGGGACATGGGTGTGAGGTTGTACATAGCAGAATGTCTCAGTGGTTGGGGGGGGGGGGGTACTGTTGTGAGGTTGTACATGTTAGAATGTCTCAGTGGTTGGGGACATGGATGTGAGGTTGTACATGGTAGAATGTCTCAGTGGTTGGGGACATGGATGTGAGGTTGTACATGGTAGAATGTCTCAGTGGTTGGGGACATGGGTGTGAGGTTGTACATAGCAGAATGTCTCAGTGGTTGGGGACACTGTTGTGAGGTTGTACATAGTAGAATGTCTCAGTGGTTGGGGACACTGTTGTGAGGTTGTACATAGTAGAATGTCTCAGTGGTTGGGGACACTGTTGTGAGGTTGTACATAGTAGAATGTCTCGGTGGTTGGGGACATGGATGTGAGGTTGTACATAGTAGAATATCTCAGTGGTTGGGGACACTGAATGTCTCAATGGATGGGGAGATTGATATCAGGTTATACACAGTTGAATGTCTCAATGGATGGGGAGATTGATATCAGGTTATACACAGTTGAATGCCTCAATGGATGGGGAGAATCAGGTTATACACAGTTGAATGTCTCAATGGATGGGGAGAATCAGGTTATACACAGTTGAATGTCTCAATGGATGGGGAGATCAATGTCAGGTTATACACAGTTGAATGTCTCAGTGACATTAATATGAGTTTTGTTAAAAATGTTAGTTAAGAACATCTTTGTGCTAGGGTACTGGTAAACAGGCTTAATACAATGTATATCCAAGGTTTTACCTTAGCTCCATGGTCTTGGTGTCACGAACAAGACTGTGTGTAGTTAGGATGAAACAAACAAGATTGTGGTTAGCTATGTTAGGATGAAACAAACAAGATTGTGGGTAGTTATGTTAGGATGAAACAAACAAGATTGTGGGTAGTTATGTTAGGATGAAACAAACAAGATTGTGGGTAGTTATGTTAGGATGAAACAAACAAGATTGTGGGTAGTTATGTTAGGATGAAACAAACAAGATTGTGGTTAGTTATGTTAGGATGAAACAAACAAGATTGTGGTTAGTTATGTTAGGATGAAAAAACAAGATTGTGGGTAGTTATGTTAGGATGAAACAAACAAGATTGTGGGTAGTTAGGATGAAACAAACAAGATTGTGGGTAGTTATGTTAGGATGAAACAAACAAGATTGTGGGTAGTTATGTTAGGATGAAACAAACAAGATTGTGGGTAGTTATGTTAGGATGAAACAAACAAGATTGTGGGTAGTTATGTTAGGATGAAACAAACAAGATTGTGGGTACTGTTATGTTAGGATGAAACAAACAAGATTGTGGGTAATGTTATGTTAGGATGAAACAAACAAGATTGTGGGTAGTTATGTTAGGATGAAACAAACAAGATTGTGGTTAGTTATGTTAGGATGAAACAAACAACATTGTGGTTAGTTATGTTAGGATGAAACAAACAAGATTGTGGGTAGTTATGTTAGGATGAAACAAAAAAAGATTGTGGGTAGTTATGTTAGGATGAAACAAACAAGATTGCGGGTAGTTATGTTAGGAGGGAAAAAAACAAAAATTGTGCTTAGTTATGTTAGGATGAAACAAACAAGATTGTGGGTAGTTAGGATGAAACAAACAAGATTGTGGGTAGTTATGTTAGGATGAAACAAACAAGATTGTGGGTAGTTATGTTAGGATGAAACAAAAAAAGATTGTGGGTAGTTATGTTGGGTGAAACAAACAAGATTGTGGGTAGTTATGTTAGGATGAAACAAACAAGATTGTGGGTAGTTATGTTAGGATGAAACAAACAAGATTGTGGGTAGTTATGTTAGGATGAAACAAACAAGATTGTGGGTAGTTATGTTAGGATGAAACAAACAAGATTGTGGGTAGTTAGGATGAAACAAACAAGATTGTGGGTAGTAATGTTAGGATGAAACAAACAAGATTGTGGGTAGTTATGTTAGGATGAAACAAACAAGATTGTGGTTAGTTATGTTAGGATGAAACAAACAACATTGTGGTAGTTATGTTAGGATGAAACAAACAAGATTGTGGGTAGTTATGTTAGGATGAAACAAACAAGATTGTGGTTAGTTATGTTAGGATGAAACAAACAAGATTGTGGGTAGTTATGTTAGGATGAAACAAACAAGATTGTGGGTAGTTATGTTAGGATGAAACAAACAAGATTGTGGGTAGTTATGTTAGGATGAAACAAACAAGATTGTGGGTAGTTATGTTAGGATGAAACAAACAAGATTGTGGGTAGTTATGTTAGGATGAAACAAACAAGATTGTGGTTAGTTATGTTAGGATGAAACAAACAAGATTGTGGTTAGTTATGTTAGGATGAAACAAACAAGATTGTGGGTAGTTATGTTAGGATGAAACAAACAAGATTGTGGGTAGTTAGGATGAAACAAACAAGATTGTGGGTAGTTAGGATGAAGCAAACACGATTGTGGGTAGTTAGGATGAAACACACAAGATTTTGGGTAGTTATGATAGGATGAAACAAACAAGATTGTGGGTAGTTATGTTAGGATGAAACAAACAAGATTGTGGGTAGTTATGTTAGGATGAAACAAACAAGATTGTGGGTAGTTATGTTAGGATGAAACAAACAATTGACAGAAAGATAGGATAGGAAATGCCATCATCATCATCATGTGCCATGCCAAGAAGCGTGGGTGGTCATGTCTCACCATCTTACACTGATAACCAGAGTCGTGGATCAGCTGTGTTCTTGTCTCGAACATGCCACGTGGCCAAGCCATCCAGATATTCTCTGCCATCCCCTTGTTTGTTTTTTTTTTAAAAATCTCAATCTTAAAAGTTGTCACCGTCTCCGATTTATTTCTTTTCATAATGTGACCCAAAAAATTTTGACTGTCTGACGTCTATTTTCTCTAATCAGTTTACAGCTTTTATTTGCCTTTTTGTAGGATTTCGTCATCAGTATTTCTATAGACCATGCACAAATAATTTTGTAAATATTCTATTACATACTGCCATATTAGTAGACAGTGCTTCCCAGGCCTTATTGTCTTGTATGTTAATTAATATTGTCACTGTTATAAAGTTTGGTGCCTAGTTTTTTTAGGGGGTTGTACTAATGTTCTTGATGATTGTTTCATCAGGTGGAATCTTTGAAAGACAGACTAGAACACACACAAACAGAACTGAATAAAATACACAAGGACAACATCGACCTGAAATCTCGTCTACACAAAGAATCTTCTCAGGTTAGTCTCATAAATTAAACACCATTGACATACCATTAAGACACACTAGGAATAAGGCAGGCATTTGATACAATTTTTCATAATTACATCACGAATAAGCATAATGAAATATGTGGTACTTAATTCAGAGGCTCCAAATATGAACAATTAAGAATGACATATTGTATATCATTCTGTTTATTTTTATTTCACCTGACTACGCAATGTAATGTATCATTGTAGTCCTGTAGTGTCATTTCTGTTTTGTGTTGCTGCTTTTCGTTGTTGTTGTTTGCCATTGAAAGCTTGCACAGGAACATCCTCTAATGTTTGTAACTATATTTTGTAAAGCTGACCTACATTTCATGTGTTCCAATTGATTACATGCAAAACATTCCATACATAGTATACATATGATACCATTTCATACCACATTACGTATCACACTGCATACCACACTAAACATATCAGATTGGAGCATATATTACTACATTATATCATATCACACTATACAAAACCTTATACAATCTGTACCATACCATATCATATATAGATTTCATGACTTAATTGCCCCATGTTTCTTTGACCATCAGAGCTTAGATAGTGGCTATGGCAATACTGGTCGCTGGGGGGTACAGAACCCAGTTCAGAACTATGCAGTAAGTGGAGGGCACTGGAATCAAGGTTTGACAGAAAATGAGGTAAAGTATATACTTTGATCAATAGATTTGGTTTTTCACCATCAGTGTACACGAAGTAAATTAGTAGTTTTCTAGGTTTCTGTGTTACATACTTCACCTCCTAAGTAATGTACAAATGTGATTTTCAACTGTGAACAGTAGTTTAATACATGCTTGAATGATTTTAGTAAGTATTAGTATATTGTTGGGGAGAATGCTTTGATTTTATTAAGTATCAGCATATTGTTGGGGAGAATACTATAATTTTAGTAAGTATCAGCATATTGTTCAGGAGAATACAGGAAAACTTTGATTAACCATCACTCATTTAACAGTAAGTTTCTGTTATCCGTCATCATCTTTTTTTTAATGTTTGAGTATCAACAAACAGACAGACATATTTAAAATTGTCCATGGATTACTTTTACACCCTACTATGCTGGAAGTGACTATACTGTATGATGGTGGAAGTGACTAATCGTCGGTGGTGGAGGAGTTGAGCTTGATCTGGCATGCCACAAACCCATCACTAACCAGTCGCTATTGTGTTACATACTGATATCAGTCGTGACAGAGTAGCCAGTGTGTTCAAATGAATGTTTTGTTTCATAATGCCCTGATTAACGTTTTCGGCATAATGTTACAACAGTGCTACTGTTCTGTATTTTAAAGCTGTATTTTGATTTCACCGCTTATATGTAGGCCTAAAAAAGTCAGGCCCATTCTCATTGATTTTATTGTTCTGTAAAATTGTTTTATTGAAGGCTTGCTTACATCTGATGATGCCATGACTGTTAAAGAACGCTATTTTCAATGTTGCCACTGCCTGGGCTGACCTTACAGTGTCTAACCTAAAGAATAGGTGGAATAAACTCTTGTCTAAACCTATTGACTGAAACTGAAGAAACTGAGACTGTTGGTGTTGACGACATTGTGCAACTGTGCAAGAATGTAGGACTAAACAGTGAAAACATTACGCCAAAAAAGTAACAGATTGGTTGGATTTTGACAAATTGTGTGGAGGCTTTGAAATAATTTTGAACGATAATGAAATTGTTTTTAGTGTGACTACTAGTGAAGAAGAAGAAATTGATGACGATAAAGGATAAGTTCTTAAACAAAAACCTACAACTAACCACTCAGAAGCAGAAACAATGTTATCAAAGTGCATCGACTGGTTTGAAGTGCAAGAGGAGGGAAATGCAACACAGATCCTACTTCTGTGTAAGATATGGAACATCGCCGCGCTAGAAAGCTCAAACCTCAAAGACGACAGAAGGAGATGACAGATTATTTTAAAGTAACGTAGATTTATAGTATTATAATACAGTTCTATAAATTACTACTTATATATTGAAGTTTATATTGATCGTTTCGTAAAATTAAATAAAGTATGTATTATTCACTTTTGAAGGATGTTATTTTCATTTTCATCCCAAGCTCGCAGTGAAATCACGTTACTGTACATATGTATTAAGAGATTTCTGTTATCCATCTATTCGGTTATCCGTCACAGCCTTGGTCCAGACTGTGACGATTAATCGAAGTTTTACTGTACTATGATACTAACAGCTGAAGGAAGGATCTAGGCATCTCTTGATCATAGATGAAGAAGACATCCCAATTCAGAAATAGACATGTCTGAATGCCTACAGCGACTTCTGATGAGCCCAGATGTATGCTTGCTTCCTGATGGATGCATTTTTTTTTTCTGTGGCTTTTTTCTGCCATAACAGCTGGTATACACTTCTTGCGTTTGTAATAAAGCCATTCAGATGGGTTTTCTTTGATCACGGTTTGTAAATTCTGCACAGAAACAACAGACCAAAATGTTTCAACCTGTAGCAAGACTGTGGACACAAACTGTCCTTTAGAGGGAAATTCAGTTTTTTATTTCAATTGTCCGAAAGCATGAAGCTGACAAAGGAAATGATGAGTACAGAGAGTGGCAAGGGCTGTTGGTACTATCAGTACATGTTTTCATAAGACGTGTCATCTTCTGGTGAATCTCATACAGTAGGTAGAATATCATTGTTCATTTAAGTATGTCTTTCATTCTCCTGATCAAAGCCTACTTCTAGATCTGACAGAATATTACTATTCAATCAAACTGTTTATTAATTCCCTTGTACTTTATGGAGGTCTGTGGTGAAATGGTCAAGCTGCCAGCCTTGCATTTTGAAGGCTGTAGGTTCGTGTTCGGATTCTGTCATTTGGTCTGTAAGTGCAGTTTATTTGGACACCCATGGAGGTCGTTGCAGAAGCTACTGCATGTGCTCTGTGGTGTGCTTTTGGCAGGCCACTGTTCAGAAAACAGACTGAACCATATGAGGCAGAACCCAGTGTAATGAAGTCCACCCTCTGGCCTGTAAACCTGTAAACATATACTTGACACATTCTATCATAACACTGGGCTGAAACTAATTCTTTATCTCTGATCTGAGACACCATCAGCTTTGTCTAACCGTAGAAGACTGCTAGAAATGAACTGTTGGTTTCATGTACTGCTTCTCTAGACTTTGTTGAAACGCCAGCTCAAGGAGGCCAGAGACACAGTGCAGAAACAGAAGCTGGACATTGAGAATTTAAAGAGCAGGCTCGATATGTCTATCTCCAAACTGACTGGCACAGAGAAGGCTTTGTCTGAATCTCTTAGAGACTATAAATTGGAGAAGGACAAGGTATAGTCTGAGTTTGTCATTGACTTTGTGGACTGTTTTGTTGATAGTTGACTGGTTGCTGGAATTTGTTGTTAGTAACTTGTTATGTGGAGTGTTGTGTTGTTATTATTAACATTACTGTGTGCAGTATATTGTTAAGCTAACTGTTGGTATATATGTTACTTTTGATACTAGAAAGAGGGTTTCTTCCTCATCTTATCTGTCTATACTGCCATTACAGTGTCAGAGAGAAGTATTATCATCTTTGGAGGATTTGATTGTTTGTTTATTACAAGATGGTACCAACAGCCTTTGCCACTCCCCATACCCATCATTTCCTTTGTCAGCTTCATGCTTTTGCACAATTGAAATAAAACTGAATTTTCCTCTAAAGGACAGTTTGTGTCCAGTCTTGTTACATGTTTAAACCTTTTGGTCTGTTTCTGTGCGTAATTTACGAACCGTGATCAAATAAAACTCGCCACAATGGCTTTATTACAAACGCGTGAAGTGTATATCAGCTGTTGTGGCGACAACAACAAGCATCCATTAGGAAGCAAGCATACACCTGGACTCGTCTCAAGTCACTGTAGGCATTCAGACATGCATCCCACTGCTTAGGGCAATAGTGGATACCGTCCTAAGTCGCTGTAGGCATTCAGACATGCATCCCACTGCTTAGGGCAATAGTGGATACCGTCCTAAGTCGCTGTAGGCATTCAGACATGCATCCCACTGCTTAGTGCAATAGTGGATACCGTCCTAAGTCGCTGTAGGCATTCAGACATGCATCCCACTGCTTAGGGCAATAGTGGATACCGTCCACATAAAAAACCTCTGGTTGCTCATTGAACCATTTGGTCATCACGGTCATGACATGACATCTGCATGGAATCTTTGTCCCTTTAGAAATTGTATAAGTTTCCAAACAAGTGAAAGTCGCATGGTGACAAATCTGGACTATAAGCTGGGTGTGGTAGAACTTACCACCTCTGCAGTGCTAATGCTCCCTTCATGAAGTTTGCTACAAGCGGAGTAGCATCATCATCCAACAGAACCACGAACAGTGAGCGACTGAGTATATGTTTCAGAAAGGACGAGAGTAGTATGTGTCCTTTTGGTGCAGTTCAAATTGTGGTTCTTGAGAAACTGAATTATTGTCCGGTTTAAACATTGGTAAATTGCAGTTTACATTTTTAGAACCGGAGGGTAAGATAAATTGGGCTATTAGAAGTTAAAGTTATTCATTGATGTTGCAGTCGATGCATTGTTGCTTTCCATTTACGTTCAGAGCTGCTACAACTGACATGATACTTAATTTCAGAGTATCCAACAAGAAGAAATCAGATGCAAAATTTGAGACCACAATATAGAATGCAGTTTGTTGCCATATTGTTGCAACACCATAGTCTGTTGCCAGATATTTATAATTTTGGTGTTTCTCCTGACAGTTCTTAAAACTGAGCTCAGAATGGAATCGCCGTATCCGCTCTGCAGAAGGACAGTCAAAAGACACCATTCACAAACTAGAGCTGAGTCGAGAAAATCTGCAACTGAAGGAACGTGAGTGTCGTAGGCTGGAGGCAGATATGAAAAACAACCAGCAGCGTCTGAGGGATCAGGAGAGGGAAATCCTCAAGCTGAAGGCAGTGGAACATGAGTACAACCAGTTGAAGGTTAGTACTGAATTGAAGCATGACAATGGCAGCTACAGGTTTGTTGCAGATGAACAAATAAAATTATATCTGGTAAAGTGTGCTTGAACACAACAGGAGTCATGTCACAGTTGCAGTATCAAGGCATTATACACTTCAATATACATTTTGCTTACCACCTTATATTTTCTTGCAGATGGAAATGCGCAGGTAGATAGACATTTGTGAGTAAAAATTCACTCTGACAACTGTTTATTACATGTGTCCTGTAAACATTCACTCTGACAACAGCTGTTTATTACAAGGGCCCTGTAAACATTCACTCTGACAGAAGCTGTTTATTACAAGGGTCCTGTAAACATTCACTCTGACAACAGCTGTTTATTACAAGGGTCCTGTAAACATTCACTCTGACAACAACTGTTTATTACAAGGGTCCTTAGTCATACTATAACTGCTAGCCATTCCCCCATAACACCAAGTTTTGTAGTGCTAACTAAGAAAACAAAGTTGATGCTTCTGCCCAAAGTAAATCACCCACTATTCACAGAGCACCTACAGATGCACCAGAGTTCTATATCTGGGTTTTTTAAATCATCCAGCATTCACAGAGCCCTTCCTTACAAGCAAGCGCATCAGGGTTGATTAAATCATCCTTCATGCTCATTAGGCATTTGATAAATGACCCAGCATCTACAGAGCACATACAAGTGTATTAGGGTTGAATAAATAGACTTCATTTACAAGGCACCTACAAGCACATTTAGGTTTCATAAATCACCCTTCATTCTACAGGATACATCAGGGTTTCATGATTCTCCCGTCTGTTACAGAATCAGACTTGTGCTCTAAAAGTAGTCACACGTATAGATAACACTTGAGTTCCAAGCGAGTGAGTGTAAACAAAAGACACTACAACACAACACTTGTTGGTACTTAAGGGTTTCATTGCTTTCAAATGAGTCATAATTTGTATAATCCAAGTGCAACATAAAAATCAATAGGTTCAACACTCCATAATTGCACAGTGATTTTAATGTTGAATTTGGTTATATTGTTGAAAGCTTGATATTACTTTAGATTTGTTTCATTGATCTATGTAACTAATGTGTTGATTATAATTTCAGGAGAAGCTGGATGACAGAGAGCATGAGTTGTTCAGCCTAAAGTCTGACATGAAAGAGAAGGATCACCTAATTAAAAAACTGAAAGAAGATTATGAGCGACAGCTGGAGGATCTAGATCGCGAATACACACAAGAAAGAGATGATCTAGAAAACCACGTAGAACAGCTGAAATCACAACTATTCTCAGCCCATGACAGGCAGGTGTCCTTGACAGACAATATGACATCTGACCTTGCTACCATGTTGAAGGAGAAGGATGATATTATAGCACAGCTAGAGGACAAGGTAAATAGTCTGCCAGAATTGGTTTCTTGAAGGATTCATGTTTCATCGTCTTAAGCGATGTGCTGCAGAAAACATTAAATTCTATAATATTTAATTTCTATGTTCTGATATAGTATAGGGATTTGATACTAAAGACTGCTGATCAATAAAATACTGTCAAATTGACTTTGCACTTAACGGTTACCATGGAAACCAAGATAAACAGTGGCCATATTGGATTTCTTAAGTATCATCTAAAACAGTAATTTTTTAATTTGCAGGCTCAATGTTTGGTGCATATGTGCATAAATAGACCTCTTACATTCCGACAGAAGCTTTTAACGATATCGCTTGGCTTTTTTTTTGTTTTCATCATTTAAAAAAATTTCAACATTTTCCTTGGCAATTTTTGTGGTTTTTTGACTACTGCACAAAAACTAAATCTTAGTTTTTTTTAATGCTTGATACGTAATGTAAGTAATACAGTGAAGAATAAGTATGCACAATTTCATTATAATCAAATAGTTGTTGAGAAGTTAGTTAGTTAGTCGACAGATCATCCTCATTGCACATCGAACCATTCAATCCATAAGTGCTCTGATCCCCTCCTCAGCAAATCCTGCAGCATGTAGCGGCTAACGGCACCAATTCTGTGTTGGTTTATCAATCTTCTTTGGCTTCCTGCATAGTGTTCTTGTTTGGCCACACCTCTTTTAATTTGCTGTTCTCGCAGTCTGACCATGGTTGTAGATTCGCAGTCATCACTTGGTTCTCGCAAAAGTCTTACATCTTGTAGAGCATTCAGAATGTCAGCCTGGTCCATGGCACGGCTGCCTTCCACATTAGCTTTACCTGTGAGCTTGTCAGCCCACTCATTTCCTTGTACTCCCGCATGCCCTGGCACGAAGATGAAACTAATCTCTGTCAGCCGAGACCGCTCCGGAGACAGCAACCACTCTCTTCAGATCCACCCCGTCTCTATCCTCTTGAGCATGCTCATTGAGTCGCTAAGGAAACATGCCCTAGTGAATGTCTGTGTCTCAAGCCATGTTACTGCTTTACTTACTACCATAACTTGCATAGTTAGGCTACTTGTAGTCTCAACAAAAGCACCAGAGTCCTCCTTCACAATTTTCCCTCCGGCCCACGCAGTAAAGGCCCATGAGCTTCTCAGATGTCTGACGACCGACCCACCTGTGTAAATGACAGCATCACCATCTAACAGATTCTCGAAAATCAACGCTTCTACTTCTGCCTCCACAGCAGCCAGATTTTCTTGTCTGCATTTTCTGTCTAGTTGGATGCAAACTGAAAATTACGTACAGAAATCTGTTGGCACTTGTACCCACTCCTCACCAGGTTCTAAGTCCTCCAGTGAAAACACCTGTTGAAGAATGTCTTCGGCTTGACCCATCCACGCCCTTCCTCTTTTTAACCTGCTGCCCTTCACCTTCCTAATTTCACTATGCAGTGGATGTTGTGTGTTTGCGTTAACTCTGAGGTAGGCATGTGCTCTGCAAATTTGTAGTCTGTCTTCAATGGTTGGAAAATCAAGAAGGTAGCGCATCGCCCTTCATGCTGTGTCTCTTGATCATCCAAGAATAATGCTCATAGCTTCGTTTTTTATCTTTTCCATCCTTTCTATCTGCTTATGGCTGAGAGTCAAGATCACTATCGCATACTCAAAAACAGACATGACCTGCCCCTCATATAGGAGGCGTAGATGGCGCTGCTCACAGTTTGCTGCCGCCATCATCCACATTGCAGCCAAACCCTGCTTGGCCTTTGTTATCACCTGGTCTATGTACTGCTCATAAGCAAGGCTTCGATCAAAACGTATCCCCAGGTAATTCATTGCCTGCGTTCTTTCCACAGTCTCTGAACACAGAGTAACAGTTGGTGTTGGAGTGTTGACAATATGATTATTCAAAGAGAACCATGTCACTGTTGCCTTTGTTGGGTTGACCATTGCCACAGCTGGTGGGAAAACACCTTGCTTCTCTAGCTGGCTTGATATTTTTCTGGCATTTAACTTTTCCAGCAGTTTGCCTAGTGTATTCTGCATGGTTATTACTCGATATCCCTGAATTTTTGTGTGGTCTTTGCCAGGCTTCGGCAAGGGAATCAGATAGCTGTGTAACCACTCCTCCTTAATGCTAGCACTCCCTATACTGTTGTTGTACATGACTGCTAGTTTCTCTAGCTCGTTGTCGGTACACCTATTGATGTCGTATCTTATGCCTTCTGGTCCCTGGAGCGCTGTTTTTTGATTGTTGAAGCACAGCTATTTAAGTCTGAAACGTCTTAACCCACCTCGTATGCCTTGTCGCTTGCGGCCACCACGTTGGCCCCGTCGCCATGTTTTGTTGACTGCTGTCCGCACGGAACAAACAAATTGTTCCGCCATGTTGAAAAGACTGAACACTACAGAACCACACATGCTGCGAAAATTTACTCAAGGATTGCTTCGCTCAATGCACGAAACTCTGTAGCATCAGCGCAGATCTTGAGAAGAAACTCCTGATTTTACATCCTGGCACACAAATTACACATAGGAGATGAAAATATCCATCTCCTACGCGAAAAGGAAATGGTAACAAAAACAACGCAACTGTCCTTTGCCATCTTGACCGGAAGTAAGTTGTTGAGAAGTTGTTGAGTTGATAAGTTGTTGAGAAAAATGTACCTAAGTATAAAAAACTGGCATAATGAGAAAACAGGGAAAAAACAAATTATTTTCATGTATCTTTGTTGTTGTTTTTTTAAAATACTAATAAAGTTATGTTAATGCTAAAATAAGTTATTTTACACAGGACAAACTGTTTCTAACAGTATGTGACAATTAGAACAATTCTGCTGCATATGCAAGACCTTCCTCAAGGGCATGCAGCTTCCCTTGTCTCTTCAGTTTGGCTGTTCCTACACTGTCGCATCTTTTAGTTTGCTTGACCTTCAAGCTATTTCTATCTTCTGAGTTTCTTCTGACACACATCTACTAAGTAGTTTAGTGTCAGACAGCCTGTCATAAATTAGCAAAAGATAGTTCTCTAGCTTGTCATGGTTGAGCCATATGCGTAACATCTTGTCAATTCGGCGTCTTAATCGGTTGCCAAGCATAAGCATAACAAAACGGTCATCTTGGAAAAAATTGAATGCCCACGTGATCAGTTTCAGCCAGTGGGAATCACGCATTGCTACGGTCATGTGTAGTGTTTTATATATGGAAGTTTCTGGAAGATTGTTGAGTCGAAAGAAACAGCTGTATATCGGAGAGTTCGCATTTATACAATTCTGAAGATGTCCGACAATGCAGGAGAGATCATGACATTAAAATGGTGTATGGCACATGTGGTTACCTCTTTACACAGAAACCGTTGCTATGGTTTGAAAAACGTCAATTTCATAAACATTTTCAATAAGTAGACAATTTGACACCTAGGCTAGGTTAAGTAAAATATGAATATTGCATTAAAATAACATTTTTTAAACAAAAACAAATACCGAATCTGATAGACGACATACTGAGATGTGTAAAAATGAACTATTCCAAAAATAGCCGACCTGACTCAAAATTGTTAATTTTTGTACCGCACATCACCTTAAATGTGAACATTGACACCAGATTGTAATGGTATTAAATAAAGTACATATCTCAGAGGGAATATACAGTATATTTCTATATTCACCAGTTTACTAGGAAATCTCATAACATATCTGTATATTTGATTAATTTGACCAATACATCTGTATTTAATTTATTAATTCACCAAATGTCCCACCTCTGTGTCATGGTTCACTGTCTAATTTACCTGTAACATATGTCTGTGTCTTGAGTATCTCATTCCAGCAAGTTGGTGATGCTGCTGTTGTATACTGGAGTCTGATTGTTGTCTTGGTTGACACAAGTTGTAGCTTGCATGGCTAAATTTGTTACATGAATATTTGTATAACTTATTACTTCCTCTTTATGTACTAGCATGTGTGACCGTGTTTCTTGTAGCAGTTGCTTAGGTGGGACAACTAAACAAAGGCATATGTCCCTATTTATGACAGGCAGACACTGTCCTAAAACTGTTGACTTATGTATAGGAGTTAATACTAGAGAAGGGTCTGATAGTATAGAGACTGGGGCTATGGTCATGGGGCAGGAGACAGGTATATGAGTCTTACACTGAGTGTAGACAAGTTAGGTTGCAGGAAAGACTAGGTATCTTGCCACACGAAAACACCTGCCAGTTTTGTTTGAAAGCAATATCCTCCAGTGAAATTAAGCTGCAGCTCTCAAACACCACGCCCACAGCAAAAGAAAATTCTGGAGAGGTGGATCAGAGGAATAAATTCTGAAAGATACACTATTGCAAAGTAATAGCAGAGTTTTTGAGTGTTTGACAGTGTGTAGTCCCATATCAATTAATGGTTTTTTTTGTCCAGTGTTGAAGGAGTCTCAGAGTGATGTAGAATTTATTACTTCTCATGGTTTGCCCTTAGAGAATAAAGGTGTGAGCTTCGCTAAGGGAAGGTTCTTGTGCAGGAACTGGTTTATGGACTTGTTTCATGATGAATCAGATTGATCAGCAGAAGCTTAAAAAGCATGGTTTTATGGCTCCCAAACTAGTCTCTCTCTCTATTTCAACAGCCCCATCCACCAAAGTGAGGTGGACATTTCCGTCACTGCCTTAAATTGTTGCTCTGGTGACCACACCAGTTATCCTATTTTGGAATATTGCCCCATATATAGTTTAACCCAACAAAGTGAGTACGTAAACTTGTTGTGGGAAGTAAACATGGCCTATGTGATATCAGCTACATCACTCATTGGGTGCCAGTTTTATCTATACCCATATGTGGCCAGCAACATATACTCACTGTGACTCTAGCAGTGGAAGTGGGTCTCTGACTTCATTGATTCTGTTTCTCAACTCTCATCTTGAACACTCAACTTTCTCATCATGATCATTAAGTTGGTCAGCCCACAGAATAGTGTTGAAGTCACCTGATCATACATCTTCACTGTTCTCAACAATTCTCTTCAGCCCTGCAAATGTCTGAACCCCAATGTCCTTGCATGCCTGTGTAGTGCTATTGTATCTTAGATATTCTCTATTTCTGTGTATACTAATTTTGTATATTTTGACCTTTTTAAACCGTCAATATTAATTTTTTCTAAATGCACTCAGAAGTAGATTCTTCTTCTTCTTCTTCTTCTTCTTCTTCTTCTTCTTCTTCTTCTTCTTCTTCTTCTTCTTCTTCTTCTTCTTCTTCTTCTTCTTCTTCTTCTTCTTCTTCTTCTTCTGCATTCATCCGGGGTGCTTTTTCAGATGTAATTGCGGTGTATTGTTATGCACCCTTGGGCCTAGACCCTTAGGCCAACACATCCGACTTTTGCGTGTGTTTTTGACCAGGTTAGCATTAGAAGTACATTTATTTTAGTATCTTCATAATTGTATAATTGTTGAGTGTGCTTCTTCATACTTGTTCATTCATTTAAGTAAACTTCACTTGCCGTTTACCATGTTCAGTTACTTCTCATCACTTACATGTTCATGAATGCATTCACTATATCAAGATATGGCCCACCCATCACCTTTCCCATTGCAGTTCATTCATTCATTTGTAGAAACACATCCCCAGAAATTGTGACTCTTGTTACGGCCAAAATAGTAGAGGCTTGGTCAACATTGTGAGTGAGCGCCCCCCAAAAAATGTATGTGGTGTATCATGTACTATGTGCACATAAGAGTGTATATGATATACTAAAGAACAAATACTTCATCCTTCATGCATTCTTTGTGTTGTATATACCCTGGCGAATAGGGAGATTTACTGTATGCATAGCATGTTTGTAATACATTGTACACTATTAACCCAACCTGAAAGATACACTTGTGTGAGCTTAGTAATACAATATGTCCTCCTCTCCAGGTAATTGAAGCTGACAAGAAGCTTGTGGATTTGTCCAATGAGTTGCACTTAGAGATGGGTGAAAATGCTGATCTGGCTCATACAATTGAGATGTTACAGAATGAAAAACTCCAACTTATTGCTATGGCCGATGAATTTGAAAACCAGCTAATGACACTGAAAACAACCATTTCTGGCTTTGAATCTGACAACTTTGCCCTCCGGAAACAGATGGAGGAGCTTCACAAGAACAACAAGCAACTGTCTGATAGCCTGAATGCTGTGAAAAATGGTAAAGACACAGGGACAGCATCAGCAATGCGGGGTGATGAAGATAAAGAGAGACTCAACAAGACCATCTTGGAATTGAACAAACAGATCAAAGACTTGCAGGTATAGCAGATTAGTACATGTCACTATTGAATTCAGTTGTCGTCTGGAGTGTGATCTTGTTTTATAATTAACTAGCTGACCCGGCCCGGCTTCGCCCAGGCCCTGGAGGGGATCTATCTATCTATCAGTCAGTCTGTCTGCTTGTTTGTCTGTCTGGCTGGCTGACCCGGCCCGGCTTCACCCAGTCCCTGGTGGGGAGCATCTCATTTAATTCATATAAGTAGTCATATAAGCTCTCCCGTTCCCGACTATCTGTCTGTCTGTCTATCTGACCGGGCCCGGCTTCACCCAGTCCCTGGTGGGGAGCATCTAATTTAATTCATATACGTAGTCATATAAGCTCTCCCGTTCCCGACTGTCTGTATGTCTGTCTGTCCCGGCCCGGCTTCACCCAGTCCCTGGTGGGGAGCATCTAATTTAATTCATATAAGTAGTCATATAAGCTCTCCCGTTCCCGACTGTCTGTCTGTCTATCTGTCTGACCGGCGTGGTTTCGCCCAGCTTTTGGCGCACAGTAACTTAAAAGAATGTCCTTCCACACACCATTCAATGAAAACTGTAGAAAAAGATGGGTTAAAATGTTATGCATAATGCATTATTTTTATGCCAACTGTAAAAATACCTTAAAGATTATATCATTATTTAATATAACTCATATGCCTAAAAATAACTATAGACAAAGAGTGTAAAAATAGTGCAGGAAAGTCCAACAATATGACTATAAAGTATTTAGAAATGTTATTAAAAGTTATGCCCCTTGAAATAACTTTTCTAGAGTGAAGTGCCCCTGCTATATAGACATTATATAATGAAAATGGAAAAGTAAATGTTATTAAATAAGTAGAAGATTTTACATTCAGAAATTATTATAGTCGGTTGCACAGGAATGAAAGGAAGACGTGTAGAAAATTTCATCTCAATCGGATGTACCGTTATCGAACGCATCCAAATCCTCAAACCCACAAACAAACAAACATACAGTCTCTTTTATAGATATAGATTAGGTTTAGTTGAAACAGTGATACAAAAGGTGCTTTAGTAAATGTTGCAATGTCAAAGTTGTTATGAATAGTCATTGCATTTAAAACACCTTCTGTACCCAGCTTTGCGTCACAAACTGCATTGTTAGCACAGAGAACAGTTTATTTTATAGAAATATTGTACTTGGTGGGTGCTACATCTCACATCACATCACATGCCAATAGTTTCATCAACAGTTTACTGAATGTCAAATACACTACAACTTCGATTAACTGTCACCGTTATGATCAGGGCCGTAATGGATAACCGAATAGACAGATAACAGAAATCTCTTAATACATATGTTCAGTCATGTGATTTCACTACGGACTTGGGACAAAAATGAAAATAAAATCCTTTAAAAGTTAATAATATGTACATGTTGTATTTAATGTTACAAAACGATCAATATAAACTTTAGTATAAGAGTAGTAATGTACAGAAATGTATTGTAATACCATAAGCCTACATCACTTTAAAATAATCTATCTCCTGTGTTTTTGAGGCTTTGGTTTTTTGCACGGCGATATTCCATATCTTATGCAGAAGTAGGATCTGTGTTGCATTTCAAACCAGTCAATGCACTTTGATAACATTGTTTCTGATTCTGAGTGGCTAGTTGTAGGTTTTTGTTTAAGAACTGATCCTTCATTGTCATCAATTTCTTCTTCTTCAATGGTAGTCACACTAGAAATAAGTTCATCATTGTTCAAAATTATTTCAAAGCCTCCACCCAATTTGTCACAATCCAACCAATCTATCACTTCTTCTGGCGTAATGTTCGCACTGTTTAGTTCTACATTGTTGCAGTTTCACAATGTCATCAACACTAACAGTCTCAGTTCCTTCAGTTTCATCAGTAGGTTCGGGCAAGAGTTTATTCCACCCATTCTTTAGGTTAGACACAGTAAGGTCAACCTAGGCAGTGGCGACATTGAAAATAGCGTCCTTTTGTTGATACTCACACATTTTTTAAAGACGAGGACGGATAACAGAAACTGACGGTTAAACGAGTGACGATTAATCAAAGGTTTACTATATTGTTATTTTAAGATATGATAGTCCTGTGGCAGAAACTATCATCCAGGCGTGAGGTGTTAGTCCCTCATTCATACATGTTCTGGGCCATGGCATAATTAGGTGGGGTGAGCAGTTGCCTTTCCATGCCCCTTCTGAGATCATTTCCAGAAAATTCTGAAAATAACCTGGTACCCATATTATGAGATTGGATACCCCAAAGCCGTTCTTGTTGGCAAAAGAATCCTGCCATAGCTGATGATTGAACCTGGCCCACTGTCTTTAAGGGTGTAATTTGGACAAGTTTGTATCAACTTTGTCTTGACCGAAAATGTTATTTAATAAGTTGTGCTTAAATTATTTTGTTTAGAGTCAGGTCTTAGATATGACTGAGCTACCATAATGCAGCATACGATACTACCTGCTTTCTGCCGATTGTTCGGCGGTGCTTACCAAACCTGACAACCCACATGGTGCGAGGAAATAAACCTAAAGACAAAATGTCATGGCAGGGCAGACCAGGCCCTAAGCCTTGGTTGGCAGCTGGTCTAGGATCGAAACTCCGACAGGCGGACAGTTAGAGTATTGCTTTGCTGATTCGGCAGCTTCTGCAGCTTGTCTTGTTCCAGATGTATTGCTGTTACCTTTCCTCTGGAGTGAACTAGGCAGGCCGAGAGAGGGATCATGCTGCATGGGCAACACATGGTCTCTATATTATAGCCCAGGCTTTGTGCTATGGAGAGGTATATCTCCATCCCTGGTCTTAATCAGTCTCGGAATCAAAGCGAGAGGTAGCAGTTACGGGTTATAAGTCCTTGTCAGTTGGCGTAGACATGGGATGCCACAGGTTGCCTCTGATGGTGGGAGATACCTACAGGTGTCACTGATTAGCTACCGCCCGCCTCAACTGGGCAGCCCCCAGCCAATTGGGTGCTGATCCGCCGCAGCCTGCCTGCTTCAATGCAGCCTGGAACGTAAGAACCACGTGTCCAGGATTTTCCACTGACTTGACGAATATTGACAATGTGAGACAAACAGCTGAGATTGATGCCGAACTCAGTCGTCTTAACAGTGATATTGCTGGCCTGCAGGAGACTTGCCTCGCTGAGGAAGGGTCAC
Source organism: Cepaea nemoralis (assembly GCA_014155875.1). Taxonomy (NCBI): domain Eukaryota; kingdom Metazoa; phylum Mollusca; class Gastropoda; order Stylommatophora; family Helicidae; genus Cepaea; species Cepaea nemoralis. The sequence goes on from JACEFZ010027417.1 coordinate 447,234, forward strand.
TCAAGGGAAAACAATTGCATATTTTTTTGGGAAGGATAGAGAGCAGGCAGAAAAAAAGGCAACATGGTGTGGGCTTTGCAGTGAAGAATTCGCTACTGGGAATGATTGAAATTCCAGCTGGAGATAATCAAAGACTATTATCCCTGCGCTAGGCAACCTCTTGTGGTTGTGCCACCATTATCACTGCATATGCACAGACACTCACTTCCCCTGATAATATGAAGGCTTCGTTCTATGAGGAGTTAGACTCTGTGATCAAGGCAGTTCCAAAATCCGACTACATTTATATGCTCGGTGATTTCATTGCTTGTGTGGGCAAGGACTCGAGTTCATGTCCAGTGTGCCTTGGGAAATACAACATCGGTCGCATGAATGAAAATGGGCAAAGGCTGCTGGAGCATTGCACCAGAAATGACCTATGTATTACTAGCTCCTTGTTTGAAACAAAAGAACCATATAAGGTCAAATGGAAACATCCAAGATCTGGCCATTGGCATCAGCTGGACTTTATCATAACACAGAGACAACATCTGCGAAGAATTCTTGGTATTAAGTGGCAAGACAAAATCACAAATACTGAAGTATTGGAAAGATCAGGTTGTGTGACAGTTTATTCCATGCTCATTCTTCGTAGACTTAGATGGATAAGACATGTTAGGAGGATGGATGATGGTAGAATACCAAAGGACATCTTTTTTGGTGAATTACAGATGGGTAGGAGATCTCAGGGTTGGCCTCTACAACAATACAAAGATGTGTGTAAGCGGGACATGATTGATACAGGCATTGATAATGCACATTGGGAGCAAGTTGCCGCTGAATGTGTTGCATGGAGTGCAAATATCAGAAATGGAATAAAGACAAGGGAGAAAATTATTACATATAAGTCACACAACGAGCGTGTGAGATGTAAGATCATGCATGATGGTGGAAATGACCATGTGTTCACATGCATCCATTGTGGACGAACATTTACAGTGCGAATTGGCCTTAGCAGTCACATTCGCCACCGCCATGGGTTGTAGTTATTAAGCCTTTTTGAAGCACAATGTAACAAACTATCGTCTGTCAAGACGGCAAGGTGCCAACAAGAACAACAAATTATTTTGTTGTAGTGGTATGCCCAGCTTTGCAAATTGGCATGTTTTCTCATTGCCTGTGATGTTGCAGTGAGCTGGTATCCTTTTAATCATGCATTTGTCAAAGTTTGGGATCACATTTTGAAGGAAAAGAATAATATAATTTAGTCTCTTGGAAGATACTTATAATATAGTAACATATAAAGGCAGGAAATCAGACCCTTTCCAAATAACATCTGGCTTGAAACAGGGTGATGCACTATCGCCGCTACTCTTCAATCTGGCTCTAGAGAAAGTTGTAAGGAAGGTAAAGGAGGAATGTGATAATTGGAGGAACATCCAAGCTGCTTGGTTATGCAGATGATATAGATATTATAGGGCAAAGTGAACAAAAGACATTGGAAATATTGACTCACTTAAAGGGAAAAGCCCAACAGATGGGGCTGGTTATCAACCAAGATAAGACAGAATATATGGTAATTTCAAGAGACGGAATGGCTAAAAACTCTGGCCACATACAAATAGATAATATGACCATTAAAAGAACGGAAACATACAAATACCTGGGTACAATCTTCAACTGCTCCAACATCATAAGGGAAGAAATACAAACTAGAATCAACTCTGGAAATAAGATATACTATGCACTACAACATCTACTAAAATCAAAGGCGCTATCTCGTAACACCAAAATCACAATATACAAAACACTGATCAGACCAGTTGTGCTGTATGGCTCTGAAACCTGGAGTACAACGAAAGGAGACGAAGCCTTGTTACAAACCTTTGAGAACAAAATTTTAAGACGCATCTTTGGACCCATTAGGGATACACAAAGTGGAGAGTGGAAAAGAAGAAGTAACAAAGACATTTATGATTTGTTTAAGTCCCCGCTAATCACTGGTATCATGAAGGCTAATAGACTACAATGGCTGGGGCATATAGAAAGAATGGAAGATAATAGGGAAACAAAACTCGCTTACACTCAGGAAATAAATGACCGTAGACCCTGAGGTAGACCAAGAAGGCGGTGGAGAGATAATACATGTACAGACCTACAAGCACTTGGAATCAACGACTGGCAAGAGAAGGTCCACCAGAGAGACGAATGGAGACTGGATTGTATTTGCAGCAAAGAACCTCAATGGCTTGGAACGCTGAAGAAGAAGAAGAGTTTGGCGCACTTGGTGCTAGTTTAATTTGTTTAATTAATCCGCACTCTAGATCAGTATGCTAGCTGCTTGACCTCCCAAGGCATTTCCCAGTACCTATTTTATCTAGGTCAACTTGGTGCCCAGGTTCATTGTAAACTCTGCCTCCATGACCAGCAGGCCAGCCACTGGCTTCCGTTTTGTTAAAATTAAGTTAAAATTATTAGCTGTCTCTGAGTATTTTTATTTGGTTCTGAATAAATATTTCTGCTGTTTTCCAAAGCTTCTTTAGTATTGAAATTTTTGCAAATTTTGCCTGTCATAATTGTTGCAGAACAAATACCAGTTTTTTAAATGGATGTGATCACCAGGCTCACAATTTTCACTTGTATTTCTGACTGAGTCATTAGTGTAGACATGTGTTCAGTATGTTTAAGCAATTGTGGATATGTGTCTGACTGAGTGCCTTTGCTGTCAGTACCTTTTTCAAAGGATTGAAACCCACACAAACATCTTCTATTCCATAATGGTATATTTTTGTTGTTGGGAACTCACAAGTTAAAATTTATTATTATTTGTTTTTGGGTGGGGGTAAGTATAATACAGTTGATTTACTTCTGTCTAATCCTAGAAGGTTTCCTTTATTACATGTGTTGCTTCATTGCTCTTTGAGGTTGTTTTCAGATTGTCATATCTGTCCTTCATTTATTCCAGTTCTGTTATATTTTCCACGTGACTAATTGTAGTAAGTTTATTTATCAAAATTTTACTTTGTAACTATTGGCCATAATGCATTCCATGATAAATCTGACTCTTCTCATATGTCTCACTTGTAAATTATGTTTTAATTCAGTGCTCGCCAATTTAAAATACAGCAGACTGGGCATGGGAGGAAGAAACCCTACAATCAGTCATAGCATCACTTCTGGTATGATTTATTCCTAGCGTTGAATACATATGTGTCTTTGCATCTCAAGCACAATACAGTTACCAGTGTTAATTAACATACAAGTAAACCAATTTGTTTGTTGTTCACAGATACAACTAGACAAGACTGAAAGTGAAAGTCACAACAGGATCACTGTGGGGAATGGTGATTTTCAGCCAGATCTCCTTGACATCATTCTGACAGTTGATTCGGACCTGAAACAAGTGAATATCATGTTACATCAGTTGCGTCAGAACTTCGACCTCTATATTGGTTCACTGAATGAAGGGAACCAAGAAAAAGCTATCAAGCTGGCAGATCTCGTGGAGGACATTGGGCAGAGATGTCATACCATACAAGATACACTGCATGAAATGTCCGAAGTGGTAATTTCTCCCAGTGAGTCTGACTACAAGCATGAGATTACAGTCAGTGCAGATTCAAACAGTAACACTGTTATGGAAGAGTACAAATTTCTGAAGACGAAATTTGATCTGTGTGGTTACTGAACTTAGAAAAGTTAAAAAGGCTCTCAGGGATATGGATGGTTCCCATGACTCTGTCAGAATTGAAGATCTCAAGTCTAAAGATAAGCTGACAAGTTTTGAATTATCCTGTAAGCAGCAGATTGCTGAGCTTGTGACTCGACTAGATGGACTTAGTGCTAAACTTGGTAACCATCAGCCTGGTTGTGTGCAAGAGAATGTCTTGTCTTCATTGTCTGAAGGCTTGCCTGATACTGTCAGAGAAATTGAGAGACAACTCAATGAACTGGGAACTAGGATTTCATTACTGGAGCAACAAGTTGCAAATCAACAACAGCCCACCACAGTCTCTCCATGTAGGACAATAGCTGATGCTGGCAGCACATTGGCTCAACTACATGACATTAAACGGCAGTTACAGGACACCAGTTCCAAAATAATGAACCTCAGCTTATTCCCCTCTACCTCTGGTTTGATCACCAGTTCTGCACTGCAAGCTAAAGTGAAGACATATGAGAATAGAATAGGAGCCCTCATAACCAAAGATCAACCTTCAGATAGTTCTCTGGGCACCTCCCATGAAAACAACTGTCCGGCAGTTGTTGATGCAGCAGCGGCCGGTTTCTGTAACTACCTTCACGAGATACGAAAGCGGGTGTTAGAGATTGGAGAACAGCTCGATTCTTTGGATGAGGATGATGAAGATTCAGATGATGAGGATGAAGGAGAACAGACAACTGTTGAAGAGATTCGTGGAAAACTGGCTGAGTTAACTGAGTCTATAGAACAGCATTCCAGATTAACCACCTCTGACTGGGCTTTGCTGCGGCTCATGGTTCTGCAGAAAGCCAATGTCAAAGTTGCACATGATGGTTTGGAATCTGCACAAGCAGACTGTGCCACTGACGAAGACAAGTTGAAGCTGTATGCTGATAGGCTGTCACTGGAAGCTGTGATTTTATCAGAAATGGCCAGCATTCTTCAAACAAGAAACTTTCTCCAACCAGAAGATGTACTGTGTAGAGAAATTGATTCTCTGAACAGTAAGATTCTACGTCTTCATCAGTGCCTGGACACTGAAATTAAAACTATGCATTTTGATGATCCACAGGCTGACCTTCTGTCATCGTTTGTAGAGTTAATGGCAGAGAAATTACTAGTAAATGGACATTTATGCAGTGGTATCTCAGATGACAAAACACATAGTGTCAGTGACTCTTCCTCGTCCTTACAACCAGTGCTGCTAGCAACAGAAACCCTTGTACGATCTCAGATTGATTCCTTCATCAGTAACAATATGGACAAAACCGCCAGCGAAATCCTTAATCTTCCTACTCATCTCACAGCACGGACCATAGTTCAGGGAGAGCTGACCTACTGTTTGAGTCAGCTCAAGAGTAGACTGGAGATGAATCCAGACATCCTGACACCAGGACCCGTCAACTATCAGTTCATGTTTGAAAGGTTGTCAGACAGGCAAAGAACAGTGTTAGATACTTTAGACTGTTACTCCAGTCAAATTATTCATTCTTTAGCTGTGATTATTTTCAAGGAAAGTGAAGAAATGACGATTGTTGAGGGTCCAGAAAGTGTTCTTGAGGCAATGTGCTCAGAGATATCTACTATAATAGAAAAGCACATACAGAATTTTAAGGAGAAGTACCGTACAGCAATGGATACACATTCTGCTCGAAAGTATGATATCATTGTTGATGAGCTGCGCAGCTCCCGGGAAGCTGTCCTCTCCCAGATCAAAGCCCGGCATGAGACTTATGCCAAAGATCCAACATCTGTCAGGGACTCCAGCCTTGATATCCCAGTGCAGTCACTGGATAATACGATCAATAACTTTGGAGAGATAATAGCTCTGAAAGCAGTTGTTGTTGCAACCACACATTTCCTGTCAGAACTGCTGACAATGGGCAGTGCTGTCTTATCAGATCTGACACTTGACCAAGACTTGTTGAATGATGATGGGTGTGGTCTGGAGAAAGGTGTCTCAAACTTTGTCAGTGCTTTGTGTAATGCATTGCACAATGAAGCTTTGTCAAAAGAGCGCTTAGCAAGTCAGATGAATGCAGGTCAACAATGGTAGTGAAGATAGTCATCTGTTGTCAGACAGCATTGAAAACATTGTGCTTCATGTTCCCAACCTGTCTCAACATGTCAACCAGCGGCCTGGACGCATGGAAGTCATAGTCAGAGAAGCTGTCTTGAATGCACAGTTGACATTCTCATTATTTAAACAGAAATTACTGCATGATCAGGAGATCAACCACCTGAAAGCCAGGCGGCCCATCAGAACACGGCCAGAGTTAAGTGCGGAGGAGAGCAGAGACTCCGATGATACACTAGATCTACAAACAGATTTCCAGGTAACATTGTTCTCATCAGTTAGATTAATTTTCCAATGTGTCATGTGTAGGTCACTGATAAGTTGCTAGTTCCAATAAGGATGACATGTGCTCCTCTTATTAATGATTGATTGATTGATCTAGGAACCGACATCACATCATTTGGGACATTCCCATAGGCACTCCGTCCCCATCCTCAGCAGCCAGCGAAGAGTTCCAACACCAATAGTACCAGTAGCAATCTGATTGTATGTCCGTCTCACCTTGCGTAGAGCGTCGGCCAGATCCCCTTGTCACTCCTCGCTGCCTCATTCTTGCCAGACCATGATGATCCATTTGCTCCTCCGAGGTGTACACGTGCTCCCACAAGGCCGCAACCATGTCAGCTTTGTCATGCATCAGTACTCCACCAAGTTTTGCAGAGCCAGCTGAACTGTCCGCCTGTTCATTCCCCAGCACACCGGCATGCCCCGGTGAAAAGATCCAGTCGATGCTTGCCACCCGTGACCTCCGAAGCGAAGCAAGCCACTCTGCACGAAGCATGCCTGCCCTTACCTTCCTCAGCATGCTTTCAGTGTCAGTTACAATCACAATGTGTGTGTGTATCGTATTCCCGATCCAGCGGAAAGCTGCAGTGACCGCCTCGACCTCCATTCTTAAGCTAGATGTTGTGGTATCATATGCCAGGCTCTCCTGCACCAAACATCGGCCATTAGCTTTTGCTATGAACCCCCAGGCACTTCTCCTACCTCTCAACACCGAACCATCTGTGTAGATAATCACATCACCCGAGCGAGCATTATCCTGAATTAGTTGTTGGATTTCCACTTCCCTGGCCACTCCCTGCACTCCCGGCTCAATGTGATTATTATAACTCTGCACAAGTCTGACTGCTCTGCTGGCACTCTGGCCCACCCCTCTCCTCGCTTAATGTTCTCCAAGATGCACACATGTCTGATCGTATCCTCCGCCTGAGCCATCCATGATTTCCCTCTTATCAGTCGCTGGCCCTTAACTGTGTCCAGTGCCTCATGCAAAGAGTGGTCTGTGTCTGCAGCTACTCTGAGGTATGCCTTAATTTATTGTTAATTGCACAGTCATCAGTCTTGCAGGGACTCGTGCAACTTAGTGGATAGTAGAGTGATTTGTGAGCACACTGATACTGGTTCAATCCCCAGCTTTTACTAGACCACTCATATCACTGATCTTCTAACCTCTTAGAGTGGGTGGATGGGATTTTTGTAGGCAGAAAATGTGGTGAGACCTGTCACTTGACTAACCTCTCAGTGGGGCTGATTTGGAATTGACTATTCCCCGTTCTTACTGGGACATAACTTTTGTTTGGAATGTTGTCTACTTTTGTGATACTAAGTGTTATCCAAATCTACTTAATTTTTATGACTAGTTATGTCAGTCTTCTCAGTACTGACATGGTTATTACATTCTGTATAACGAGGCAAGAATAACATTCCAGAATGATGATGATGTCATTATGCTGGCTTCAAACCATTAGCTAAATGCTAACACTGCAGTTGGAAGTTACCTATCAGCAGAAAACACTATCCCTAGCTTAGACAGCTGTGAGCTAGCTAGTCTGTGCATTCTGAACTCCCTGTCACAGAATCAGCACCAGCATTGAGTCTCAACTCTGTGAATTTGGAGAAATCTTATGCTGTCTTTGTGTGTATTTATTGTCCTTGTTATTTTACTGCAGTTTTCTTTTCAGTCTCCTGCTTGTTTTTCCTTGGTGAGATTCTGCACTTTTGCTGATTACATATTGTAGTCAGTTTATTAAGGATGTTCATTTGAAACCTGTTCCAATGGCTTTATTACAAAAGCATGAAAGAAACATTAACAAGTGTGGTAGAATTAAACAAAGCATTCATTTTGAATGAATTATGCACCATGGGTTGGTCAGAAGTCGCAGGCATTCAGGTAAGCATCCCATTGCTTAGGTAGGCGGCGAATGCCGTATGCAAAAAAGGATTGTGGTTGCTCACTGAACCAAGTGTTTACTGCGTTCATTACATCTGCATCTGTGTGAAATCGTTGCCCCTTCGGAGCTTTTTTTAGAGGTCCGAACAAATGAAAATCACATGGTGACAAATCAGGACCATAGGCTGGATGTTGCAGAATTTCCCACTTCTTCCTTGCTAATGCTTCCTGCACAATCTTTGTAACATGCAGACGAGCATTATCGTGCAACAAAATCACACCACGAGAAAGCATGCCGGGTCATTTATTCTTGATGGTCTAGTGTTTGCAAGTAGTGGGTAGAGTTGATGTTGACACCAGGTTCTTTAAAGTCGGCCACCAATAGCCCTTCATAGTAAAAAAAATGTGCCCAGCATAACCTTACCAGCGGAAACCTGTAACTTGAATTTTTTGGCTTTTGGTGATCCAGCATGCTTCCATTGCATGCTCTCTCTTTTTCTGCTCGGCTCAAAGTGGTGACACCATGATTCATCGCCTGCCACTATACGGAAGAGAAATGCATCACCCTGCACTCTGTAATGCAGCAAGTGGTTCAAACACCATCCCATGCGTTCCTCTTTTTGGTGGTCGGTCAACATCCGTGGTACCCACTGTGAACACACCTTCCGATATTGCAGTTTCTTACGAACGACCTTTTGAATTGTCCCAATTGACACATCAAATTCTTTCGCTAGCGAACATATGCTTCGAACAACGGTTCATCTGTACTGCTGCATCAATTTTGGTGATGGTTTTTTCTGTTGCAACAATATGCGCTTGACCCGGCCGTCGAAGATCTGTCATGAACTGACGTCCTTTCCGAAACATTCGTGCCCAGTCTGTCACTGTTGTCTTTGACACACATTTGTTACCGTACGCTGCCTGCAATTCTTCGATGAATGTCCACTGGTCGACATCCTTCAAATGAAAGAAACTGAATCACCACTCTTTGAGCTTCTTTGGACGGATTTTGGATCAAACCGGCCATTTTCTCAACGGTCAGAAACAGAACCTATGCATCATGGGGCGATAAGCACATGCTCATTTTATTCATTGGTCAGTGCTTATCACATGACTATGACATGATCATGTTCAACATACACAATTACGTGGGGTGCGGCACGACAGATTTCAAATGAACGCCCCTTACAGTTTTGAGTAATTGATGTTTTTTTGTCTGTTTTTTTCTGGTTTGTCTCCTTTGTTTAACTGACGTCATGAGATAGGTCCAGTAAGGGTTTATATCATACACTCCCCACTCAGAATGTGCTTTCTCACTGTTGTGAGAATTATGTTGGTGGAATTTGTGTTCATGTCACCTGTGTTAATGAGTTTAGCCCAGCATCTTTTTCTGCATAAAATAGGTGCATTCTTATTTGGTGTCCTACGCGAGCAATCAGTGCCCCTACACTTCAACATCTGGGAGACAGGAAACATGGATGTGTCTCAAGTGTAGCCATGTTGATTCTAGTCCATCTGTATCTTTACTATGGTGGTTCCAGTCTGCTTTCTTGAAGCTCTGGGATGGTTTGGCTTGTTTTGTCATGATGGTAATCATGGTCACTGCCTACATCCTCTAAGATTGATGGTAGTCTTTCTGCCATTTTCACAGACACAAATTTCAGGTTGAATTGCCTGGTTGTATTGCGTGCTCTGTGGAAGAGTGTTAGTGGAGTTTCTCAGTTTTGAAGTAGCATTGGGTTGGAGGAGTTGGATAGTCCTTTATTTATTGTCCTGAATTGTTGAACTGATATGTCATAAATGGTACATGGGCATTAAAGCCACCTACTATTATAGCCACCTGGCGCTGGATGGCAGAAGTGGAAGATGATGATGATGATGATGACTATTATAGCCACCAACTTTAGTGTTTGCTTGAAGTACAGTCAGCTTTGGTTCCATCGTCCAGCTACTGAGTTAAGTGCATGTAGCTACAATGTGAGCTGTGGATTTCATGTGTAATACTTTAACATCTTTCCACTGTTGTTTGTGTTGTGAACTGCATGTTCAGAAAAATGGTGGACGGCCTGTGTGTAGCAACTGCTGGTTTTCTAGTGACTGTTGGTGCATCCATCGACGATGAATTGTAATTTTAGTGGCAGACTGTTGTGTTGGCATTCTAGTAGTGTGCCTTGTGTATATAAACCTGGTTTGTCAGGACTGCTGTCCGTTCCACTTTTCACATGGGGCAGTGAGGAGCATTTTGTGAGACATTCACTGGCACAGGAACGGAACATTATGGGGTGACCATTTGGCGTGAGTTTGTGACTAACTAATTGTGAACTTGCAGTTGAGGTGACTTGAAGTACAGTAAACTTGAAATTGAGGCTGGAGGGTATCACGTTGTATAGGGTATAACTCTCAATACACACCAAAACTCATATAAAGAATATTGGTTGAATAGCATTGAACATATTGGGTTTCTGCTGCAGACATCATGTTCCCAAAGGATACAGTGGGATTGTCCTTCTTTAGCTGCTGATTTGTGAACTTCATCACTCTCCCATTTGGCTGTGTAGGAGATAGATGACTGCTTAAAGATTCAGATGGAAACCTAGGTGATGTCTTCCTCTTCTGCTTGTTACCTCCCAATGGAGCATAGGCACTTCGTTAACTCATGCCAAGTCCTCCTACCCTTGACCGTCCTTTCATGTCCTTCCCATATCATTTATCCTTTTCTAATTCTCTTTAAGGTCTCCCTCTATATTTCTATCCTCATCAACAGAAGGTTTTGAAATACCTTAAAAGCCGCAAACAATATACCAAATGCAGACTGCTTCAGTGACCTTAGATTAGTTGTAGGCTGTATACCATCAGTTTTGAGGATGGAAGTTCAGAATACTCTAGATGAAAACTGGCAAGACCCCTGGTCCAGACATAATCACAACTGATCAATGCCTTAGAAGATTATGGAACAGAGCAGGTCACCAGATTTCTGAACACCATATATAACACTGCAGATATACCTTCTGAATTATTTAAATATATATATATTGCTTTAGAAATGTGTTAATTAATGTAAAGACAATGCCTGTTGCTGACTGTAATAGTGATCATGTACCACTATGTGGACAAATAAAAATAAAATTAAAGAGGGGGGGAAAAAACGGTTAAGAACTTGAGACTTAATAAAGAGGTTCTGAAAGTAGATAAAACAAATCCAATAACAATACAGAGTGACTGAAAAATAGGTACAATGCAATAACTAAAATACATATTATAATGAACAATGGGAAATGTTAAAGGACTCCATTCATCAAACTAGCAAAGAAATATTACAGGAGAGAAGCCAAAAAGCTAAGCAAAAATGGATGAATGAAGAAATCTTAAAGCTGATGGAAAAAATAAAACAGAATTGATGACAAACAAGAATATGCTAAGATAAATACAGAAATAAGAGATAAGCGTGTGAAGGCAAAAGAAAGTTGGTTAAACGAGCAGTGCATGAAAATTAAATTAAATTCTATTAAAGATGCAAAAAATATGCACAGACAAATCAGTGAGCTCACAGGAAGAAAAATAAGAACAAAAACAGGGTGTTTAAAATCAAAAACAGGAAAGATATTATTGGAGGTAGATGCTATAATGAATAGGTAGAATGAGTATATAAGAGAATTATATGATGGAGAAAGGGAAGAATTACCAGAAGAAAGTAACTTAGAAGGTCCACCTATTCTAAAAGAAGAAGTCGCTGATGCTATTAAACATATGAAGAAAGGAAAAACAGCTGGGCAGATGGAATCACACTAGAAGAATTAACAGTACTGGGAGAATTTGAAGTAGATATATTAACCAAAATGTTGAATGATATTTACAGCAGTGGATATCTACTGAGTGATATGCTGAAATTGGTATTTATAGTTATACCAAAATACCAGGAGCATTTGAATGTGAAGATTTTCATACAGTTAACCTCATAAACTTAAGCTTTACTCAGAATTAGTAATGAGAAGAACAAGAAAGAAAATAAAAATGGAAATTGGTGAAGAACAGTATGGATTTGCGGAAGGAAAGGGTACAAACAATGCAATATATACATTACGAACACTAATAGAAAGATCAATAGAGAAACAGAAAGACATATATTTGTGCTTCATAGTTTATACTAAGGCATTTGATAAAGTAAAACATGATGAACTGATTAAAATGTTGGAAGATATTAACATTGATGGAAAGGATCTCAGAATAATAAAGAATATTTACTGGAACAAGTAGCAGCAATTTAAATGGGAAATAAAGAGGGCAGTTATGAACAAATAAAGCTGGGAGTGAGATGGGGATGTGTATTTTGTCATCAGGATCTATTTTCCCTCTGCAGAGAAGTAATATGAGAGAGATCAAAGAGAAGCCAGGAATGCTAATTGGAGGTTATAATATAAACAATATACACAATGCAGATGACACAGTATTGGGTGCAGATAATGCTACAGATCTACAACAATTGTGGATATTGTAGTTACAGAGAGTGCAAACCAAGGACTCTCCTTGAATATCAAGAAAACAGTAACAATGGTGATATCAAAGAAAAAGGTGACACCAAAATGTGAAATAGAAAAAGAAGGGTAAATTCTTAACCAGATGGATAGTTTTAAATACCTAGAGGCATTTATAACATCAGATGGAAGAGATGTGGTTCCTAAGACGAATGTTGCAAATTCCTTGGACTGCCAAAGTAACTAACAACGACTGCCTGAAAGAGGCTAATGAAACTAGAACATTATATACAACAATAAGAAAGAGACAAACAGCTTTCTTTAGCCATGTGATGAGAAGAGAGACATTGGAGAACATCATGACAACTGGAAAGATCGAGGGGAAGAGAGGGAGAGGTAGACCAAGAGAAATGATGCTGGATATATTGAGACGGTGGCATAGAGGAATATCATCAACAGAATCGATCCAGAACACCAAAGACCGAGATCTGTGGAGAGCCATGAACGCCTACACCAGCCAGTATCGCACTTGATGATGATGATGTATATTGCAATCCTGAATAAATCATTAGCCTTGAAATGAGATCAACATTGAACAATTAGTATAATGAGCCACATCACGAAGACTTTGTTAAGAACCATCATGCAAAGAGTTAGGAAGAAAATAAACTCCAAAATTGGGCAAGAACAATGTGGGTTTGTAGAAGGCAAGGGTACAATTAATGCTGTATAATGGCTCAGAACATTAATTGAACAGTTCAGTTCAATTGCGGTTCCAACATCACAGCAACGGGTCGTCCCCATTATGCTCCGTTCCTGTGCCAGTGAATATCATATAAAATGTTTCTAACAAAGAGTTAGGAAGAAAATAAACTCCAAAATTGGGCAAGAACAATGTGGGTTTGTAGAAGGCAAGGGTACAATTAATGCTGTATAATGGCTCAGAACATTAATTGAACAGTTCAGTTCAATTGCGGTTCCAACATCACAGCAACGGGTCGTCCCCATTATGCTCCGTTCCTGTGCCAGTGAATATCATATAAAATGTTCCTCACTGCCCCATGTGAAAAGTGGAAAAGACAAGAGTCTCGACAAAAAAACAGCCCACTCAGGCACACTGTGCATAATGCCGCCACCAGAATGTCACCACAAAAGTCCTCCATGCAACATTCATCCTTGATGGAAGTGGCAGTCACTTTCCCAACCAGATGTTCACCTATAAAATCTCGACGTTTCTAGATGTTGATGTTCTGTTTCTAGATGTTGGTGTTCTGTTTCTAGATGTTTTCTAGCCAGCCACGCCATTTTATCTCCGAAATGCAGTTCACGCAACGAAACAACCTCAGACAGATGTAAACACTTTCACTGTACATAATGCCGTCGCCAGAATGCGAACACTTAAGTCCTCTGCGAAACATGCAGTTCATCCTTGATGGAAGCGGCAGTCACTATCCCAACCAGATGTTAGCATTAATTGAACGTTCTATAGAAGTAAACAAAGACCTACATCTTAGCTTGATTAACTACACAAAGGCTTTCGATAAAGCAGGACTTGTTGACATTGTAAAGATCCTTGCAGATCTACACATTGATGGGAAAGACCTTAGGTTTGTTAATAACATATATTAGAAACAACAAGGTTTCAATTAAATTGATAATGGAGTAAATCAATATCATAAATCAGCCTATTATAAGAGGTGTGCGTCAGGGGAAAAAAATCCCTACATTGTGACAATATGAGAAATTAAAGGATATGAGTGGAATTGCCACTTGGACATAACAGCAATAACATTAAATATGTTAGTTAGTCTTTCCTCTCGAGCCTAAGGCGGCGCATAGGGCAGAAGTCCTGTCTCTCCATGCTTGGCGGTTCGCTGCTACCTGTTGTAGATCTTGGATATTTACTTGGCCATTGAATGAGCCTTCTCTAATGATGATTCTACGCAGGGTCTCTCTTGGTCTTCCCCGTTTTCTTTTCCCTACTGGTGACCATATGAGGGTGACCATATAAATATATGGTGACCATATAAATATGTGGATGATACTTTATTGATTGCAGACAACGAATAGGATCAGCAACATTTAGTAGATGAATGAACTAAAAAAGACTGTTAGATTCATACAAGAGACAACATTGCAGTTATAAACATATTTCAGGCGAACGAAAGAAGAAGAAGAAGTAGATGTAGTTATTGTATACTTTGAACAACTAGTGTTAGAATTGAATTGTAAGAAGACACAGATTATGGTCATCACTAAGAAGAAAGAAATGCCACAATGTAATATACGGGTAAATGGAAATATTCTTAAACATATGCATCGGTACACATATCTCGGAACAGCCATATCATCTCATAGAAGGTGTCTTGAAGAGGTTAAAACAATATTCGCTATGGTACAGGTAGCCTTTTGCAAGATAAAAAACAGACTGACCAATAAAAAGATTACAATTGCAACAAGGAAAAGAGTGGTGAATGCTATATAGAATCTTTACTGTTATATGGATGTGAAATGTGGACAAAAATGAGACAAGCTGAGAAACATCTGATGGCAGTGGAAATATGGTTTCTGAGAAAAATGCAAAGAATACCATGGTATCGAAGACCATGGACCGAAAAACCAATTAGCAAGTCATAAAAGAAACAAGTGAAGATGGTTAACTGATTAGATAAATTAGATATGGACAGTCAAAATGATTTGGCTATATTAGGAGAGGAAAACAAACCTGGAAAATTTAGTGACAGCCGACAAGACTGGGGAAAAGAACAAGGGAAATGCAGAGAATCTGGATGGTTTGGCCAAATGAAATAATTGAGACAACACAGAACTGATCTGCAACTCTGGTGATCGTGTGGATTGTGAAACATGACTGGCCATGCTTATAGGCATGGCACATGATGATGATATCTATTTCTTCTGCCCTGTTGGTTCCAGAGGAATGACTTTCTGGTTGTACTATTAATAGGTTTTCTCATGGGTTCCTCTCCACCACCAGAGGAACGACTTTCTGGTTATACTGTTAATAGGTTTTCTAAGGGGTTCCTCTTCACCACCAGAGGAACGACTTTCTGGTTATACTGTTAATAGGTTTTCTCATGCGTTCCTCTCCAGTACCAGCATCTTATCTGGTTATACTGTTAATAGGTTTTCTCATGTGTTCCTCTCCAGCACCATCTTATCTGGTTATACTGTTAATAGATTTTCTCATGTGTTCCTCTCCAGCACCATCTTATCTGGTTATACTGTTAATAGGTTTTCTCATGTGTTCCTCTCCAGCACCAGAGGAACGACTTTCTGGTTATACTGTTAATAGATTTTCTCATGTGTTCCTCTCCAGCACCAGCGTCTTATCTGGTTATACTGTTAATAGGTTTTCTCATGTGTTCCTCTCCAGCACCAGAGGAATGACTTTCTGGTTATACTGTTAATAGATTTTCTCATGTGTTCCTCTCCAGTACCAGCGTCTTATCTGGTTATACTGTTAATAGGTTTTCTCATGTGTTCCTCTCCAGCACCAGAGGAATGACTTTCTGGTTATACTGTTAATAGATTTTCTCATGTGTTCCTCTCCAGTACCAGCGTCTTATCTGGTTATACTGTTAATAGGTTTTCTCATGTGTTCCTCTCCAGCACCAGAGGAACGACTTTCTGGTTATACTGTTAATAGATTTTCTCATGTGTTCCTCTCCAGCACCAGTGTCTTATCTTGTTATACTGTTAATAGGTTTTCTCATGTGTTCCTCTCCAGGATCAGTCTATTATCTTTACATCTATTCACTGGAATTTGTTTAGTTTTCTCCATGAGTTCCGCATCGTTGGTTCTGTCATACCACCTCGATATCTACTCCATCTCTGTACACCAAATCATACTGCATTTATCAATTCCAGTGTGAGTGCCAAGCTAATTACATAGTAGGCCGTAAGCAAATCAAGTAGCAGAACATATACCAGTGTGGGTGGAAAAGAGAGTTTGACTAACTTAGAATCCATGTGCAGTCGACAGTTAATAAAACGTCAAATTCGGCCATTATAAAATATTTGCTTATTAGCAATCATAGAGTTAACAAACAAAACGCATTTTATATACTGTATTTGAATAACAATCGATTTCTCAAATATATCAAATCATTATCTGTTAGGCAATTTCAGCATAACTTCCTGTTAAATCTTAGACTTAAGTGGGAATAACATTTCTCCACATTCGAACAATATCCACTACTATGTCCTTTGTCAGCAAACGTATTATTTGTGTATCCACTTCATAAGATATATAAATCTGCAGTATGCCCCTGATGAGATGCAGTGAAATATGCCAGGCAATAAATTGTGCAATATTTTTTTATGGCATCTGTGTTTACATATCACTTTAGTCCCTTTTTTCTGCAAATTCACTAGTTATTGAATATAGTAGTAGGCCTCTTTCTGTCCTGAAGGACTATAGAGTTGTTCCGCGAGAGTGACAATCTCTGTCACAGTTTCCGCATCTGTAAGACGAGGCAGGTCCCGCAGTAAGTGACTACGTTTTAAGCCTGTGCCGCCTATCCTCAGTTTGTTGGATCAGATTGCGCTCAAAGAGCACCAGTCTGTTTCGTACATCTGTTCTCCAGGAACATCTGTCTGTTGCAACTTTTTCCCACATGTCTGGATCTATGCCAAGGGTTTTCATATCTTGTTTACTCACATCCCTATATCTCATTTGAGGTTCTCCGGTTGGCCTCTTTCCTGTGGCTAGTTCTCTGTATAGGAGATCTTTAGGAATACGTTCATCCTCTATTCGAGATACTTGGCCCAGCCACTAGAGGCGTCTCTGCTTGAGGAGGGAGTGCACTGTGGTAATATCTGCTCTTTCAAGCACATGTGTGTTTGTTATGTGGTCTTTCTATGGTATGCCCAGGATACATCTCAGACATCTCATATGGAAGGAATTCAACTTTCTTTCCTGTCATGAGTACAGGATCCAAGATTCAGACCCATAGAGTAGTGTGCTAACAACACATACTTGAACTTGTGTACGCTCTGTTAGTCTATTATTCTCCCGAACTCATTTAGTTAGCCTGGAAAATGTTGTGGCTGCCTTTCCAATGCGTCTGTTGATTTCTGTCTCTAATGAATGATTATCTGATATTATCGACCCCAAATACACAAACTCGTGGATGACCTTCAATTCATAATTAGAAATTTGGATTGATGGAGGCGCTCCAGCATCTTGTTCCATCACCTGTGTTTTATTTAGGCTGGTGGTGAGCCCAAAGTCTGCAGGCGGCTGCAAAACGAGATTGACTATTGAATATAGTTTATTAGTAACTAGCTGACCTGGCCCGGCTTCACCCAGCCCCTGGCGGGGATCACTCAGTCTATCTATCTGTATGTCTGTTTGTCTATCTATGTTTGGCCCTTTCCCGTTGCGGGAAAAATGGGTTCGAAAATTTTCACGTATCTAAAATAGATCCATTGTTTTTATAAAAACTTTGAAGATGCAAAGTTTTTATGACTTTGTTTATACCAGACATGACTGCCCTTTCCCGTTCCCGTTGTGGGAAAAATGGGTTCAAAAATTGTCACATTCTAAAATAGATTCATTATTTTTACGAAAACTTTGAAAATGCCTTAAAGATTTAATCATTATATTATAACGCATATGACTGTAGATAACTACTTTAAACATTTTATGAAACTTAAGAAAAATACAACGATTATTTAAATTACATAATACTACATGCTACTAAAAGTTATGTCCCTTGATATAACTTTTCTTAAGTTACATCCCCTTGTAATATTTTAATTAAATTCAATTTAATACATAAATAACTGTTTTTAAACTAACAAACTATGCCAGTTGGCTTGGCGGGAATAAGAAGAACATCTGTAGAAAATTTCATCTCAATCGGATGGACCGTTCGCGAACGTATAAAGGACACACGAAGACACAAACAAAGACACACACAAACATTCTCTTTTATATATATAGATAGATTGTATTAGTCATTCTCCATGTTTCTGATCCATACAGCAGTACTCAGTTGACATTAGAGTTAAGTGTATCAGTTTGGCTCTAGATTTCTTTTGACTTCCACTAATGTCCTGGTGCTATGAAAGTTCCTTGCTTTTTAAAATCTTATTGTGATATCTCTATCTGTTGCCCCAACTGTTTCGACATTGCTAAATAAATATATGTAAGAGTCCACCTCCTGAAGTGAGGCTTCACCAAGGGATCACAGTGATGCATTTCTAACTTATTACAGTTGTGGGCCTCATTCTTAGTTCTGTAGATGAGTTATCACTGTGACTGTCATGTTTGTATTCTATGCTGCCATGATTTCCCTCAACACTTCACTTCTTTATGTCTACTTATCTGAGTTATTTCACATATAATTGGGGCACTACCATGGACCTCGCATGTTTTTCTTGAATTGATTAACAAATTTAGATGAGATAATTTGAATTCTTTTTCCAACTGTATGAAGTGAGGAACTGTCAACCATATATAGTAGCTAATGGGTTAAACAATCAAAATGTTTTTGGAGGATGTATGAATAATATGCAAAGAATTTTGTATTCAGTATTGTTGGGTAGAAGAATGAGGAGAATTTGTCTGTACTGGTTTAACAGTTGAAAACTTAAATGGTCACATACAGGTGTGTGCATATGAGAGAGAGAGAGAGAGAGAGAATGAATGATTTATTTGATATATGATTTATGTGATATTATTCATACTACTTAGAATCACCCAGGGGGGGGGGGGGAGGAAGGGGGCGGGGAGAGAGAATGAATGGACAATTTATTCGATATTATTCATACTGCTTAGAATTACCACTTTGAACCTATCCAAATCCTTTGAGTTGTGTTGTGTTAATACCATATGATGCTGCTGTACCTGTAATACCGTTCCCTCTGAATGATATCACAGGTATTGCTTGTGCCAATGGAGGAGGTTCTTGAAAGCAAGCATGATGATGAGGTAGAGGTGCTGCAGGTTATACTAGGCCTTGTCTCACAGATAAAAACCTCTTCAGAAGTTAAAGGAAAGGATCAGTCTTTGTTGGATGACCAGTTAAGGCAGTTGGAACAAAAATTGCAGCATGAGGTTGAACTGGCTCAACAGAGGCATGAAACACAACTGGAAGTTTTCAAACAGGTAAGTCAATATTGAAATGCTGTGGTGAATTAAGTAACAATATTTCACATGGATACAAAATGGCATTTGGAATATTACATTCTTCAGTTTTGACCTGTTGTGATTCACATCACATTAGTATTTCTTTGTTATTAGCATTTCTTTGTTTTCATGTCACCTGTGTTAATCATAGGCATTGTATTAAAGATGTGAGGTTAGCCGATTTCTGACTATCAAGAAAGATATTTTACAAATATTGTCCAGTCTGTTAAGTGTGGTCTGCAATATTCACACAGCTGCTCTTACTAGCACACTTATCTACACCGTTTTGAAGCATCTTACTCCCAGTGAGTCATGCAGAAACAAATGACACACGAGCATTACTGGGAAGAATAATCGAAATTACTGAGGCTCCATATCTGTTTCTTTAGCATTAGAGTCAATGAGCTCCTCAGTAACCCATTTATGCAAGCTTAGTTAACTGGACAGTCATGATTGCCTATGTCTCCTCCAGACCAGGTACTTGATGAAGAAGTAGTGCTAAAATATAATTGTTTCATTCATCATCTACTTCCATATTTCAATGTTCCTTTCAGCAAACAGGTATGTAGTTAATATAAGACAAGTTATTATATTATTGTTTTAAACAACCAAGAGCTTGCATGGTGGTAAATCTTGTGCACCACAGCAAGCTTTCCCAGTGATGCTGTAGGCTGTACATATAACATAAATTTGCAAGACATACTGTGTATTTACTCTTTATCTCTTTTAGTAATGATTGACACACAATTATTTCACCAAAAATAAATATCTCTGCCTATAGTTAGTTAGTTAGTTAGTTAGTTAGTTAGTAGACAGATCATCCTCATTGCACATCGAACCATTCAGTCTATAAGTGCTCAGATCCTGTCCTCGGTAAATCCCTCAGTGTGTAGCGGTTAATGACACCAGTTCTGTGTTGGTTTTATTAACCTTCATTGGCTTCCTGCATATCGTTCTTGTTTAGCCATATCTTTTTTCAACTTATATCTCTGCCTGTAATTGATGTGAAGACGTCAATGAGGCATCGATGGGTTTTATTTTGTCAACTGTATCCAACATTTCCTTGTGGTTTGCTGCAGATTTGTTTGAGACATACCTTTTCCGTGTCTTCATTGATGTGGTAGCATGTACTATAATAAATGTTACACTTTGCTTATATGTCCACAGCTCGCTCTACCACAGTTAGACCCATTTTATTTATACTGTTTATCTTAATTTTTCAGGCATTTGTTTATTAGTGATTGCACATTGTTACCCAAGCTTTTGAATATAAATGGTATATGGTAAATGGTATTTGTGCATCTGCTAGGAACAAAAGACAAATGATTTTGTCATAGAGAAGTAAACATGTGCATAGTCCAACAACCACCACCACAGTTATTTGTAGTGAAGTCCTAATGGCATCTCTGATTTGGGCATTGTCGTGAAATGCTGTATGTTGGTGATTCCCAGATCGACGACTGTATGCAGCGAATACCCAGGGAGTAGAAGGGTTAATGAAACAGAAGGATAAAACACAACGGATTGACCAGCGCATATGTATATAGGTCAAGGCGGGAGAGTCGACTACAATACAGGTGACCGGGAGAGTGGAAAAATTAGTTTGCTACAAAGACAGACAGTATCATGGATCAGTCTATTGCGTTCTGGAGGTAGGGATATACGGAAAAGCCCAGATCTGGAATTTTCCACTGACCAGGGATAATGAAGTCTGAATTTGCTTTGTCCAGCAATGTCAAGGACGATGGACAAAGATGATCTAAAGAGAGTGGCCACGTCTTTGTGTCAGTTTAGTGTGTGTTCCCCAACTGGACGGAAAGATAGAATTATGTGTCCTGTAATGAAAAGAAATATCCTCCTTTATAATGGGATAAAGTGCTTGGCTGAGGATTAATTTCGATTCGTGGATCTACATTAATTCTATATAGGAACATCGATGTGTATAAGGTATATTAAAATATCGTTTTAGAATAGGAATATAGATGAGCGTGTATTACCTTTATCATTACATATTATTAGTGGGTGTTTTAGGACTGAGGTGAATTCTTATGTCTTATGCGGATGGTGACTTCGAAAGCCTTGTCATTATGGCTGGAGAAGGACACTTGCATAAGTTAGGAGTAAGGGGCGGACGCTTACCACTCGACTTGTTATATTCATCCACAGGTTCCCAGTTTCTAGGGACATTAGAGAAGAAAGAAAAAAACTACTCTACGTGAACCCATAAAGTACATACTTAGATCCAGAAAGAACCTAAACAGTTCGTTCAGATGAACAAATACTAACATCAAGTAAAATACAGAAGACTGTATGCTAACACGCATATACCACGGGGGGCTCCTAAACAGAAAAAGAAGTTAAGGTGGGGCAAGCAGAGACTTCAACCTACATACGACTTGCATACATAGGGTAGAAGGAATAGACAAAGACAATAGTGATAATCATAATAGACAATAGAAGAACATTGACAATGTGGTGTTTTCTTCGATGATGGATACTAATATCATGAAACCGATTGGGCACAGTCATAACTTACGGGACTTTATAGCAATACGGTGATCAGTGGGGAACAGTTTGTTTCATTTCACTAACGGATTTACCATCAGATTCAAGCCACGGATCATCCGGTGAGCTCTGTCCTGTTTGATGTGATGTCCTGTAATCGTGAAGAATGACTGGCGAGAAGATACAGCTGATAGACATTCTGAGTTCATTCTGTCCACAACCATAGAATACAATAGCAACTACACAGACAATATCCATACACACACCGGACATAGTTTTCTTTATTAATAAATCTTTTATTATATGTTGAAAGGAAATGTTGTCGGAGTATGTGTTGAGAGAATAATAGAGAGAGTGACAGAAGTAGATATATGGAAGGGAAGACAGAAGAGAGGAGTGTAGACCCAAGTCAGGCAATAACCCCAACAGATAATCAGTTTTATAGATGTGCTTGTTGAGTCCAACCTTCTCTCTGGAATTTAAACAAGTGACATAAATGGTGGCCAGCAGGGTACGTACATACATAATACTCATGGACCTAAAAGCATAAAGAGGCATATGCATAGAGAGAGGTACTGCATATTGGCACAGCATAGCGGAGTACCTCATGTTGGGACATACTGATTGGAAGGAATATAAGTATATATTGATGACTTTTAATGAGGACGTCCATTGGATATATGGTGCATTACATATATGGTAGAACATTCATTAATGCTGGTGACTTTGCAGTGAGAAAGTTCCAGACAGAGTGAATGTGGATAGTGGTAAGACATTACATACTAGTCATACGGTCACCACGTCCTACATAAGTCTTTATCCTATATCTCCTCTTGTGGATGAGAGAGTGGTTGTGTACTGTTGGTGGGTAGATTTATAATATTAGATAGACATAGATAAAGGTATAGGTTCTAGGTGGATATAATTGTATAGTGGTACTTCTTTCTGCCTTGAGGGATCTTTACTCACTTGCTGACTTATCTGCTGTAACTATGGCAACTCCTAAAGTAACTACAGCAGAACTGAGAGCCAACGGGGAGGAAATTGGGTGGCTGTTCAGACTTACTGATTACATCCAAGAAGAGAGCGAGAGATTCGTCAGGCGGACGAGAAGATCGAAAGACTGAGTGGAAGTGAGAAGAAATAGAGGTGGAGACCAAGCGCCTAGAAATGGAACAAGAGGCCAAGAAACTAGAACAGGAGACAAGAGACTGAAATGGAACAAGAGGCCAAGAAATGGACAGGAGACAAGCGACTAGAAATGGAACAAGAGGCCAAGAAAATGGACCGAGGAGACCAAGAAAACTGGAAATGGAACATGAATACCGCTTGAAAGAGTTAGAACTCAAGACACAAACTAAGGGTGAAATAGATGCAGCAGAAGGAAGTTCATCTTCACCTGGGGCAACCTACATGAGTGGACAGGGTTACCATGCATGAAGTTTCCCTGGCGGTCTACGATGAAAGTAAAGAAAAGATATTCCAGTTTTTGGATCGGTTCGAGGCTATGGCAGATCGCTATGGGACTAGATAGAACCAGATGGGCTCTTAAAGTATCCCAGTCTTTACGTTGGTTCGGGCTACGAGGTTCTACACACGCCTACCACCAGGACAGGAAAATCAGTACGAGGAATTGAAAGCAGCTTTGATGAAACATTATGAAGTCACCGCACAAACATATCGGAAAAAGTTTAGATCGTCTAGACGAGAGCCGGGAGAACTATTCGCCGCCTACAGTCTGAGGCTGAAATCCTATCTACAGAAATGGATGGACTTGGCAGAATTCCAGAGGATTATGAGAGTCTCGAATAGATGATGGTGGTAGACCAAATGCGAAAGCAAATGTCGAAACCTCTCAGAACCTTCTTGGGAGAACAAGGGCGGAACGGATTGATGTGGGTGAATAAGCTGGCGGAACGATTCGTGGAAGTACATGGTGAACTGAGGAACTAAGTACACAATCCAAAAGTCGAGGAGAAAACAGAGAAAAAGAAACTAAAAACTGGGAAGGAGAAAAAGGGGAACCTTATATAAAGCACACAGAGGAGAGTTCAGAGAAGGTGAAGGTAGGAAACCAGAGCACCTCGAATTCTCAAGCGAAACGACAGTGTCCTGAAAGGTGGTGTTCAATTTTGTAGGGCGCCTCCCACAACACGAAGGACTGCAGATCGAAAACCTAAAAGTTCTTACTTCGCAGCATGCAAAGTGATTCCTACATCGGTGATCACAGACAAGGCTGAGGTCGGCGAAGGAGAAAGGAACAAAAAGGACACAGGGAAACCTAGGAAGGGAACAGAGTGCACTCACTGCCAGTCGACAACACACATACTACTGTGGACTGCAGATGCAAGGCAAAACACGCCAATTGCATAACCAACCTCGAGGAATCAAAAGAGGAAGGCAAGGAAACGGTCAAGGAGATGAAAGACACTCAGGACCAAGAGAGACCACCTGTGGTTGAACTTATTGAAGTCAATGGCCAGCAGGTTGTTTGTCTCTACGATACCGGTTTGGATGGGGAAGCGGTGGTGGACGCCAGCTTAGTAAGCCCAGACCAACTTACAGGGGAGACCATAGAAATACAGCCGGCAATGAGGAGTGCTGTTTCCATGACGCTGCCAATCGCCAAGGTGGAGATTAAATCCAGGTACGTCACGGGCATTATTCCAGCTGCTGTATTATCTGACTCCTTATTTCCAATGATCATTGGCACGAAATATGTCTTTTTGGGGATGCCCAAACAGCAAGCCCAAAAGGGAACAGTAGTCAGTGTATCTCAAGGGAAGGAAAAAGAGGCAGAGACACTATGCGACAACTCAGGGAAAGGAGAATTGCATACTGCCCAGAGGAAGGATACTACGTTGCATCCTTGCTACAGGAAGCTGCAAAGAAGTGCTGAGCCACCAGAACGGGGACAGTACCTTTCTGAAGAATCAACTACTCTATCGGAGAGCTGGGAGGGGAGATTAACCTGCATGAGCAGTGGGTGGTTCCAGAGACCCACCGTCTTCACATTCTTCAGAGTGGACACATCATAGACGAGAATCAACATATGGGTGTCAGAGAGACCTTGCAGCAAATATCCGGCCATTATTGCTGGCCAGGAATGACCGGAGATGTACGCCGGTGGGTGAAGTCTTGTTCGGAGTGCCAGAGAGCACCACCCAACAAGCGAATTAAGAGGAAACTAGCTCTTAAAGTGGAAGACAAAGTGGAAGTGTGGAGTCCAGCAGAGACCAATATACTCCAAGTAGGATGGAAAGGACCTTATCCTGTGGAAAAGGTGGTGTCCAAGAACATCTACAAAATACGGATCGGGAAAGAGAAGAAAAATCTCCTAGACATCTCATTAGGAAATATGAAGAGAGATCCGGGAGCAAAGCTTCGCACTTTATGGTGATGGCAGCCATTAGGACAACGGTTACCAGTCCAGACGAAGACCAGAGATCGCCAGTACAACATAGGAGGGCCTATGGGACAGTACGTGATAGGTCAGATTTACCCAACGACAGGGAGGAGGGAAATCACAAGTCAGGGAAAGGACAAGAGTGAAAGTTTCACCGGTAACCAAGTTCAGAAGGGGTGGGTAACGTCGGGAAAAGCGAGAATTACCCAGGACTCCAACCAGAGATTGGCTGACCAGATACAACATCGCCAAGATGGTCCTGGAAGCAAAAGCCCAGGAGGTTTGGAAAGACGACTCGGTCCGACGAGGACGAGGCGGAACATCCCCAGAGGAAAAGCCGGGGAAAACCAAGAGGACATGGAAGCAGTGTTACAATCAGGATGGGACAATCCGTTTGTATTGTGAGCCGTCGCTGACGCAAGTCGAAAGTAGGTCGACTGAACGTACAGGAGCGAGGAGCCAACACTAGTTTCAGTCGTTAGTAGTATAGTAGGGTGTCAATTAGAGCGCCTACTGGATAATGAAGTGAGCATGTGAGGATCCAATCATATCATCAACACGTGATGTTAATAGCTACTTCGCAGAAGCTCAACGCACGATGGATGTGATGGAAGTTGTTGCTGCAACGGGACTTCACAGTGGAATACTTTGGTAAGGAGAATGTAGGAGCAGATTTTTTATCCAGACATCCAGCTCCGGAGGAAGAAGATTAGGATTGTGGATCATGGGAATCAAACCTACAGTGAGAAAGATTCGACGCGGGTCTAATCTCTTAAGAGGGGGCCTATGTCGTGAAATGCTGTATGTTGGTGATTCCCAGATCGACGACTGTATGCAGCGAATACCCAGGGAGTAGAAGGGTTAATGAACAGAAGGATAAAACACAACGGATTGACCAGCGCATATGTATATAGGTCAAGGCGGGAGAGTCGACTACAATACAGGTGACCGGGAGAGTGGAAAAATTAGTTTGCTACAAAGACAGACAGTATCATGGATCAGTCTATTGCGTTCTGGAGGTAGGGATATACGGAAAAGCCCAGATCTGGAATTTTCCACTGACCAGGGATAATGAAGTCTGAATTTGCTTTGTCCAGCAATGTCAAGGACGATGGGACAAAGATGATCTAAAGAGAGTGGCCACGTCTTTGTGTCAGTTTAGTGTGTGTTCCCCAACTGGACGAGAAGATAGAATATGTGTCCTGTAATGAAAAGAAATATCCTCCTTTATAATGGGATAAAGTGCTTGGCTGAGGATTAATTTCGATTCGTGGATCTACATTAATTCTATATAGGAACATCGATGTGTATAAGGTATATTAAAATATCGTTTTAGAATAGGAATATAGATGAGCGTGTATTACCTTTATCATTACATATTATTAGTGGGTGTTTTAGACTGAGGTGAATTCTTATGTCTTATGCGGATGGTGACTTCGAAAGCCTTGTCATTATGGCTGGAGAAGGACACTTGCATAAGTTAGGAGTAAGGGGCGGACGCTTACCACTCGACTTGTTATATTCATCCACAGGTTCCAGTTCTAGGACATTAGAGAAGAAAGAAAAAAACTACTCTACGTGAACCCATAAAGTACATACTTAGATCCAGAAAGAACCTAAACAGTTCGTTCAGATGAACAAATACTAACATCAAGTAAAATACAGAAGACTGTATGCTAACACGCATATACCACGGGGGGCTCCTAAACAGAAAAAGAAGTTAAGGTGGGGCAAGCAGAGACTTCAACCTACATACGACTTGCATACATAGGGTAGAAGGAATAGACAAAGACAATAGTGATAATCATAATAGACAATAGGAAGAACATTGACAATGTGGTGTTTTTCTTCGATGATGGATACTTAATATCATGAAACCGATTTGGGCACAGTCATAAACTTACGGGACTTTTATAGCAATACGGTGAATCAGTGGGGAACAGTTTGTGTTTCATTTCACTAACGGATTTACCATCAGATTCAAGCCTACGGATCATCCCGGGTGAGCTCTGTCCTGTTTGATGTGATGTCCTGTAATCGTGAAGAATGACTGGCGAGAAGATACAGCTGATAGACATTCTGAGTTCATTCTGTCCACAACCATAGAATACAATAGCAACTACACAGACAATATCCATACACACACCGGAATAGTTTTTCTTTATTAATAAATCTTTTATTATAGGTTGAAAGGAAATGTTGTCGGAGTATGTGTTGAGAGAATAATAGAGAGAGTGACAGACAGTAGATATATGGAAGGGAAGACAGAAGAGAGGAGTGTAGACCCAAGTCAGGCAATAACCCCAACAGATAATCAGTTTTATAGATGTGCTTGTTGAGTCCAACCTTCTCTCTGGAATTTAAACAAGTGACAGGCATGTCGCTGTTATGTCTTGCTTTCAAAAGCAGATGACAGTTAAAAGCAAATCAAAAAGAAGAAGCACTTGCACTTGTATGTTTCTCTGAGGATATGGATTATTGATGGCTCCATGAATGCAGCTCTGCAACAAGGTTGCGAGTTGATGAAGTTGTCAGTATATAACCGGAAGAAATATAGATACAAATCCCATAGCATGAGCCTGCTGTGGCTGTGTGAAGTGTTAGCACCATCACATTTTGAAGACCTGAGTACACGGAGGGATAGAAGACCAGTCTTTCCCTTCCTTCACAGATGTTGAGAGCCGACATTGGACCCTTGCCCGACCGCATTCATGCTGTTATAGGCATAACTTCTTAACCATTACATTACACCACCGGGTCTTTTTTTTTTTTTTTTTTTTTTTTAAAGTTGCATGCTTGCTTGTGTTCGCTGGCTGTGAACTCCAGCGTGAAGACCTGTATGTCGGATGAAGACATCCTGTTGTCCAACATCAATGTGATGTCATACCAGATTGAGGTTTGCATGAGTATCCATTGTCTCGTGTCTGGCTTATTGATGTGTGCAGACTGGTGGTTCCTCGCCATGCAGACAGATACTCTCCGACTTCGGAAGAATCAGCGATCTTACTACGTTAGCCAGGACCCCGAAGGGACCTGTTGCCCAGGACACATGACTAGGACGTGTTAGTAGGTCTTGGCCAGTATAAAACCTGGCTCTGGTGCCTTGGAAACACCTCTGCATCCCTTTAAGTTGCATATTCCTTACAGGACGTTGCAGTCAACACCAGCATTTTTCAGCTGTTGTTGATGTTCTTGGCAAGATTGCGCTCAGAAGTTTGCCAATGCTTTCTGAGCGACCGGCTCACATACCCCGTAAGTAGCTAATGCAATGTGGTCCGCTGCCGAATCTTGCACAGCTGTGTTCCTCTCGTGGATATACGGGATTATGGAGAGAGTCGTTAACTCCTTTGCCAGGGAGATCGGCACCAGCGGGTCTGCTTAATCAATATAAGGATATGCATGAGATTATTCTATTAAAAACTTTGAGATTCTTCATTGTCTTTGTGATCAATATTTTACGCCTGTGGGCTGCTTTGCCTGAAACAATCTCTTACCATTGTTCAGTTGCGGTCTCTTTATGACTAATGTTGTTGTTGATCTCATTGTTTCTGAAGGAAGCTATTGTTTCCTAATGAATCCCTCATCATCTGAGATAAAGTTGTATACAATGTCTGATGGCCATGTTTATAAAACAGGAATCTGGCAAGCTTGTCAAGATTCTGGAGGAGCAGCAGCAGGATAGAGATCATTATGAGGATAGGTGTGCCCAGCTGGAGGATGAGCTGACCACTCTACAGTTGCAGCATGAGGAAGAGAAGGATCGGGTGAAGCAAGACATTCTCACTGCCGTTCATGCCATTCGCAGCAATGATGAGAAGAGTGAAATGCATCTGATTGAAAAGGCAACCAGACTAAGTAAAGAGTTGGTTATGCAGAAGTTGAATTGGAAGGTAGGTCTGTGGCTAAAGTAGAAAAATGTTTGTATGGCTCTAACATAAACGTGGTTGTACTGTTTCTAATAATTATATGTGGTTGTATGGCTCTAAATAATTTGTGGAGAGGGACAGATAGAACTACAAAAATTAAATTTTTAAGAGCATGCATCTTTCCCATTGCAAGATACGCTTGTGAGACCTGGACACTTACTAAACAATGCTGAACAGCGCATAAATGCCTTTGAATATAAATGTTATAGACAAGTTCTAAGAATATCTTGGATAAAGAAAAGAACAAATACATCCATACTTCAAGAGCTGAATATTGAAGAAGGTTGGCTATTAAAGAGGATAAAACAAGCAAAATTGAAATATTTTGGTCACTTGAAACGTTTAGAAAGTTTGGAGAGAGCAGTAATGGTGGGGTATATGCCTGGGAAGAGAGGAAGAGGAAGGCCAACGAGAAGATGGGTGCAGGACGTGGTGGATGATCTCCAGATGGGTGTATCGGACGCAGGACATCTTGCTTATGATCGAGAGGTTTTCCGGAAGGTTGTTATGGGAGCAAGGTTCATGCAAAGGACATGTTACTGGATGAATGAATGTTTGGCTGTAACATAGGTTATATAACTTTAACATATATATATATGTTACAGCCATACAACCACACACTTATCTCTCTCTCTCTCTCTCTCTCTCTCTCTCTCTCTCTCTCTCTCTCTCTCTCTCGTCTCTCTCTCTCTCTCTCTCTCTCTCTCTCTCTCTCTCTGTGTATGTGTGGGGGGAGTGTGGGTGGGGGCTGTAACATAGACACGTTGTGTGGCTCTAATATATATATGTGTGTGTGTTTGGTTGTGTGGCTCTATCATAGACATGCTTGAATGGCTCTAACAATGACAGGGTTGTATAGCTCTAACAGACAGGGTTGTATGGCTCTAACATAGACAAGGTTGTATGGCTCTAACATAGACAGGGTCATGGTTGTATGACTATCATAGACATAGATGGATCTTTTGTCCTGGGCATGCCGGTGTGCTGGGGAATGAACAGGCGGACAGATTGGCTGGCTCGGCAAAATTTGGTGGAGTATTGATGCATGACAAGGCAGACGTGGTTGCGGCCTTGTGGGAGCACGTGTACACCTCGGAGGAGCAGATGGAGCACCATGGTCTGGTAAGAATGAGACAACGAGGTGTGACGAGGGGATCTGGCCGACGCTCGGCGCTCGGAGGAAAGGCGACACGGACATATAATCAGATTGCTACTGGAACTATTAGTGTTGGAACTCTTCGCTGGCTGCTGAGGATGGAGACGGAGCGCTTATGGGAATGTCCCGAATGCTGTGATGTCGGTTCCTAAATCAATCAATCAATCAATCAATCAAAGACAGTGTTTTATGGCTCAAGAATAGGCTGAGCTCTGAATCAATTAGCTCAGTGTCTACCTCAAGTAATGTCTGCTACCTAATTTGACATTGCCTGTAAAGTTAATTTGTAAGCAGTAGCATGTTTCTTAGAAATTGACATGTACTTACATTGTATCTTAATGCACCATTGCAGAAAATTCTGGGAATGATCAAGAAGGAAATATCTAACAAAGATAAAAGCTCGCTTGTGCAAATCATCGAGGACCACATCAGTGCTATCTCTTTATCAGCAGATGATGAGGTTTGTTGACAAGTACAGTTGTGTATGATCATTCATCAGTTTGTTTCTTGAGTTTACAGCCATCATGGAGAATTAGAAATTGATATACTTACAGCAGAAGTTCACATGACATTTCTCAACATAGACCCTCAATGATTTCATATCATACCAGGCTTTCCTAACTGTTACTATCTCGTGTGGTTCCTTCAGTGTGTTCTTCGTGTCACTTATATTATTATCTGTATTTTTTAAATCTTTCTATATAATTTCTCTATAAGAAAGAGAGTGCTGAAATGTTATATTGAACTTGTTTTGCTGTGTGACAGTGAATCATGGAACATAAATGATAATGTGGTTGCTGAGGCGATTGTTGCGAATACCTTGGACTGCCGGAGTAACTAATATTGATTGCATGGAAGAGGCTAATGAAATTAGAACATTACATGCATCTATAAGAACGAGACGGAACAGCATGCTTTGGTCATGAGATGAGAAACAGGGAATTGGAGAATATTGTGACAGATCAGTGGGGAAAAAAGGCAGAGGCAGACCAAGAGAAATGATGCTGGATAGACTGAGACAGTGGCATGGGGAATATCATCAGCATAGTTGATCCAGAACACCAAGGACAGATCTATGAAAAGACATGAACACCTAGCGAGAAGATGCCTTGCAGTTTGACATTGTGACATGGAGGAACATGATTGATAAGACAGGAGGCACGGACAAGCATGATGATAATGCCATACAGCATGAGTAATAATAAGAATAAATATAAGCAAACATTTTAATTATTTTAGGTCATTTTGTACATTATTTATAATTGAAACCATACAGTGTGTTTTAAAATGTTTGTACTGTATAAAACTTGAATAGTCAGATAATTATATGTGAGTTACTTTCTTAGCTTTTCTCAAATTGTGTATTACCTTTATTATATGTGAAACTAATTTACACATTGTAAAATACGGTATTTGTAATTGGTTCTATTTTCTCATTCTGTAGCTGGCTGAAATAGGTTTGGTGTGTAGTATTTTACTTTGTACAGAAGATATATTGGTATATAGAATTGTATTATTGTTGTAGAAGTGTTGTGTGCATCATTCCTCAGTAAGGATAATTTTGTTTTGTGTCTTGCTGTCTGTCAGACGGATGATTATCAGCCACCGCTACCTAGCCAGCCACCGCCAGATCTGCCTGATGGAAAGGACAGAGTGGTAGTTCCACATTCAGCTGATAGTATACAGGTTGGTTGTTGATGTGTCCCACAATTTCTACAATTAAATGTTACTTGTAACAATCCTGTGTTTACAATGAAAACCTGGCAATAGAATTGGACACTTCAAGTAGGGAATAAATGTTTGACTTATTTTCTTTCCAAGATTTCAGGAAATGTAAAGATCCATGGAAGTAAGCATAAGAGTGTAGATGGCTGTAAATACGTACAGTTAAGAGGAATGTTGCTGAATGTGGTCTTAAACAACCTCAAGATAAGCTCATCCCATAGCAGAGTTGTCATAGAAATGTGAAATGTTAGGAATTTTATGTGTAGTGTGTTATGGTTTAATGAGGTTGGCAGGCCAGTTCCTTTTTCTTCTGTATTTTAGAGACAGATCAAGTTGCCAGTTTACAACTTGAAGCTGGTCACTTCAGCTCAAACTCATTAATAACTAATACTGAGAACAAGTCACAATAGGCATTAAAATAATTACTTGTCACACATTGATGTTAGAAATTCTGTGTGTTTAATGTAATGTAAAAATTGCATTGATCATTGCTTTCAACTGTTTAAAATATTTTGTGTGTGCCTGTTTTCTTGAGTTTTATTACTTTTCTTAAGAACAAAAGCCACTACAATCCTTCATTTGTTAACTTAATCGAATGTGGAAAGTGGTCTCTGTTTAGATCCTGTTTCTGTTTCCAGTGCCACTTTCATGCTGTCTGTTGTTAGCATGTCACACATAGCAAATGAAGTACTAAGTATTACGTGAGAGAAGTGCATGCGCATACATTCTAGGTTTATTTCATGTAAAAATGTATTACCCAAGCAAACGCAATAGGTAGAGCTGAGTTCAAACTGTACACCTCAGTTGATGTTACACTTCACTTGATGTTGTGATCTAAAGGTCTGACATATCACTGTAATATAATGCAATACATGTTACAATAAACATGGTTTCTGTTTAGACTGTTAGTACTTGCATGTATATTCATCTTGTTCTGTGGTCAAGGGGAGTTCCCCAAACTTAATTTGTTCACCTCTCTAACCAGATCAGTGTTCTGCTGTGGAGGGAAGTTCCCCAAACTTAATTTGTTCACCTCTCTAACCAGATCAGTGTTCTGCTGTGGAGGGGAGTGCCCCAAACTTAATTTGTTCACCTCTCTCAGATCAGTGTTCTGCTGTGGAGGGGAGTGCCCCAAACTTAATTTGTTCACCTCTCTAACCAGATCAGTGTTCTGCTGTGGAGGGGAGTGCCCCAAACTTAATTTGTTCATCTCTCTAACCAGATCAGTGTTCTGCTGTGGAGGGGAGTTCCCCAAACTTAATTTGTTCACCTCTCTAACCAGATCAGTGTTCTGCTGTGGAGGAGAGTTCCCCAACTTAATTTGTTCACCTCTCTAACCAGATCAGTGTTCTGCTGTGGAAGAGAGTGCCCCAAACTTAATTTGTTCATCTCTCTAACCAGATCAGTGTTCTGCTGTGGAGGGGAGTTCCCCAAACTTAATTTGTTCACCTCTCTAACATTATACAGATTTCATGTGTCCATCTTTGGCATGCACTTGTGGAAGGTTCACTTCCTCTATACCAGTCGTTCTCAACCTTTTTTGGCCCATGCAACCCTTCACTATATGCTCAGAATGTCATTCTCCCCCTTTCATATTTCCTCTCTGTAAATTCACTCCCTTTGCCCCTATACAGTATATGTAAATTGGAATGCCAAATTTAATAACACCTACTAGAACAAGTCTAGGCGTCTACATAAAACGTGATTTGCGGGTCTACTTACGCTATAAAAACAAATTTCAGAAGGTCGAGAAGTACAGAACTGTAAAGTATTGAGGGAAAAACAATATTAAGTACTCAGTTCTTGTATTAACACGATCTTGAAATAGTCTTAATTCCCCAACTGGAAACTCTAAAATTCTCCCTTCCCCACCGGTTGAGAACCACTGCTCTAGACATTCAATCTAAAGTAAACGTGCATTTTTTCTTAGAACAGTTATC
The DNA here is from genome assembly GCA_014155875.1 of Cepaea nemoralis. Classification (NCBI taxonomy): domain Eukaryota; kingdom Metazoa; phylum Mollusca; class Gastropoda; order Stylommatophora; family Helicidae; genus Cepaea; species Cepaea nemoralis. The sequence goes on from JACEFZ010027417.1 coordinate 481,452, forward strand.
CCAGGGCGTGTTTGTGAAAAGTCCCATTGATGTTCAGGTAGGGAATCTGTCCTCGTCTTAGCCAACGACAGGCACCAAAACCTCTATCATGTTCCACTTGTATAATACCTCTATCATGTTCCACTTGTATAATACCTCTATCATGTTCCACTTGTATAACACCTCTATCACGTTCCACTTGTATAACACCTCTATCATGTTCCACTTGTATAATACCTCTATCATGTTCCACTTGTATAATACCTCTATCATGTTCCACTTGTATAAACACCTCTATCATGTCCACTTGTATAACACCTCTATCATGTTCCACTGTTAAACACCTCTTATCATGTTCCACTTGTATAATACCTCTATCATGTTCCACTTGTATAATACCTCTATCATGTTCCACTTGTATAATACCTCTATCATGTTCCACTTGTATAACACCTCTATCATGTTCACTTGTATAATACTCTATCATGGTTCCACTTGTATAACACCTCTATCATGTTCACTTGTATAGCACCTCTATCATGTTCCACTTGTATAATACCTCTATCATGTTCCACTTGTATAACACCTCTATCATGTTCCACTTGTATAACACCTCTATCATGTTCCACTTGTATAGCACCTCTATCATGTTCCACTTGTATAATACCTCTATCATGTTCCACTTGTATAATACCTCTATCATGTTCCACTTGTATAATACCTCTATCATGTTCCACTTGTATAACACCTCTATCACGTTCCACTTGTATAATACCTCTATCACGTTCCACTTGTATAATACCTCTACCATGTTCCACTTGTATAATACCTCTATCATGTTCCACTTGTATAACACCTCTATCATGTTCCACTTGTATAATACCTCTATCATGTTCCACTTGTATAACACCTCTATCATGTTCCACTTGTATAATACCTCTATCATGTTCCACTTGTATAACACCTCTATCATGTTCCACTTGTATAACACCTCTATCATGTTCCACTTGTATAACACCTCTATCATGTTCCACTTGTATAACACCTCTATCATGTTCCACTTGTATAACACCTCTATCATGTTCCACTTGTATAACAGCTCTATCATGTTCCACTTGTATAACAGCTCTATCATGTTCCACTTGTATAATACCTCTATCATGTTCCACTTGTATAACAGCTCTATCATGTTCCACTTGTATAATAAAGATCTTGTAACACTGTACCTGTCTTACTTCGCAGCCTGCTAAGACACACATGGATCAGGTTGAACAACTGAGAAAAGAGAAAGAAGAAGCTCTAGCTGAGGAAATGAGGAACACTAAAGCAGGTATTATTGAACAATGTGTCATTCAGCTAACACAGTTTTTCTTTTTTAGGTAGGTATCTAAATAAAAATAAGGCTGAAAATAGCAGTCATTTTACATTCTCATTTATTAACACATTCTGTTTTCAGTTTAACAAAGCTTTCATATCTTTATGTTCACTGATTCTGTACATAATTTTTTCTATTTTTACACTGTGGCCATAAATGTTATCCAACACCAATGCCACAGCACTCATTGCATGCTTATATGTGTTCAGTCTCCTTTAGAAGATGTCACCAGTAGCAAGAATGATTTATCAAAATCCAAAAAATCAGCACATACATAATTTACATTTGATAGAAATATGGCACAAATCGTCATTACCAAATTAATGGGAAATAGACATTTCAGATCTGTCCATTGTTGTGGAATATTGGGGGGAGGGGGGGCTAATAATCTGCTTTATTTTAACTATCAGACAGCAAGCTGAAACACCTCACAATACCAGTAACGGATCACTAGGATCTACTGTGGTCAATCACTGTTTACAGTTGTACAAACATTGAATATTTATTTCAACTAATTACCATTGAAGTCCATTCACTAACTTTTTTGAACTAACAATTTGCAGGTTTCCTCAACAAATAGTATCATTATAAACTATCGATCGCTACCTACCACTGCACAATTTTAAAACACATGTTTAATCCATCAAATTCACTCTACCTGGAACAATGCATGTGTTTTTTTGTTTTTTTTTGGTGCTTACTAATGATTTATATCTGTTCTAGCCATAAACATTAGTAAATATGATAACATGAACTAGGAATATTAACTACCAAAATCTAATACTATATGTTACAGTATAGTTGTATAACCAGCAAGTGTATTAGACCTTGTTGTAGTGAATAAGTTAAAACGGCATAAGGCAATGCTAGAAAACACTGCCAATTTCACTAGAATGTCAAGTATCATTTCCCATATAGAGATAACAAATAAAGTGCCTTATGGAAATGAAGTCTAATTATTAACAACCACTTCAGGGCCTAAAACTGAATTGTCATGAAGGAGAAGCAGGTCTGCTGGATTCTTGTGCAGCCGAACTCTGTGAAAACGTTGAGATTGTTCGATGTCGTAATGTAGCTTTTTAAATTGATCGTCTCTCCTCTTGGCATAACATCCACAAAAATCACACCTTCAGTGTCTCAAAAGACAGTAATCGTGACGTTTTCCAGCTTTCTTTGTGGTGATTGCAGATGATGTCACTCCATTGGCTGTCCTTTTGTCTCAGGTTCAAAATTATATGCCCAGGTTTCATCACCTCTAACGATCTTAGCCAAAAAGATCTCTCCATCAGCATTGAAACTCTCCAACAATTCAGAAGAAATTGCTTTCTTTTGCATTCAATTGTCATTTTTGAGACTTCGAGGAACCCATATTTCGCAAACCTTAGAAATTCCCAGTTTTTTATAAACTGCGTTTGCACTGCATTGCTGACTGATAGCTGTAAGGCAAGTTGCTGAGTAGTGATTCGCCTATCAGTAAGAATAATCTGCTTTATTTTAACTATCAGACAGCAAGTTGAAACACTCTCACAATACCAGTAACGGATCACTAGGATCTACTGTGGTCAATCACTGTTTACAGTTGTACAAACATTGAATATTTATTTCAACTAATTACCATTGAAGTCCATTCACTAACTTTTTTGAACTAACAATTTGCAGGTTTCCTCAACAAATAGATCATTATAAACTATCGATCGCTACCTACCACTTGCACAATTTTTAAAACACATGTTTAATCCATCAAATTCACTCTACCTGGAACAATGCATGTGTTTTTTTGTTTTTGGTGCTTACTAATGATTTATATCTGTTCTAGCCATAAACATTAGTAAATATGATAACATGAACTAGGAAATATTAACTACCAAAATCTAATACTATATGTTACAGTATAGTTGTATAACCAGCAAGTGTATTAGACTTGTTGTAGTGAATAAGTTAAAACGGCATTAAGGCAATGCTAGAAAACACTGCCAATTTCACTAGAATGTCAAGTATCATTTCCCATATAGAGATAACAAATAAAGTGCCTTATGGAAATGAAATCTAATTATTAACAACCACTTCAGGGCCTAAAACTGAATTGTCATGAAGGAGAAGCAGGTCTGCTGGATTCTTGTGCAGCCGAACTCTGTGAAAACGTTGAGATTGTTCGATGTCGTAATGTAAGCTTTCAAATTGATCGTCTCTCCTCTTGGCATAACATCCACAAGAATCACACCTTCAGTGTCCCAAAAGACAGTGATCATGACCTTTCCAGCTTTCTTTGTGGTGATTGCAGATGATGTCACTCCATTGGCTGTCCTTTTGTCTCAGGTTCAAAATTATATGCCCAGGTTTCATCACCTCTAACGATCTTAGCCAAAAAGATCTCTCCATCAGCATTGAAACTCTCCAACAATTCAGAAGAAATTGCTTTCTTTTGCATTCAATTGTCATTTTTGAGACTTCGAGGAACCCATATTTCGCAAACCTTAGAAATTCCCAGTTTTTTATAACTGCGTTTGCACTGCCATTGCTGACTGATAGCTGTAAGGCAAGTTGCTGAGTAGTGATTCACCTATCAGTAAGAATAATCTGCTTTATTTTAACTATCAGACAGCAAGTTGAAACACCTCACAATACCAGTAACGGATCACTAGGATCTACTGTGGTCAATCACTGTTTACAGTTGTACAAACATTGAATATTTATTTCAACTAATTACCATTGAAGTCCATTCACTAACTTTTTTGAACTAACAATTTGCAGGTTTCCTCAACAAATAGATCATTATAAACTATCGATCGCTACCTACCACTTGCACAATTTTTAAAACACATGTTTAATCCATCAAATTCACTCTACCTGGAACAATGCATGTGTTTTTTTGTTTTTTTTGGGTGCTTACTAATGATTTATATCTGTTCTAGCCATAAACATTAGTAAATATGATAACATGAACTAGGAAATATTAACTACCAAAATCTAATACTATATGTTACAGTATAGTTGTATAACCAGCAAGTGTATTAGACTTGTTGTAGTGAATAAGTTAAAACGGCATTAAGGCAATGCTAGAAAACACTGCCAATTTCACTAGAATGTCAAGTATCATTTCCCATATAGAGATAACAAATAAAGTGCCTTATGGAAATGAAGTCTAATTATTAACAACCACTTCAGGGCCTAAAACTGAATTGTCATGAAGGAGAAGCAGGTCTGCTGGATTCTTGTGCAGCCGAACTCTGTGAAAACGTTGAGATTGTTCGATGTCGTAATGTAAGCTTTTAAATTGATCGTCTCTCCTCTTGGCATAACATCCACAAAAATCACACCTTCAGTGTCTCAAAAGACAGTAATCGTGACGTTTCCAGCTTTCTTTGTGGTGATTGCAGACTCCATTGGCTGTCCTTTTGTCTCAGGTTCAAAATTATATGCCCAGGTTTCATCACCTCTAACGATCTTAGCCAAAAAGATCTCTCCATCAGCATTGAAACTCTCCAACAATTCAGAAGAAATTGCTTTCTTTTGCATTCAATTGTCATTTTTGAGACTTCGAGGAACCCATATTTCGCAAACCTTAGAAATTCCCAGTTTTTTATAACTGCGTTTGCACTGCCATTGCTGACTGATAGCTGTAAGGCAAGTTGCTGAGTAGTGATTCGCCTATCAGTAAGAATAATCTGCTTTATTTTAACTATCAGACAGCAAGTTGAAACACCTCACAATACCAGTAACGGATCACTAGGATCTACTGTGGTCAATCACTGTTTACAGTTGTACAAACATTGAATATTTATTTCAACTAATTACCATTGAAGTCCATTCACTAACTTTTTTGAACTAACAATTTGCAGGTTTCCTCAACAAATAGATCATTATAAACTATCGATCGCTACCTACCACTTGCACAATTTTTAAAAACACATGTTTAATCCATCAAATTCACTCTACCTGGAACAATGCATGTGTTTTTTTTGTTTTTTTTTGGTGCTTACTAATGATTTATATCTGTTCTAGCCATAAACATTAGTAAATATGATAACATGAACTAGGAAATATTAACTACCAAAATCTAATACTATATGTTACAGTATAGTTGTATAACCAGCAAGTGTATTAGACTTGTTGTAGTGAATAAGTTAAAACGGCATTAAGGCAATGCTAGAAAACACTGCCAATTTCACTAGAATGTCAAGTATCATTTCCCATATAGAGATAACAAATAAAGTGCCTTATGGAAATGAAGTCTAATTATTAACAACCACTTCAGGGCCTAAAACTGAATTGTCATGAAGGAGAAGCAGGTCTGCTGGATTCTTGTGCAGCCGAACTCTGTGAAAACGTTGAGATTGTTCGATGTCGTAATGTAAGCTTTTAAATTGATCGTCTCTCCTCTTGGCATAACATCCACAAAAATCACACCTTCAGTGTCTCAAAAGACAGTAATCGTGACGTTTCCAGCTTTCTTTGTGGTGATTGCAGATGATGTCACTCCATTGGCTGTCCTTTTGTCTCAGGTTCAAAATTATATGCCCAGGTTTCATCACCTCTAACGATCTTAGCCAAAAAGATCTCTCCATCAGCATTGAAACTCTCCAACAATTCAGAAGAAATTGCTTTCTTTTGCATTCAATTGTCATTTTTGAGACTTCGAGGAACCCATATTTCGCAAACCTTAGAAATTCCCAGTTTTTTATAACTGCGTTTGCACTGCCATTGCTGACTGATAGCTGTAAGGCAAGTTGCTGAGTAGTGATTCACCTATCAGTAAGAATAATCTGCTTTATTTTAACTATCAGACAGCAAGTTGAAACACCTCACAATACCAGTAACGGATCACTAGGATCTACTGTGGTCAATCACTGTTTACAGTTGTACAAACATTGAATATTTATTTCAACTAATTACCATTGAAGTCCATTCACTAACTTTTTTGAACTAACAATTTGCAGGTTTCCTCAACAAATAGATCATTATAAACTATCGATCGCTACCTACCACTTGCACAATTTTTAAAACACATGTTTAATCCATCAAATTCACTCTACCTGGAACAATGCATGTGTTTTTTTGTTTTTTTTTGGTGCTTACTAATGATTTATATCTGTTCTAGCCATAAACATTAGTAAATATGATAACATGAACTAGGAAATATTAACTACCAAAATCTAATACTATATGTTACAGTATAGTTGTATAACCAGCAAGTGTATTAGACTTGTTGTAGTGAATAAGTTAAAACGGCATTAAGGCAATGCTAGAAAAACACTGCCAATTTCACTAGAATATCAAGTATCATTTCCCATATAGAGATAACAAATAAAGTGCCTTATGGAAATGAAGTCTAATTATTAACAACCACTTCAGGGCCTAAAACTGAATTGTCATGAAGGAGAAGCAGGTCTGCTGGATTCTTGTGCAGCCGAACTCTGTGAAAACGTTGAGATTGTTCGATGTCGTAATGTAAGCTTTTAAATTGATCGTCTCTCCTCTTGGCATAACATCCACAAAAATCACACCTTCAGTGTCTCAAAAGACAGTAATCGTGACGTTTCCAGCTTTCTTTGTGGTGATTGCAGATGATGTCACTCCATTGGCTGTCCTTTTGTCTCAGGTTCAAAATTATATGCCCAGGTTTCATCACCTCTAACGATCTTAGCCAAAAAGATCTCTCCATCAGCATTGAAACTCTCCAACAATTCAGAAGAAATTGCTTTCTTTTGCATTCAATTGAGATTTTTGAGACTTCGAGGAACCCATATTTCGCAAACCTTAGAAATTCCCAGTTTTTTATAACTGCGTTTGCACTGCCATTGCTGACTGATAGCTGTAAGGCAAGTTGCTGAGTAGTGATTCGCCTATCAGTAAGAATAATGCCCTCGGTACATTTAACATTTCTGTGTTGGTGGCTGTGGCATGACGTCCACAGCGCGGCCGATCAAGCATCTTTGTATCTCCACTTGTTGATTCTTTGACTATCTGAACCCAGCGACAGACTGTCAACAGCAAAACTTCCATTCACATCATGTAGACGCTTCTGAATGTTCACAACAGTTTCCTCTCTGCAACGAGATATTCTATCATAATTTGCCGCTTATAACGCAAGTTGCTAACAAGCTCCATTTCACTGGTTTAGGGCGGCAATATTATTTGGCAGTTGGGTTCATTTGCTCCACACAATTGGTATTGAATTGAGCAAAATTGCATGCTTCTATCTTCATTATTAGCTGAGAAAAACAATGTGGTGAGCAAAATTGCATCCTTCTATCTTCATTATTAGCTGAGAAAAACAATGTGGTGAGCAAAATTGCATGCTTCTATCTTCATTATTAGCTAAGAAAAACAATGTGCTGCATAACTTTCTAAATGCCCCACGAACGTGCAAGTTTAATTTTATACAAGTACAGTTAATTCTTTACAGATAATTATGTGTACATTCATTTTTGTTCTGCAATTATCCTTTACTTGTATCAGATTTAAAAGTAAAAGAGAAATTCATTGAATATTTTAGATGATGATTGTTGCTTTGTTCTTATACTTGATTAGCTCTTGATGCTGTTAGAACTGCTTATGAGGAGGAGCTGACAAAAGAGAAGGCTAAATATAAGGAAGCTTTACTAACCATGTATACAGAGGAGTATGTCAACGAAATAAGACTTCGGCATCAGTAAGTGTTTACCTCTCTCTCTGTTTGATTCCAATACATGCAGACATGCACCCAGGTTGCACTTTCTCAACTTGTATATTTAAGATATTTTAAATTAAAGATTGAAATATATATGGTGCTGTTCCTCCTTGGTGGAAGATGGATTGTGAATTTATATGTTATATTATTGCTCCCGGTCTCCCTGGCCTAGGGGTTAGCGACTTTCTCCGTAATCCTGTATACTCTCGTGAGTAATGTTAGGACGGCGAGAATCTGTAGCGGTTCTAGCCGCGTCGGTAACTTATGGGGTATGTAAGCCGGTCGCTTAGAAAACATTGGCAAACTACTGAGCGTAATCTTGCCAAGAAATCAACAATCAGCTGAAAGATGCTGATTTGGACAGCGATGTCCTGTTAAGGATATGCAAACATTATTGCTACCAGGATCGCTAGCAGTTAGTCATCTTAGCCAGGATTGTTAACAATTGGTTATCTTAGCCAGGATTGTTAACATTTAGTCATCTTTGCCAGGATTGTTAACAATTGGTTATCTTAGCCAGGATTATTAACATTTGGTCATCTTAGCCAGGATTGTTAACATTTGGTCATCTTAGCCAGGATTGTTAACATTTGGTCATCTTAGCCAGGATTGTTAACATTTGGTCATCTTAGCCAGGATTATTAACTTTGGTAATATTAGCCATGATTGTTTACTTGGTAATCTCAGCAAGGATTGTTAATTTGATCATCTCAGCTACGATTGTTTACTTGGTCATCTCAGCTAGGATTGTTAACTTGGTCATCTGAGCTAGGATTCTTTACTTAACCCTTTACAGGGCAGACGCTTGTCCATTTTGTAACCCTGAACGGGCAAGATTTTTTCATGTTCTGTAAAATTTCGGGTCGCGTTAGTAAAAACATCACAAATAAGGTGTTAGTCAACCGATTTTAGTTAAATAAACAACACAATGAAGGGAAAAGCATGCAGAATATGTTACTCATGTGATTGTTGTCGGTAATCCATATATGAACACAAATATTTACGAAATACGGCATGTTGTTAGTGATTTTCCGTCATCTATACAGCAATTTACAAACACATTTTCAGAATCATAATCACTTTCTTTAAAGTCCGACTCAGACTGCTAATGCAAAGTAATGCTTTGCACTGATATCTAGCTCCGATTAATAGTCAACTTTGTGGCCTTTAATGTCACTTAAATTGAACAGAGCGAAATCTTGGCTATCACTTGAAGAATCGCCGAAATCCGTTTTGAAAAACAGCGTAAAAACCCCGAAAACTATCAAAAAAAGTCTGTAAAAGTCCGTTCAAATTCATTGTACGCGCTTTACAAATGGCGGCCACGTTGTCAAGCTATCGGCGAAAGCGAAAGTAGCCGTCAGAAGTATCGGAAAGCCGAGAGATCGCATTTTTACAATGCATAATAGTATCGGCCGGTTTGAGACGTTTTGCCCGTTTAACGTATCGGACGGAAATGGCCGGTCCAGCCTGTAAAGGGTTAATTATCTCAGCTAGGATTCTTTACTTAATCATCTCAGCAAGGATTGTTTACTTAATCATCTCAGCTAGGATTGTTTACTTGGTCATCTCAGTTAAAATTTTTAACTTGGTCATCTCAGCTGGGATTGTTACCAGTAACTCTTTCCAGCCTGGATTGCTACCAGTTAGTTATCTTGGTCAAGATTGCTACCAGTGAGTCATCATCTCTGCCAGAATTGCTAGAAGGGGTTGGTAGTCATCACTCATCTGGGCCAGAGTCATCATCTCTGCCTGAATTGTTAGCCAGTATGTGTCACTCAGCCAGCATTGCTACCAGCATTGCTCAGCAGTATGTGTCCATCCATCCATCATGTGCCATGCCGATAAGCGTGGGCGGTCATGTTTTGCCATCTCACTCGATCACCAGAGTTGTGGATCAGCTCCATTGTTTGTGTCTCGACCATGCCATGTGGCCAAGCCATCCAGGTATTTGCTTCTAGGTCTTCCCCTTGGTCTGTTCCCTTCGATCTTGCCAGTCGTCACCAAGTTCTCCAATTCATTTCTTCTCATAACATGCACAAAAAACTTTGACTGTCTACGTCTAAAGTCTCTAATCAGTTTGTGATCTTCATTTGTTTCTTGAAGGACTTGTTCATTAGTCTTTCTGTCTGTCCATGGTATTCTTTGCATTTTCCTCAGAAACCACATTTCTACAGCCATCAGATGTTTTTCAGCTTGACTGCTCATTGTCCAAGCTTCACATCCATACAAAAGTACAGGTTCTATGTAGCACCTCAATACTCTTTTTCTCGTTTCAATTGACATGCAGTATGTGTCACTCAGTCAGAATTGCCAGCGGGCTTTCTACTGGTGATTTATCTCAGGCAGGATTTCTAGCAACTAGGATTGCTACTAATGACTCATCTGAGGCAGGATTGCTTCCAGTGATTCATGACAACCCAGGCTGCCTCTAGTCTCAATTCAAAACAATGTATTCTCTTGGTGAATGTAAACACAGAAGCCACCAACAATATGTTGCACGATTTATTGCCTGGCATATTTTACTGCATCTCGGCTGCTGTTCCAGTTCCAGTTCCAGTTTTCAAAAACAAAAATTCCAACTTCGTCCTCGTCTAACCTGCTTCATCAGCTGTGGTTATAATTGAGGATCGTGGTTTTTGTGGGTTTATTCACCCTAATTCTTGTCTTGTGGGTCCTATCTCGGACTGGTTATGTAGCGTTTGTGTCTGTGACGTCAGCAGTGGTCGGCGGCTATCCTTTGTGCTCTTCTGTTGTTATGGTTTTCTTTGTTGGTGTAGGCTCCTGGCTCGTCTGGCTGCAGTCCTTATAAGGACTTTTTATTAGGTCATTTAGTCTCCTTCGTTGTGTAATTTGTGTAGGAGCTTTTCGACGTTTCTATTTTCCTTCTTGTACTTTTTTTCATCTTCGAGTTTTAGCTTCGGCCATTGGCTTTTTTCCTCCGCGGTCAGCCATGGTTTTCTCTCTCCGTCTTCTATGTAGTACGAGTAGTCGGTATCCTGTTCCAGGATTACAGTTGGGTAATCTACCGGTCTCCTGAGTCTTTTTGGCTTCTTCTTTTCTCTCTCAATCCAGCACCTTTTGAATTCCTGGTATCTGAGTTTCTCCATCCTTGCCGACTCTCGTAGCTCCTCCAAGGTAGGCGCAGTGGGCCTATCCGTGTCGTCCTCAGAGTGCTCGTCTTGGTTGACTTCGGATGTCAGGGGGGCTAGTGTCGTGGCTGGGTTGCTAGCTTTGTCTAGCGGTTCTGGCTCGTCCTCTTGTTGGATGTCATCTTGCGGTTCCTCTGTGTGCTTTTCTGTTTCTTGTGCTGGTTTGTTTTGGGTTTGCCCCCTTTTGATTGTTAGAATTTCTCTGACCGCTTTGATGTCTCGCAGAATCTCTTCATTTATCTTTACCATCTGCCTCATATTCTCCACCTCTTGTTTGATGTCCCGCTGGATCTCCTTTATTTCGGCAAGAAGTTTCTCGTTGTCGCTGGTTGGCGCCGATGTTTGCAGTAGCTTGACTTGTTTCTTTAACTCGTCGATCTGCTTTTGAAGTTGATCTCTTTCAGCTTGTGCTATACCCGTGGCTGTCTCGCCCATCTGCATTGCTTCCTTGAATGGTGTCTTTGTGATGATGGCGATCTTTAAGACGTCTCTCTGTCTCTGTAGGTACGGACAGCCCAGGTATCTTGCTCCATGTTTGCCCAGGCAGTTGGCACACTTTCTTTTGTTGTTGGGTGCTCGGAAGTCCGTGTCCAGCTTGGCCAGCGGACACTCCTTGAAGGCGTGGTGATCGGCGCAGTATCGGCATATTTCCGTCTTGCTGCGACACTTAGCTCTACTGTGGCCGGCCTTCTGACATCTGGAACATTGCGTGATTCTTGGTATGAATCTCTCTGGTTGCTGTATTCTCTTTTTGAATGATGCTGTGGTCGGCATCTCGCTGCCCTCCGACGTCACCTACTGCCAAGGTTGTAGGTACCTTGGAGTAGGTGAGAAGCCGCTCCGCCTTCAAGAATCGGATGTGAAGATTCTCTTCACGTAGCTGCTTCAGGATTTCTTCATCTGTCAGCTCCACAGGAATCCGCTTGACAACCCATCGGATTGTTTTCGCGTCGGTGTTTCCGACTCTGGTGTCTTTCTCCTCCTTCTCTGCTGTCTTGGTTGACTGTGTTGGGCTGTCAATCTTCTCCCTCGTAGTAGCTTCAGTGATGGCTGTAATATCAGGCTCTTTGATGCAGCTAGCAGGTGGGCTCTCGACGTTCTTCTTCTTGGTGTCGGCTCCCACGCTGCACATCTTGGCAACAGCGTGTTTCTTGTTGGATTTTCCTCGTGGCATTTTTCCCGCGGATCAGGCTTCTTGACAGAATAATGCGACTTGACTTGTTAGCGCTCGCAGTACACGACGACCACGACGTGACGACGACGACAAACTTCTCGGCTGCTGCATATTATATTACTTATATAATAAACCAGGCAATAAACCTTGCAACATATTGTTTGTGGCTTTTGTGTTAATTAAAGTCGGTAGTCCACCTAGGGCCAAGAGTAAAGAAAGAGACTTATTGCTGCGATAAACCTTACAGTCTGATGAGGTATTTTCTACTCCTGGATATGTCAACTTAAATTGTCGTTATTGATGGTTTTACTAGCGTTTTTATTTTGTTCAGTGCAGATTACAATTCTAAGTGACCATGAACTATTTCAGGTGAAGTTCGAGGTTGATTATTTTCATGATCAATTGTTGTTTTCTCTCTGAAGAGAGGATGAACAGAGAATGGCAGAAGAACTACAGAAGCTAAACATGCACTACACCAGCAAGTGTGAGGACTATAAACTGTTAGAGATGAAGCTGCAACAGATCAAGCAAGACTATGAAAGCCACATCAATCAGCTCAGCTCAAGGTATTTCCCATTGTGGCATTCAAGTAGACTAGTTGAGGGTAGTCGTAGTCACACTAGGTACATTGTCACCATGGTTACCTATAGCATACTTCAGAATGTGCATGAGAGCAACTCTCCCACAGTTGATCTATCTGGAGGATCATATGGCTGAGAGATTAGGATACTCACACTATAGACTGTGGAGCATGTGTTCTAGTTTAGTTTAGTTGATGGATCAACATCACGGCACATGGGTGTAACCCATAAGTGCTCCGTTCTCCTCCTAACTCAAACCTGAGTCTGGAGAAACTCAGCTCAGTGCACGAACTCTGTAGCACTGGCAGGGATCCTGAAAGACTTTGGGTAGACACAAGATGTCACTTTGTTTTTAGTGTTCTTACCTGCCCTCATTGAATCTTTCAATGGTCTCAAAGTTGTTACTTTTGGTTCTTATTTATTCCATAGAATCTTACAACACCTCAGCCAAAGATTGTCAACTTTTTTTTCCAGTCTATTGTCTTAAATGGATCTAAATTTAGAATTTTTTAAAAATTAATGATTTGTTAATATGGCTTAAAACTGATGTCATAAACTGCTCACATGACTGCACATGTAAATTTGGGCTAAACTAGTGATGTTGGTCAATGTTGATTCTTATAATGCCAATGATATTGAAAATATTTTTCTGGCATTCTTGTGTCTGATATAGTCGAGCTGTAACGTGCGTGTGTTTATGCAAAACTGGGGTGAATGGACGAATTAACAATTTTACAATACTATCAAGGTGAACTGGGTCAGAGAAGAATATGCGGATGTTAGGTCAGAAAGGTGAAGAAAACAAAGGTGGGCCCGAAACGCAATGGAGGGTATATTCACAGAGATGTCAGTCTAAGTCACGAAGCCACATAGAAAACGTGATAGTAGACTAAGGGACAAAGGGAAACTCAGAAATGTTATGTTGGAGGGATTTAGATTGGGGTTAAAGGGGTTAAATGATGTTTCTTGGGAGTGCCTGGGAAGTGTGAATAAAAGAGAAGTCTGGGCAAATTGGAGGAAGTTGGAGTTGTGGCGGAGTTGGGGACAACTCCGCATGGTGGTTTTGGAATCGATGGAATTCTAGGGCTGGGGGGGGGGGGGGGGGATGTAGCCCGATCATGGAGTGTGAGTTAAGTCAGGGAGACTTAACGGGGACAGCTGATTCTGAGGCTAAGTACTGGAGACTTAGCCAGGCTTTCAGCCACAGTTGATTTTGGGCCGAGAGAGGGACACCAGCCAAGATAGTGACATTCAGAGTTGAGTTGTGGCGGAGTTAGGGACAACTCTGCTTGGTGGTTTTTAGAGAGCAGAGTTCTGAGTTCTGGACCAGTGAGGGAGCTGAGTCCAGAGAGAGGAGACTCAGAGGAGGTGGTTAGATTCACGAACGGAGAAGAGTCTGTAACAGTGTATTGTGCGAAGCCAATAGGCGGCAATAGTGTGGTCGCAGGAGCTTACTGTATTATATGATAATTTGAGTGTGCTGAACATGTGCAAGTGCAATCTAGATACATCTCACTATTGAATGGTCCTAGAAAGTGTTATAGCATCGAGTTTGTTTCGAATTAAAATATTGTGTTCGCAGGATGGTATAATATATTCATCGTTGTTGATTGGTCGTCTGACACAATATTCACACTGACATCCTCTAGACACAACCATAGCCACTTCTTTATGCCCATAACTTTGTGACACTAGCCATTAAACTTAAGGAATAGACATGTTTTCACTTGTATCTCTACTGTTTACAAAAATAATGTCAATATGACCATGTATGCCACTTTTTTCTGGATAGTTTATAACTAGTTGGTGTTTCCAGGAATCTTCTGTTTAGTTTGGTTTCTCCTAGCCTGCATTTTTTCAATCTCTCTCCATGACTGATGCATTTTCAGTCAGTAAAAATGGATACATAATGTGTCCTGAAGCAATGTCCTACCGTGTGTAAGTAATGTCATTGCGCCATCACATGTAGCAAGGAGCAATAGGTGGCTAGTGTGTGGGGGATGTGTGGTGGGTGAGGGATGTGTCTCATCACATGTTCTAGGGCTGAGAGCAAGGAGCAATAGGTGGCTAGTGTGTGATGGGTGGGGGATGTGTCTCATCACATGTTCTAGGGCTGAGAGCAAGGAGCAATAGGTGGCTAGTGTGTGATGGGTGGGGGATGTGTCTCATCACATGTTGTAGGGCTGAGAGCAAGGAGCAATAGGTGGCTAGTGTGTGATGGGTGGGGGATGTGTCTCATCACATGTTGTAGGGCTGAGAGCAAGGAGCAATAGGTGGCTAGTGTGTGGTGGTGGGTGGGGGATGTGTCTCATCATATGTTGTAGGGCTGAGAGCAAGGAGCAATAGGTGGCTAGTGTGTGGTGGGTGGCGGATGTGTCTCATCACATGTTGTAGGGCTGAGAGCAAGGAGCAATAGGTGGCTAGTGTGGGGTGGTGGGTGGGGGATGTGTCTCATCACATGTTGTAGGGCTGAGAGCAAGGAGCAATAGGTGGCTAGTGTATGGTGGGTGGGGGATGTGTCTCATCACATGGTTGTAGGGCTGAGAGCAAGAAGCAATAGGTGACTAGTGTGTGGTGGTGGGTGGGGGATGTCTCATCACATGTTGTAGGGCTGAGAGCAAGGAGCAATAGGTGGCTAGTGTGTGGTGGGTGGGGGATGTGTGGTGGGTGGCGGATGTGTCTCATTACATGTTGTAGGGCTGAGAGCAAGGAGCAATAGGTGGCTAGTGTGTGATGGGTGGGGGATGTGTCTCATCACATTTTGTAGGGCTGAGAGCAAGGAGCAATAGGTGATAGTGTGTGATGGATGTTTGGTGGGTGGGGGATGTGTCTCATCACATGTTGTAGGGCTGAGAGCAAGGAGCAATAGGTGGCTAGTGTGGGGTGGATGTGTGGTGGGTGGGGGATGTGTCTCATCACATGTTGTAGGGCTGAGAGCAAGGAGCAATAGGTGGCTAATGTGTGGTGGGTGGGGATGTGTCTCATCACATGTTGTAGGGCTGAGAGCAAGGAGCAATAGGTGGCTAATGTGTGGTGGGTGGGGATGTGTCTCATCACATGTTGTAGGGCTGAGAGCAAGGAGCAATAGGTGGCTATTGTGTGATGGGTGGGGGATGTGTCTCATCACATTTTGTAGGGCTGAGAGCAAGGAGCAATAGGTGACTAGTGTGTGATGGATGTTTGGTGGGTGGGGGATGTGTCTCATCACATGTTGTAGGGCTGAGAGCAAGGAACAATAGGTGGCTAGTGTGGGGTGGATGTATGGTGGGTGGGGGATGTGTCTCATCACATGTTGTAGGGCTGAGAGCAAGGAGCAATAGGTGGCTAGTGTGGGGTGGGTGTCTCATCACATGTTGTAGGGCTGAGAGCAAGGAGCAATAGGTGGCTAGTGTGTGGTGGGTGGGGGATGTGTCTCATCACATGTTGTAGGGCTGAGAGCAAGGAGCAATAGGTGGCTAGTGTGTGGTGGATGTGTGGTGGGTGGGGGATGTGTCTCACCACATGTTGTAGGGCTGAGAGCAAGGAGCAATAGGTGGCTAATGTGTGGTGGGTGGGGATGTGTCTCATCACATGTTGTAGGGCTGAGAGCAAGGAGCAATAGGTGGCTAATGTGTGGTGGGTGGGGATGTGTTTCATCACATGTTGTAGGGCTGAGAGCAAGGAGCAATAGGTGGCTAGTGTGTGATGGGTGGGGGATGTGTCTCATCACATTTTGTAGGGCTGAGAGCAAGGAGCAATAGGTGACTAGTGTGTGATGGATGTTTGGTGGGTGGGGGATGTGTCTCATCACATGTTGTAGGGCTGAGAGCAAGGAGCAATAGGTGGCTAGTGTGGGGTGGGTGTCTCATCACATGTTGTAGGGCTGAGAGCAAGGAGCAATAGGTGGCTAGTGTGTGGTGGGTGGGGGATGTGTCTCATCACATGTTGTAGGGCTGAGAGCAAGGAGCAATAGGTGGCTAGTGTGTGGTGGATGTGTGGTGGGTGGGGGATGTGTCTCATCACATGTTGTAGGGCTGAGAGCAAGGAGCAATAGGTGGCTTGTGTATGGTGGATGTGTGTTGGGTGGGGGATGTGTCTCATCACATGTAAAGCTGAGAGCAAGGAGCAATAGGTGTCTAGTCCTTTCTCACCTATGTGTGTGTGGTGGGTGGGGGATGTGTCTCATAACATGGTAATATGCATTGTTTATGTTTACAATATTCATTTGACAATGTTTTTTTTTTCTATGTGAATGTATCATGCACTATTGATGAACAAAAGATGAGTGATTGGAAAGGCCGAATGTAAGATGGACCTGCGTGCCCAATTTGTAACCCTATGAAAATAAAGATATATCAAATCAAATCAAATCAAATCAAATCACTTGTGCAAGCAACAAGCCTAGGTGTTGAACCTGCATCTGACCATGCTCTTGACATTACCATCAACTTTGCTAGTGCCCCCATCAATCAATTACTTGCTGGAGCTTCTCCTTGGTTGTGGTGATATGCCTGCTATTAATTGCCATTTAGTTGACAACAGCATTTGATCTGTCCTTGCTGAAGTCTACACTACACTCATGTTTGGATCAATCTCCACTATATCATATGTTAATGCCTTACGTTGTTCTCTTATCATGGTCTCTCTGTCCTCTGGTGGACTGCCAGGAACTTCTTAGGATATCTTCTGAAGAAACTGAAGCATTGCTATTAGACACCGTGAAGAGTTCATTGACCTCTCTTGTACCCAGTGTGTTGCTCTGACCATTGCCTGTCTTTATTATAAATTCATATCATTTTTAGGTCTTTCCCACTTTGAAACCAGATATTTTACTTTTGTAGGCAAACATTGTGTCACCAAAACTGATATTTTCGTAATCACAGGATGTATATTACCAGTTTCTTGGTAGTTCTTTAACTTTCCCCACATGCACGTAAAGTTTTGTAACACCATGTTCAGTGTAACTACATGGTATCTTACCCAAGTTGTCAGTTTAACGCTTTCACCCTCTATTCATGCAGTTTTTGTTCATACAGACCTCAGTTGGCCCATCATTTGTTTGATTTAATATTCTGAGAAATAAAGTATTTTAATTGTTCATAGTTTGGCAGCTTCATACAAAACATTTGAATTATGTATGCTTGTCTGCATGCACTTGTGCAAGATCAAGCAGACTGCATGAAGTCAGATTTATTTTGTCTGCATGCGCTTGTTTGGAATGATACAGATAATGTGAAGCCAGATTTACATTGGTTTTTACATTTCAAACATACAATTTGTGTTTATTCTCAGTTGTTACTGTCCACTTAGCAATTTGAAGCTTAAGAGTTGAAGGCCCCCTAACCTTGCTGACACCACACAGCATACATGCAGGATTAGGTTGTTTTATTTATGCTACAAACACAGGTGAACAATATTTGCACATCCTAATTGTGTACCTGAATCTCTAGATATGGGCAACCAACATTCTGATCAGATGGCAGCCTTCTCATTGTTTGTTTAGTGATTCACTGACAAGAAATGTCTGTCTCTCTCCAGCAATAAACATTTCGAAGAGATGTTGAACCAAGAGATAGACCGCTTGAAAGACTTCATGACCAGAAAGCCGTCCAGTGCCAGCCTCACCACAGGTTCTGCTACCATGGAGGAGGAGCTTTATGATGCAAAAGTGAGACAGTATTTCAGAGATGCATGAATAATTCCCAGCAGAGTGTGGTGTTTGTGTCATGCTTCCTTCTTGTGTGGGACACTGTTAATCATGTGGCCAGTAACTTGTCTTACATTAACAGTTACTGTGTTCAAATGTTGCAAATGTTTTTCATAAATCTGTGCCAGACAACCCACTATACATTCATGAATTATTCATATATCACATAGTTTACTTATGAAAAGTGCATTTATTTTATGTGGGTTGCTGAAATGGTCAGCTGTTTGGAAAAGGAGTTATGGGTGCAGTTTGTAATCCTGCATATTGTATTTGAAATACAGCTGGTTTTTATAAAATTGTATGAGTGCCGGTTGTTCAGAAACTACTGAAAGTAAACATGCCAAGATATCACAGTCAAACAATGCTGGAGTTGACTGTGACTTCCTGTAACTAACTAAAGCTGAAATGCATTCTGTAAGACTGCTCTCTGCTTCGTTAATTGTGGGCCCAACATTCAGCCACAAAGACAAACACTACCACAGTGTTAATTAGGAGTCTCATGGAGTTCTCAAATACAGCGTCATATATCTAAACAATTGGAAGCTTTGTGGAGTCATTACTAGAACTACAAAGAAGGAGGAGAACTTGTGGGCAGGAATTATGTTGATGTGATTTCTGAGGTGTAGTTAATTTAAGTTAGTTGTATATCCTTTACAGGACGTCACAGTCAAACCCACCATGTTATTTTGGAAGTTTACGTTCAGTAGTTTGCCATTGCTTTCTGAAGGACGGAAACTAATACCTTTTGTATGAAAACCAATGCAAAGTGGTCTGCTGCCAAATCTCCCGCAGCTGTGTTTCAAACGCTGTATGCGGGATTACAAATTGCGTCTGTGGCCCCTTCACCACAGAGCCGGCTTCTTATGTGTAGAATGAGTTAAAATATTTCAGGTGTTTGTGATCAAAGTAAGGAATGCCATCAGAATTTTTAAAAGTATAACCATTTAGTAGTTTAAAAGGAAACGTAAGAACAAATAAACTTTAATTTTCAAAGTATTTTATCAACTGTTCAGCAACAATTGACTGTTTTTATCCTTTGATACTATTTGAGAGGAGAATTGTATCATCTAAACAAATGAGTTCTAGAATAGAATGTCCACCAATTATCTAGAATTGAATTTCCACCAATTATGTATAGATCAAATTTCTCACCTTAGAACCAGTTTGATGGTTCATTGGCTAATCTCACAGCTGCTTGTTGTTTATGATACACAAGGTGAGTTAGTCCCATAGCAGGTCCAGCCGTTGGAGTGTGAAGTGTTAGGCCTTCACATATTCTAGGCCATGACATGAGGTGGGGTGTGAAGTGTTAGACCTTCACATATTCTAGGCCATGACATGAGATGGGGTGTGAAGTGTTAGGTCTTCACATATTCTAGGCCATGACATGAGGTGGGGTGTGAAGTGTTAGACCTTCACATATTCTAGGCCATGACATGAGATGGGGTGTGAAGTGTTAGGCCTTCACATATTCTAGGCCATGACATGAGGTGGGGTGTGAAGTGTTAGGCCTTCACATATTCTAGGCCATGACATGAGGTGGGGTGGGAAGTGTTAGGCCATCACATATTCTAGGCTATGACATGAGGTGGGGTGTGAAGTGTTAGGCCGTCACATATTCTAGGCCATGACTTGAGGTGGGGTGTGAAGTGTTAGGCCGTCACATATTCTAGGCCATGACATGAGGTGGGGTGTGAAGTGTTAGGCCTTCACATATTCTAGGCCATGACATGAGGTGGGGTTTGAAGTGTTAGGCCTTCACATATTCTAGGCCATGACATGAGGTGGGGTGTGAAGTGTTAGACCTTCACATATTGTAGGCCATGACATGAGGTGGGGTGTGAAGTGTTAGGCCGTCACATATTCTAGGCCATGACATGAGGTGGGGTGTGAAGTGTTAGGCCGTCACATATTCTAGGCTATGACATGAGGTGGGGTGGGAAGTGTTAGGCCTTCACATATTCTAGGCCATGACATGAGGTGGAGTGTGAAGTGTTAGGTCGTCACATATTCTAGGCCATGACATGAGATGGGGTGTGAAGTGTTAGACCTTCACATATTTCAGGCCATGACATGAGATGGGGTGTGAAGTGTTAGACCTTCACATATTCTAGGTCATGACATGAGGTGGGGTGTGAAGTGTTAGACCTTCACATATTCTAGGCCATGACATGAGATGGGGTGTGAAGTGTTAGACCTTCACATATTCTAGGTCATGACATGAGGTGGGGTGTGAAGTGTTAGACCTTCACATATTGTAGGCCATGACATGAGGTGGGGTGTGAAGTGTTAGGCATCACATATTGTAGGCCATGACATGAGGTGGGGTGTGAAGTGTTAGGCCTTCACATATTCTAGGCCATGACATGAGGTGTGGTGTGAAGTGTTAGGCCGTCACATATTGTAGGCCATGACATGAGATGGGGTGTGAAGTGTTAGGCCGTCACATATTGTAGGCCATGACATGAGATGGGGTGTGAAGTGTTAGGCCATCACATATTCTAGGTCATGACATGAGGTGGGGTGTGAAGTGTTAGATCTTCACATATTCTAGGCCATGACATGAGATGGGGTGTGAAGTGTTAGGCCTTCACATATTGTAGGCCATGACATGAGATGGGGTGTGAAGTGTTAGCCCGTCACATATTGTAGGCCATCACATGAGGTGGAGTGTGAAGTGTTAGGCCGTCACATATTGCAGGCCATGACATGAGGTGGGGTGGGAAGTGTTAGACCATCACATATTCTAGGCCATGACAGGAGATGGGGTGGGAAGTGTTAGGCCGTCACATATTCTAGGCCATGACAGGAGATGGGGTGTGAAGTGTTAGGCCGTCACACATTCTAGGCCATGACTTGAGGTGGGGTGTGAAGTGTTAGGCCGTCACATATTCTAGGCCATGACATGAGGTGGGGTGTGAAGTGTTAGGTCGTCACATATTCTAGGCCATGACATGAGGTGGGGTGTGAAGTGTTAGGTCGTCACATATTCTAGGCCATGACATGAGATGGGGTGTGAAGTGTTAGGCCTTCACCTATTCTAGGCCATGACATGAGGTGGGGTGTGAAATGTTAGACCTTCACATATCGTAGGCCATGACATGAGGTGGGGTGTGAAGTGTTAGGCCGTCACATATTCTAGGCCATGACATGAGGTGGGGTGTGAAGTGTTAGGCCGTCACATATTCTAGGCTATGACATGAGGTGGGGTGTGAAGTGTTAGGCCTTCACATATTGTAGGCCATGACATGAGATGGGGTGTGAAGTGTTAGGCCGTCACATATTCTAGGCCATGACATGAGGTGGGGTGTGAAGTGTTAGACCTTCACATATTTCAGGCCATGACATGAGATGGGGTGTGAAGTGTTAGACCTTCACATATTCTAGACCATGACATGAGATGGGGTGTGAAGTGTTAGACCTTCACATATTTCAGGCCATGACATGAGATGGTGTGTGAAGTGTTAGACCTCATATTCTAGGTCATGACATGAGGTGGGGTGTGAAGTGTTAGACCTTCACATATTTCAGGCCATGACATGAGATGGGGTGTGAAGTGTTAGACCTTCACATATTCTAGGCCATGACATGAGATGGGGTGTGAAGTGTTAGACCTTCACATATTCTAGGCCATGACATGAGATGGGGTGTGAAGTGTTAGGCCTTCACATATTCTAGGCCATGACATGAGATGGGGTGTGAAGTGTTAGGCCGTCACATATTCTAGGCCATGACATGAGATGGGGTGTGAAGTGTTAGGCCGTCACATATTCTAGGCCATGACATGAGATGGGGTGTGAAGTGTTAGGCCTTCACATATTGTAGGCCATGACTTGAGGTGGGGTGTGAAGTGTTAGGCCTTCACATATTGTAGGCTATGACATGAGATGGGGTGTGAAGTGTTAGGCCGTCACATATTCTAGGTCGTGACATGAGGTGGGGTGTGAAGTGTTAGGCCTTCACATATTGTAGGCCATGACATGAGGTGGGGTGTGAAGTGTTAGGCCTTCACATATTCTAGGCCATGATATGAGATGGGGTGTGAAGTGTTAGGCCTTCACATATTCTAGGTCATGACATGAGGTGGGGTGTGAAGTGTTAGGCCGTCACATATTCTAGGCCATGACATGAGGTGGGGTGTGAAGTGTTAGGCCGTCACATATTCTAGGCCATGACATGAGGTGGGGTGGGAAGTGTTAGGCCTTCACATATTGTAGGCCATGACATGAGATGGGGTGTGAAGTGTTAGGCTGTCACATATTCTAGGCCTTGACATGAGGTGGGGTGTGAAGTGTTAGGCCGTCACATATTCTAGGCCATGACATGAGGTGGGGTGTGAAGTGTTAGGTCGTCACATATTCTAGGCCATGACATGAGGTGGGGTGGGAAGTGTTAGGCCTTCACATATTGTAGGCCATGACATGAGATGGGGTGTGAAGTGTTAGGTCATCACATATTCTAGGCCATGACATGAGGTGGGGTGTGAAGTGTTAGGTTGTCACATATTCTAGGCCATGACTTGAGGTGGGGTGTGAAGTGTTAGATCGTCACATATTCTAGGCCATGACATTAGGTGGGGTGTGAAGTGTTAGGTCATCACATATTCTAGGCCATGACATGAGGTGGGGTGTGAAGTGTTAGGCCTTCACATATTGTAGGCCATGACATGAGATGGGGTGTGAAGTGTTAGGCCGTCACATATTTCAGGCCATGACATGAGGTGGGGTGTGAAGTGTTAGGCCTTCACATATTTCAGGCCATGACATGAGGTGGGGTGTGAAGTGTTAGGTCGTCACATATTTCAGGCCATGACATGAGGTGGGGTGTGAAGTGTTAGGCCTTCACATATTCTAGGCTATGACATGAGGTGTGGTGTGAAGTGTTAGGCCTTCACATATTCTAGGCCATGACATGAGATGGGGTGTGAAGTGTTAGGCCGTCACATATTGTAGGCCATGACATGAGATGGGGTGTGAAGTGTTAGGCCATCACATATTCTAGGTCATGACATGAGGTGGGGTGTGATGTGTTAGACCTTCACATATTCTAGGCCATGACATGAGGTGGGGTGTGAAGTGTTAGGCCTTCACATATTCTAGGCCATGACATGAGGTGGGGTGTGAAGTGTTAGGCCTTCACATATTCTAGGCCATGACATGAGATGGGGTGTGAAGTGTTAGGCCATCACATATTGATGGCCATTGATTGCGACATCTTGTAAAAGATATGTACTAATACACACACACACCTACACAGTGTGTGTTTGTGTGTATCCAGGTGCAAGCAAACACCCACCCATCCACGTCCGTAGTATATGTTCATATTTCACTAACTGACATGTTTACATATAGTATATCAGTTAATGTATGAGTAGTTTCAGTGTCTTTTCTGTCTCTGTCTTTGCTTTTGTTTGCTGATGAAGGCTTGTCATCCTCCATTGTTTGTGTTATACTGCACATTGTTTTTCCTATTATGCGACATGGTCAAAGACACTGTCAGGCTGACTTGGGAGCTCAGGTTAGTCATGTAGAATCTGCCTTGATGGGGGTTCAAACACACACACGGCCTGTGTGGAAGGTAGACATGCTAGCCATTGTGCTACCACCATTCCCAACCTTGATGGGGGTTCAAACACACACACACGGCCTGTGTTGAAGGCAGACATGCTAGCCATTGTGCTACCACCATTCCCAACCTTGATGGGGGTTCAAACACACACACACGGCCTGTGTGGAAGGCAGGCATGCTAGCCATTGTGCTGCCACCATTCCCAACCTTGATGGGGGTTCAAACACACACACACGGCCAGTGTGGAAGGTAGACACGCTAGCCATTGTGCTACCACCATTCCCAACCTTGATGGGGGTTCAAACACACACACACGGCCTGTGTGGAAGGCAGACACGCTAGCCATTGTGCTACCACCATTCCCAACCTTGATGGGGGTTCAAACACACACACGGCCTGTGTGGAAGGCAGACATGCTAGCCATTGTGCTACCACCATTCCCAACTTTGATGGGGGTTCAAACACACACACACGGCCTGTATGGAAGGCAGACATGCTAGCCATTGTGCTACCACCATTCCCAACCTTGATGGGGGTTCAAACACACACATGGCCTGTGTGGAAGGCAGACACGCTAACCATTGTGCTACCACCATTCCCAACCTTGATGGGGGTTCAAACACACACATGGCCTGTGTGGAAGGCAGACATGCTAGCCATTGTGCTACCACCATTCCCAACCTTGATGGGGGTTCAAACACACACATGGCCTGTGTGGAAGACAGACATGCTAGCCATTGTGCTACCACCATTCCCAACCTTGATGGGGGTTCAAACACACACACGGCCTGTGTGGAAGGCAGACATGCTAGCCATTGTGCTACCACCATTCCCAACCTTGATGGGGGTTCAAACACACACACGGCCTGTGTGGAAGGCAGACATGCTAGCCATTGTGCTACCACCATTCCCAACTTTGATGGGGGTTCAAACACACACATACGGCCTGTGTGGAAGGCAGACATGCTAGCCATTGTGCTACCACCATTCCCAACCTTGATGGGGGTTCAAACACACACATGGCGTGTGTGGAAGGCAGACACGCTAACCATTGTGCTACCACCATTCCCAACCTTGATGGGGGTTCAAACACACACATGGCCTTTGTGGAAGGCAGACACGCTAGCCATTGTGCTACCACCATTCCCAACCTTGATGGGGGTTCAAACCCACACACGGCCTGTGTGGAAGGCAGACATGCTAGCCATTGTGCTACCACCATTCCCAACCTTGATGGGGGTTCAAACACACACACACGGCCTGTGTGGAAGGCAGACATGCTAGCCATTGTGCTACCACCATTCCCAACCTTGATGGGGGTTCAAACACACACATGGCCTGTGTGGAAGGCAGACACGCTAACCATTGTGCTACCACCATTCCCAACCTTGATGGGGGTTCAAACACACACATGGCCTGTGTGGAAGGCAGACACGCTAGCCATTGTGCTACCACCATTCCCAACCTTGATGGGGGTTCAAACACACACATGGCCTGTGTGGAAGGCAGACACGCTAGCCATTGTGCTACCACCATTCCCAACCTTGATGGGGGTTCAAAACCACACACGGCCTGTGTGGAAGGCAGACATGCTAGCCATTGTGCTACCACCATTCCCAACCTTGATGGGGGTTCAAACACACACATGGCCTGTGTGGAAGACAGACATGCTAGCCATTGTGCTACCACCATTCCCAACCTTGATGGGGGTTCAAACACACATACGGCCTGTGTGGAAGGCAGACATGCTAGCCATTGTGCTGCCACCATTCCCAACCTTGAAGGGGGTTCAAACACACACACAGCCTGTGTGGAAGGCAGACATGCTAGCCATTGTGCTGCCACCATTCCCAACCTTGATGGTACTCTTTATGAAACAGCAAATGTTATGCTATTCAAATTACAGCTGAATTCAGAAAGCATACATTGGAGACTCTTGTGGTCAGTAATATTTTTATGGAAAGATGTATATACTATCTTGTTGTGAAACATTAGAAGTGGGTTGGTTTAGAGATGATATATAAAGTATTAGTTTGTCAAGTGAATACCTTCGTGGTCCGTTACTGTGTTTGCAGATCATGGTAAGAGTGAAAGATGCTGAGCTTCAGAAACTGAGGTCACAGGTGAAAAATTTGGAGAACAGCTTGCACAGGACCACTGAGGTATGTATAAATGCCATCTTGACAAATGTCATTTGTTGAGATGAACCCTAGTGTCATATGTATATGTGTGTGTGTGTATATATATATATATATATATTGTTTTTTATGTAAAAAAAAATAGTAGGTCATTATGAAGTTTGTTTTGAGACTGATAGTATGAATTTGTTTTATGGAAACTAATAATACTGTCATCATACTGTCATTTACTGCCTATAGTACCTTGTGGTTTAGGATAGGGGGGGGGGGGGGGGTGTCTTGAGCCTGAGGAATTAAGGTCGCATGGCTAGTGCAGGTTAGAGTTTTCTTTTTGCCCCGGACAGAAAAAAAAGCTCCACACCTTACCGAGGATTTGAACCCGGGTCTCCCGAATGAGAGCCTGGCATTCTAGCCACTCCTCTAATAATACACTAATAATACATTGGCTATAAATATGTTATATTAGAATGCTTAAGTAATATGACATTTCATAATGCAATAAAATGAAATAGGAAACATTGTAAAAATTTGGTAACGTTTTGAAAAAATGAATGTTGACAGAATAAAGTGCAGTAGTTGTTGTTTTTTTTTTTTTGTTTCTTTTTTTATAAAAGACAGTTAATGAGGACATGGTAAATGTTTGCGAAAGGTTATTTCTTCAGGGCACTTCCACTGTAGTGTAGCTGGCATTTGTTTACAAGACAGGCAGTACAGAGTTTAGGACATGAAATAGGTGGCTTAGTGTCCTTGAAATACATCGTCACTCCTAGAATTGTCAGCAGGAACAGTTTAACAGCGATGGTTAAAGTGATGGTGATGAGTTTTCTCTACAAAGGACATAAGACAGTAGATTTTACAGGGCATCTAATGATAGTCTCCAGATCCTGTCTTGGCAGGCCCAGGATGGTTGGGCGTTTGCAGAGTGAGAGACATTCATGTTATATAACATCTTGTCCCATTTCCCAGGTAGAAGAGGAGTCAGGTCAGTTAATTCATGTCACAAAATAATGTGTTTTCATCATCATCTCAGGGGCCATGATGGCACTGTGGCTAGAGTGCTAGCCTGCTTTGCAGGCAGAATGAGAACAGTAAAAAGCTAGAGAAGGCAATATAATCTGTCTCTTTGAGTCTAGTCTCTATCCCAAAATCTGTCCTACATGAAAGGCAACGCCTGTTGCTAGAATACCATTGGCATGGTTTCTAGGATCATTGGGACATAGTTTTTAGGGTAATTGGGACCTGCAAGCCCCTGTACTGTTTGTTGCAAGGTGCAGACATGGGAGGAGGGAGGTGTTTTATTCTTTGGGTTATTGAAATATAAATAATGAAGGTAGATTGCTATCTATAGACTAATGTCGACACATGTAGAATAATGTGTTGTTGTGTGATTTTTTTATTTAGGAACAACGACAGACAATGACACAGTACATGCAGTGCTTGAAAACATCTGGTGAAACAAAGAAACAGTTGCAGGAAGAGATAGTACAACTGACAGAGAAAATTAACAAAGTTCTTGGCAGTCAGGGACTGAAGGCTAACATCAAAAGAAGTGAGTCAACTAGTTGTTGACATTTTGTTTGTCATCTGAAAACAGCAGGTTATCTCCCCAAGAACTTGAATCACATCAAACGCATGTTTTTTGTTTTTAATTCACCAGGTTATGAGTTGTCATTCTTATACCTTTGTATGTAGGTGAGCATGGCAGAATGGATAAGAACGTGTTCTTAAACATCCGGTGTGCTGATGCCGAGGTAAATGGTTTAACCCCTACAGCAACAGTTGGACTAAAATGTTGACCTATCATCCTTGACTTGGGAACATAAATTACAAGTAACTCTGAAGTTGGAGTGGGTTCGCCTGATGGCAAGGGACACTGTTAATAGGGAAAGCTAATCCACATGCAAAATTCAGTTCAGCACTACTAAGTGTGCAAACAAAAACAACCTTTGTATTGTAGTTTTTACATATATTTCTTCTTCGTGATTAACATTATATTCTTATATCTCGTGTGGGTAGAATTTATAATTCTGTTAGAATCAGAGAGCCTGTTCAGGACTTGGTTTGCTTTCCTGTCTTGACAAACAGGCAATATTCTGCTGTGGGTTGCTTTTCTCACTGTGACATGTTGTCAGGGCACTGGCAGTATGGCCTACATTAAGTGGTTTCCCACTGTCAGTGAATGTGCAGCATGCACACTGGACCTCCTGTTTGTTGCCTTGTCTGAGAAGGTTGGGCATTGGGGCCGCTAGCCTTGGGTCAGGTGAAGTATGACATCCCTAGACCCCTGTGAAACAATTGTCCTGAGAATGCTGTCCTCTCCTGGATTCACATCCAGTCTGTGTTGAGTTAGACACTGAAGCCAGACCTCTCAGTTCATGGTTTTGGTTTTGCTCTCTGCTATTTGGTTCTCAAGTGCAGTTTTTTCCAGAGACCCCTGGGTGTCAACTCCGATCTGCGAAGTTTATGATCTTGTGACACTTGTAGTAGGCAGGTAGCTACTCAGTGGAGAGATACCAAGCTATATGGAGGCAGGGAGCTGCTCAGTGGAGAGATACCAAGTTATATGGGATAAAATTAAGTCAACCTTCTTGCCTTTGAACTTGTTTTTAACCATATCTGTCAGCCTGCCTGACCTCAATACCCACCTCTTCTAGTTCATTGATGCTCAAGTAAGAAGTGCTAGAAGAACCAAACGTCATGTTATTCATGTTGTAATACTGCATTCATTTTCCTTGGCCTGTGTATACCACCAACTGTGCTAGTAGCCAATGTGAAACATCACCTGAGTGTTACAGGGGCCCATCAGGGAAGCCAAGAGAAGAAACAATGTCACCCACCATTGGAGGGTTGGCAACCTCATCCTGTCGAACACTTTAGCTGCACAGTCCCACTGGTCAAGCTCATGTCAACACAGGGCTCAGAATGAGCTGGCTGAGGGCCATTGGGAGATAACAAGAAGAAGATTGACTTTAAGGAGTCTTCAGCACTTTCTGTTCCACATCTCCATGCTGCACACAAACAGGTCTCTCCCAATCCTCCTATATGAAGTATTTGTCACACTTTGATTTCATTCAGAAATATTGTCCACAGTTCTACCCCTCTCGCCTGTTTCATTTGTCTGACCCCCTTGTCTGTTCCTCTCCCTTCACCCTCTTGCCTTATCCTTTACCCTCTTATCAGTCTCTTTCCCTGATTTTCGTGCCTGTCCTTTGACCCTCTTGCCTGTCCTTTGACCCTCTTGCCTGTCCTTTGACCCTCTTGCCTGTCCTTTGACCCTCTTGCATGTCCTTTGACCCTCTTGCCTGCCCTTTGACCCTCTTGCCTGTCCTTTGACCCTCTTGCCTGTTCTTTGACCCTCTTGACTGTTTCCCTTTCCTGATCCTTCTATCAGCTCCCCACCCCTGACACTCTTACCTGTCCCCCTCCACTGACCCTCTTGACTGTTCTCCGACACTCTTACCTGTCCCCCCTCCCATAACCCTCTTGCCTGTTCTCTGACACTCTTACCTGTCCCCCCCCCCTCCCATAACCCTCTTGCCTGTTCTCTGACATTCTTACCTGCCCCCCTTCCCTGATGCTCTTACCTGTCCCCCTCCCCTGACCCTCTTGCCTGTTCTCTGACACTCTTACCTGTTCTCTGACACTCTTACCTGTCCCCCCTCCAATAACCCTCTTGTCTGTCCCCTGACACTCTTATCTGTCCCCCTCCCCTGACACTCTTACCTGTCCCCCTTCCCTGACACTCTTACCTGTCCCCCTCCCCTGACACTCTTACCTGTCCCCTCCCCTGACACTCTTACCTGTCCCCCTCCCCTGACACTCTTACCTGTCACCCTCCCCTGACGCTCTTACCTGTCCCCCTCCCCTGACGCTCTTACCTGTCCCCTCCCCTGATGCTGTTACCTGTCCCCCTCCCCTGACACTCTTACCTGTCCCCTCCCCTGACACTCTTACCTGTCCCCCTCCCCTGACACTCTTACCTGTCCCCCTCTCCTGATGCTCTTACCTGTCCCCCTCCCCTGACACTCTTACCTGTCCCCCTCCCCTGACACTCTTACCTTTCCCCTCCCCTGACACTCTTACCTGTCCCCCTCCCCTGACACTCTTACCTGTCCCCCTCCCCTGACACTCTTACCTGTCCCCCTCTCCTGATGCTCTTACCTGTCCCCCTCACCTGATGCTCTTACCTGTCCCCCTCCCCTGATGCTCTTACCTGTCCCCCTCCCCTGACACTCTTACCTGTCACCCTCCCCTGTCACCCTCCCCTGATGCTCTTACCTGTCCCCCTCCCTTGACACTCTTACCTGTCACCCTCCCCTGATGCTCTTACCTGTCCCCTCCCCTGACACTCTTACCTGTCCCCCTCCCCTGACACTCTTACCTGTCCCCCTCCCCTGACACTCTTACCTGTCCCCCTCCCCTGATGCTCTTACCTGTCCCCCTCCCCTGATGCTCTTACCTGTCCCCCTCACCTGATGCTCTTACCTGTCCCCCTCCCCTGACACTCTTACCTGTCCCCCTCCCCTGACACTCTTACCTTTCCCCTCCCCTGATACTCTTACCTGTCCCCCTCCCCTGACACTCTTACCTGTCCCCCTCCCCTGACACTCTTACCTGTCCCCCTCTCCTGATGCTCTTACCTGTCCCCCTCACCTGATGCTCTTACCTGTCCCCCTCCCCTGATGCTCTTACCTGTCCCCCTCCCCTGACACTCTTACCTGTCACCCTCCCTGTCACCCTCCCCTGATGCTCTTACCTGTCCCCCTCCCTTGACACTCTTACCTGTCACCCTCCCCTGATGCTCTTACCTGTCCCCCTCCCCTGACACTCTTACCTGTCCCCCTCCCCTGACACTCTTACCTGTCCCCCTCCCCTGACACTCTTACCTGTCCCCCTCCCCTGATGCTCTTACCTGTCCCCCTCCCCTGATGCTCTTACCTGTCCCCCTCACCTGATGCTCTTACCTGTCCCCCTCCCCTGACACTCTTACCTGTCACCCTCCCCTGATGCTCTTACTTGTCCCCCTCCCCTGACACTCTTACCTGTCCCCCTCCCCTGATGCTCTTACCTGTCCCCCTCACCTGACGCTCTTACCTGTCTCCCTCCCTTGACACTCTTACCTGTCACCCTCCCCTGATGCTCTTACCTGTCCCCCTCCCCTGACACTCTTACCCGTCCCCCTCCCCTGACGCTCTTACCTGTCCCCCTCTCCTGATGCTCTTACCTGTCCCCCTCACCTGACGCTCTTACCTGTCCCCCTCCCCTGACACTCTTACATGTCCCCCTACCCTGACACTCTTACCTGTCCCCCTCTCCTGATGCTCTTACCTGTCCCCCTCACCTGACGCTCTTACCTGTCCCCCTCCCTTGACACTCTTACCTGTCACCCTCCCCTTGATGCTCTTACCTGTCCCCCTCCCCTGACACTCTTACCTGTCCCCCTCCCCTGATGCTCTTACCTGTCCCCCTCACCTGACGCTCTTACCTGTCCCCCTCCCCTGACACTCTTACCTGTCCCCCTCCCCTGATGCTCTTACCTGTCCCCCTCACCTGACGCTCTTACCTGTCCCCCTCCCTTGATACTCTTACCTGTCACCCTCCCCTGATGCTCTTACCTGTCCCCCTCACCTGACGCTCTTACCTGTCCCCCTCCCTTGACGCTCTTACCTGTCCCCCTCCCCTGACACTCTTACCTGTCCCCCTCACCTGACACTCTTACCTGTCCCCCTCCCTTGACACTCTTACCTGTCCCCCTCCCCTGACACTCTTACCTGTCCCCCTCCCCTGACACTCTTACCTGTTCCCCTCCCCTGACCCTCTTGCCTGTTCTCTGATACTCTTATCTATCCCCCCTCCCCTGACCCTCTTGTCTATTCTCTGATACTCTTATCTATCTCCTTCCCCTGATCCTCTTGCCTTTTCTCTGATACTCTTATCTGTCCCCCCTCCCCTGACCCTCTTGCCTGTTCTCTGATACTCTTATCTGTCCCCTCTCCCCTGATCCTCTTGCCTGTTCTCTGATACTCTTATCTATCCCCCCTCCCCTGACCCTCTTGCCTATTCTCTGATACTCTTATGTGTCCCCTTCCCCTGATCCTCTTGCCTGTTCTCTGATACTCTTATCTGTCCCCTTCCCCTGATCCTCTTGCCTGTTCTCTGATACTCTTATCTGTCTCCTTTCCCCTGATCCTCTTGCCTGTTCTCTGATACTCTTATCTGTCTCCTTCCCCTGACCCTCTTGTCTATTCTCTGATACTCTTATCTATCTCCTTCCCCTGACCCTCTTGCCGCTTCTCTGATACTCTTATCTGTCTCCTTCCCCTGATCCTCTTGCCTGTTCTCTGATACTCTTATCTATCTCCTTCCCCTGATCCTCTTGCCTGTTCTCTGACCCTCTTGCCTGTTCTCTGATACTCTTATCTGTCCCCTTCCCCTGACCCTCTTGCCTGTTCTCTGATGCTCTTATCTGTCCCCTTCCCCTGACCCTCTTACCTATTCTCTGATACTCTTATCTGTCCCCCTCCCCTGACCCTCTTGCCTATTCTCTGATACTCTTATCTGTCCCCCTCTCCTGACCCTCTTGCCTGTTCTCTGATACTCTTATCTGTCTCCTTCCCCTGACCCTCTTGTCTATTCTCTGATACTCTTATCTATCTCCTTCCCCTGACCCTCTTGCCGCTTCTCTGATACTCTTATCTGTCTCCTTCCCTGATCCTCTTGCCTGTTCTCTGATACTCTTATCTATCTCCTTCCCCTGATCCTCTTGCCTGTTCTCTGATACTCTTATCTGTCTCCTTCCCCTGACCCTCTTGCCTGTTCTCTGATACTCTTATCTGTCTCCTTCCCCTGACCCTCTTGCCTGTTCTCTGATACTCTTATCTGTCCCCTTCCCCTGACCCTCTTGCCTGTTCTCTGATGCTCTTATCTGTCCCCCTCCCCTGACCCTCTTGCCTATTCTCTGATACTCTTATCTGTCCCCTCTCCTGACCCTCGTGCCTGTTCTCTGATGCTCTTATCTGTCCCCTTCCCCTGACCCTCTTGCCTGTTCTCTGATGCTCTTATCTGTCCCCTTCCCCTGACCCTCTTACCTATTCTCTGATACTCTTATCTGTCCCCCTCCCCTGACCCTCTTGCCTATTCTCTGATACTCTTATCTGTCCCCTTCCCCTGACCCTCTTGCCTGTTCTCTGATGCTCTTATCTGTCCCCTTCCCCTGACCCTCTTGCCTATTCTCTGATACTCTTATCTGTCCCCTTCCCCTGACCCTCTTGCCTGTTCTCTGATGCTCTTATCTGTCCCCTTCCCCTGACCCTCTTGCCTGTTCTCTGATACTCTTATCTGTCTCCTTCCCCTGACCCTCTTGCCTGTTCTCTGATACTCATATCTTTCCCCCCTCCCCTGACCCTCTTGCCTATTCTTTGATGCTCTTACTTGTCCCCCCTCCCCTGACCCTCTTGCCTGTTCTCTGACGATCTTATCTGTTTTCTCCTCCCCTGACCCTTTTTCCTGTTCTCTGATGTTCTTACCTCTCTCCCTCCCCTTACCCTCTTCATTGTTCTCTGATGATCTTACCTAACCCTCTTACCTATTCTCTGATGCTCTTGTTCCCATTCCCTGACCCTCTTACCTGTTCTCTGATGCTCTTACCTGTTCCCCTCCCCTAACCCTCTTGTCTGTTCTCTGACGTTCTTACTTGTTTTCTCCTCTGGCACTCCTTTGTGTTTTCCCTCACTTATCTTGAGATGTGCTACCATCTTTGATATCACACATTGCCTAAATCTCAACATTTCCCTCATATCATGTGTTCATTGTCCAGTTTAGAATATATCAAAATAAGACAGAGTTAGATCGATTCTAAATGTCTCAAGAATGTCCCCAAAGCTATCATCAACACAGGTTTGTAATGTCCAGATTAACAGTTTCAGAGCAAGAGGACAACCATGAACAAGATGGATTGTTGATGTTAAACAGACATGAAATGAACCTCGAAAAAAGGACTTCTAATATCCAACAACAGGTTTCAACAAGCTCATTGCAACTGGTGGGCAGGAGTAAATATTCCTGACTTAGAACATTTCATATGTCAGTATTTGTTGAAATGTTACCATGATAAGCTGAGTGTAGATCTGTTCTCTTACAGCACCATCATTTCATCAACGTGCTCGCAGCCCTAGTCCAGTTAATTCCACAACATCCAAGAAAGAACTGGATCATTCAAGCAGGGACTCACATCGCCGTAGACACATTCATCCAAAGGGTTAGTTGGTTAGATGTGATCGTGTTGTGCAGCGATAGTATGAGGGATATTCCAAAGTAAACATTGGATTGGCTAGTAAACAGAATAAAAAATAGACTTCTATTTTTCTATGGTCTTTAAGAAGCGTGGTTTAAAATCTAGTTAAACAGCTCAAGTAGAGCCTTTGTGTAAGGACAATGTCTTGTGCAGGTTAATGACACTGTTAGTGAGCATTTCACTCCTTTTGTTTTGGCTTGACCTCTGAAGTTTCTTCATTCTTTCACAATAAGCTTCTGATGTTGTTGTAGATCATGATGCCATAAAGTTCATCAGAAAAATGCTCTTGTAGTCCCAGAATGTTGTGAGCATAATTGATTTGTGTGAAAATGTTGATTTGAATTTCTTGGGCTTGTTTGGAGAATGAGTGTACATCCACTGTTTGGTCTGTTTCTTAGTTTCTACATTCAAGAACTGTGCATCTGCAGCGATAACATATTCACACAGCACAGAACAGGGCAGACATTTTATATCTGATAATTGGTTCAGCAGCACAGAATGATTGGTTTACTGCTGAACCACTGATCAGATATAAAACTACCTCCATACATACTCCATTTGTATAGGAATTATTGTCCAAATCAAACTCTATCAACTCTAGCTTGAGCACAGAGTAACTGACATAGGTAGAAGGCAACCATTATTAGCAAATCAAATAACAGGATGCACATTTATTAGAGTTTGACTTGTTAACAGTCTTGTATAGTTAGGCAGCTGTGTTTCTTTTACTCTTTTACTTTTTTGTGTTGTTATTGTGTTTCTGTTTTTCTCATTTCCTTTGTTATTTATTATTAACACAAGTCATATTTGTTTTGTTTTTTTCCATTACACAGATCTAAGAAGATCTAAGAGCAGTCCATCTCTCCCATTTGTTTTTGATGGGAAAAGTCCAGATATAAGGCAGGCGTCATCCAAGCTGGCAAGGAGGTCTCGTTCTCCAAAATCCTAGTGGATGAGCACATTTTCTATGAAATATTTAAACATTGGCAGCCTTCTTTTATTTTGCAATCATTGTTTTCATCTTGGGCTTGGGGTTGTGAAAGGCTGTAAAGTGGGGGCAGAAAATATGTCATGTGTGCTGTTTATTGTCAGAGATTCTCTGCTCATGTTCTCCTGTTTCTTGTTCACAAGTCACAGGTGTAATAGTCAGCCTGTGATGATAACAGCCATATGACACATTGCCAGAGTTTTATTGTCAGATAGCTGACAATACAACAAATTAACAGCTGCTGTAATGTTCTGTTTTATTGCACATTTGAGGGCAGAGAAGTATCATCTCAGAAGCAGGAAATCCAAGTTGTTGTACATACAGAATGATTACTTTTACATGGACTGGTGAGACAGATAGTGATATAAACATAAATGCCTGTTATATTGAGTGGTGATGTGTGACAATAATGATAAAGAATAGAGAGATGTGAACACAGAAATAACAAACATTGTCACATGAGAATAAAGGAAATAGGACAGAAGTGTTTGTACAAAGTGATATAATGAACTTCTTCTGTTGACACTGCTGTGATGTTGAAACGTTTAACACGTGTCATCTTCACATCCTGGGGTTGAACTACACTGGGTGATGCTTTCATGTCAGCCGTAGTAGACGTATGGACTGTTTAACAACTATCTTCCATTAGTTATTCACAGAAAGAGCATATTAGTTTTTGCTACTCATTTCCTACTTTTCGCCACTAGTTATGTGTGTGTATGCTTGCTGCCTGTGTCAGGGGGTGAACAACCCTCACTGTTACCTGGATCAGTTACATGTACCTGGTGGAAGAGTTGCTTGTGCAAAATTAGTTTGTACAGGTTGGTAGGAAATAGTGACATCACTGCTCTGTTTGTACAGTGGAAGATGGAAGTGAGGATGTTTTTTACAACTAAAAGAAAAACAGTTTTGTGAAAAATATAGTTTCCTGAGGAATGGTTTTATCAGCGTATAATTAGGTTGTCAAGCAACTTAATCTAGAAAATGTTATCTAATTGAAGAGAGAATAATGGAAGCAGTTTATAACAGCACCATGAAGAGATGCTTTAAACATGGGTCTAGTTCTGTAGTTTCGAACAATTTTTCGTCTTATTTCGTTATCCGTACATCTCAGTGCGTGTTCCCAACAGAAGAAAAGAAAATATAACCATGTGATGTTAGTATTATACAGAGATGCTTTACAGATGAGACCAAATGTCTAGCTTCAGCAAATCTTGTCATGGTTGTGCATCTCAGGGAGGCATTATTCTAGTCTGTAGTTTGACTAATACTGCAGACTAGAAGCTTATTTGTGGTGAAGTCCCAGGCAGACTAACAAAACCCTGCAGGCTACTTTGTGTTTTCTGAATCATAGGAGTGGTTGAACCCAGGTAATTCACAGCAGAAGATAAGTTTCTTACTACTACAGCACAAAACAGGTAACTATACAGTTGCACGAAAGAGCCATTTTAATACATTCTGTCTCGAATTGTCTGTATTATATTCATCTGTTAATGTAACTGGTAGTAGTTTCACTGCAGAATGTAATTGTGTGTGTGTGTTCATGACCTGCCCCACAAACACATGCTTGTAAGTCAGTGTGTATGACAGTTGCTGTTACTCCCTCATTATTGGTTTGAGGTGGCAGAAACCTGTTTAGTATATTTACCACAGTCAGAAATAGACATATAGTATACATGAGTTTTCCAGAGTGAATTTGTATATAGACAAAGGAATTGTTAATACGTTTAATATCCAGTAGGAAATGTCTTTATATATGGGCTGTATATGACTGCTGTAGCAGGAGTGCAGTCACCCAGCCCTGGAATACTACTGTGTGAAAAATAGCTTGTCTTAGGTTCTTGTTCACTGACTTTCTGCCCTTGTGCTACTGTTGAACACGTGTGCTACTGTTGAACACGTGTGCTAGTGTTGAACACGTGTGCTACTGTTGAACACGTGTGCAAGTACATTTGTCTTCTTTAAATCTTGATTTCCATTTTTTATCTCTGATTTTAGGCAGTTTTTTGTTTTTTTTAAATACTTTTGGCAGTTTGTTTTTTAATTATTTTTTTACAACTGATAATGGGCAAATATTGATAGACTTATTTTATTTTCAATCAATTCTCTGTATACATATTGAATAAACATTTCTGATCTGTCACTGAACATATGTGGTATAAGTTACCCATTATTTATGTAACTGCTGTCACTGAACATACGCGGTATAAGTTACCCATTATTTATGTAACTGCT
Organism: Cepaea nemoralis; assembly: GCA_014155875.1. Classification (NCBI taxonomy): domain Eukaryota; kingdom Metazoa; phylum Mollusca; class Gastropoda; order Stylommatophora; family Helicidae; genus Cepaea; species Cepaea nemoralis. The sequence goes on from JACEFZ010027417.1 coordinate 519,291, forward strand.
GTCACTGAACATATGTGGTATAAGTTACCCATTATTTATGTAACTGCTGTCACTATTTATCCCAGAAGCGAAACATATCACTGTATATATTCTAGTGATGGAAAGGTGACACTTCAGTATGTGTTAGGCTGTGAGCAGAGGTTGATTGGTTGGTTACACATAAGTTGTTACTGCAGCACAATCTGTCCATTTCTCATATCATCAACACATACATTCACTGTGAGAGACGGCTAACATTGTAACCCATTTATAACCTATCTTTCATTGTTTACCATGTACATTTGTGGTTGTTTCAGTCATTTATAGGATATAACAAATTTATGGTTATTTTTTATCCTAACTTGGTTTATCTCTAATGTTACGTCACATATATTTACATTTGATGACATTTTTGTCACATATCAGATTGTGTGTTTGTCCCACAACATTTGAACTGCAGAAAAATTTCTTTTATCTCAAATGTGAACTGTGTATGTAACTTGAAAGTTATGTAATTCACATGCCATAGTTGTGTACATTTTAGTGTTTTAGAAAACGCACTATGTAGTTTATACTGCAGTTATTTAAAGCCATGTCATATTTTCTGGATGTTAAAAAGACCATAATTAGTTCATACTGCAATGATTTCAGGCTATGTCATATATTCCAGGTGTTATAAAGACCATAATTAGTTTATACTGCCATGATTTCAGGCCATGTCATACTTTCCGGGTGTTAGATAGACCATAATTAGTTCCTACGGTAGTTATTTCAGGCCATGTCATATTTTCCAGGCATTAGAAAGACCATAATTAGTTCCTGCTGTAATTATTTCAGAACAAGTTGGATTTTCCGGATGCTAGAAAGACCATAATTAGTTCCTGCTGTAATTATTTCAGGCCATGTCATATTTTCCAGGCATTAGAAAGACCATAATTAGTTCCTGCTGTAATTATTTCAGGACAAGTTGTATTTTCCGGATGTTAGAAAGACCATAATTCATACCATAATTATTTCAGGGCAATTCATATTTTCCCAGTGTTTTGTTTGCATTGAAGGTTGTGTCATAAGAACACATACAACATATACAGAGTGCAGCCTTTGGATCATAACAACAGCCGTGGTACTAGTGTTTTGTCTAAAGAACATTGCTGTGTTTCATTTCTTGGAGGAATCTGTGTTTTTGTATACTTCTGTTTGAACTTTATAATTGTACATTTTACTTTGTGCACATTTTCTTTCCATGCAAATGCATACACATAAATCTGTTATCTGATAGTCATAAAAAACAAACATAATAAGGGAGCGCAGTATCCCTGGAAATAAGAATCATCCATTTTGTTGGTCATGATTTCGTAAGTGAAAATAGTTACACTAGTCTTAGTTGAAAGTCAAACAAGAATTAAGCTGTCTAATGGCCTGAAGTAAAGAAAACATGAAGATGAAGAGAGACATGACTGCATGGTGTCTAGGTTGCCTTTGTTACCCTCACGATTCAACAATGGAGTCACAGAGAAAAATCACAGCTTGGCAGTAAGATAAAACTTGTGAGCCTAGTATATATGATGTATCACTTCACATCTAGATAGCCTGCTGTGAAATCACTGTTATCTGTTTACATCTGACTGATGTGTATTCCTTCTGATTTATAAGTCTTCCTTGTGTCATCATCCTTCCATTGTTGTGTGTTTTTTTAAACTCCTGTTTATGATTTTATTTTTAAACACTATGTCTTTCTTCTTTTGAGAGCTCTTTCCCTGAAAACAAAAACAACATTAAACAGAAATAAAGCTAGTTGTATTCACGGACACTTGTGTGTCGTCCAGCTTGGCAAGATGTCAATTACACAGCATTGCCAGATTTTGCAGGTGCCTTATTATGTTTCTGTACTGGCATGTGAGTTTGCAGCTAGCGGTAGCCAAGAAGTGTTGATGGTGTATGTTTAGTTGATGGTTTATTCATGGTTTGTTTGCATTATTACTGCTAATCTTAGCTGAACATAGTTTTTTTTTAAAAACATTTTATTCATATGTAGTAATAGTAGTTGCATTCTGGTGTTCTGTGTGCATGATCTTTACAATATTTTCATCATAATATTGTATTCATTTGACAGTTGATGTTGGTGATCTATGTTGTGAGAGCTGTGTGTAATACATCAGTGTTTGTGAGCTTTGTGTCTTCAAGCTAGTGGAACACTTACCTGTTGTGAGAGTTGCGTATTGGTCATCTGTGAGCTCTGTGTACTGAAAACAGTGACCTGTGAGCATTGTATATTTGAACTGATTTTACAGTGATATATTGTGACAGCTGTGTATTTTATCTGATTTTACGGTGATATGTTGTGACTGCAGTGTATGTTTCATCTGTAAACGTTGTGTATTGAAATGTTAGTGAGTTGTGAGCATTGTATATTGAAAACAACAGTGACTTATAAGCACTGAATGTTGAAACTGATATTACAGTGATCTGTTGTGAGAGTTGTGTATTGACCTGTGAGATCTGTGTATTGAAAACAGCCATCTGGGAGTGTTGTATATTGAAATAGATGTTAGAGTTATGAGTGATATTTTACGTGTACTTTGTCACTGTGAACTCCAGTGCTCACACAATACACATCACATGATCTCATGCCAAAGTGGCCAGTTTTGAAACAAGGTTGTGACTGCTCCAGCTCACTGAGCATAGAAATACCTTTCTGTCTCTCACTGAATTAGGTTGTGTAATGGTAGTCAGGAAAGCAATTGATGACCATGATCATGATGTTGTGGTCTGGGACATGTACAGTCTGTAATGCTGATCAGCCCCATGGCAGTATCTGCTGTGGGAGCACATTTATCTGTAATCATTGTATCATAATTATGCTTGTGTGGTGCCAGAACATTTAGCACATGAAATATGCTGATTATATTTGTATTTTACTTTTACAAGAGGCGTTAGTGTTTAACACAATGGAATGTTTCATATGTATATAAGAAAATATTAAAATATAACAAATTTTGTTATTGATAAAGTGTTGCCAGTTCTTTGTGCTATTAATTTGTTACTGAGAATAAGTCACATAAAATATATTATTTGCACTGATCTCAACATTGACAGAGCAAGATGATTGTTAGTCTATCTTTTGTTGCTGTATGAGGGGAAGATGATGTTTAATATACAGAGAAAGGAAATAGTGGAAGGGCAACTAGGCAGAAGTATATGCAAGAAGACATATTTATGATGTGACAGATGGTGTCTTCTGCCTGATGACTTATTGTTGATGTTGCATCCGTCACCAGCATGTTAGGGCATAGTGGCTTTGAGATATCATTTCTGCCTCTAACACGAAACCTGTTGTGAGCACTGAGTTTTTCTAGTGAGACCCTCAGGCTGTTGAACTACCTTCTGATTTCTGGCTAGTGGATTGGATGTCTGGTGGACAGAGGATCAAGCAGACATTACAGGGCCCATTTTCATGTCTTGAGACATATTGAGTGTGTGGGGTTAGTCCCATATTGTAACAGACCAGGTGGCACTTAATGACATGATCATGCCAGCCACTTCTACTACTCAAAGCATTTCCTGGTACCCATTTGATTTAGGCTGAGTTGATCTGTCCGCCCAAATAATGTTTTTTTTTTTTTAATCTCTGCCTTGAGGTGGATTCAAATACATGACCACTAGGCTGACAGGAACACATATCTGCTCTACTGCCGCTGGCAGGAAAGCATGTTATCTGCTCTACTGCCGCTCCCAGGCTGGCAGGAAAGCTTGTTATCTGCTCTACTGCCGCTCCCAGGCTGGCAGGAAAGCATGTTATCTGCTCTACTGCCGCTCCCAGGCTGGCAGGAAAGCATGTTATCTGCTGTACTGCTGCTCCCAGGCTGGTGGGAAAGCATGTTATCTGCTCTACTGCCACTTCCAGGCTGGCAGGAAAGCAAGTTATCTGCTCTACTGCTGCTCCCAGGCTGGCAGGAAAACATGTTATCTGCTCTACTGCCACTCCCAGGCTGACAGGAAAGCATGTTATCTGCTCTACTGCTGCTCCCAGGCTGACAGGAAAGCAAGTTATCTGCGATACTGCTGCTCCCAGCTGGCAGGAAAGCATGTTATTTGCTCTACTGCCGCTCCCAGGCTGGCAGGAAAGCATGTTATCTGCTCTGCTGCTGCTCCCAGGCTGGCAGGAAAGCATGTTATCTGCTCTACTGCCGCTCCCAGGCTGGCAGGAAAGCATGTTATCTGTTCTACTGCTGCTCCCAGGCTGGCAGGAAAGCATGTTATCTGCTCTACTGTCACCCCCCAGACTGGCAGGAAAGCATGTTATCTGCTCTACTGTCATTGCCCAGGCTGGCAGGAAAGCGTATTATCATTTGCTCTACTGCCGATCCCAGGCTGGCAGGAAAGCATGTTATCTGTTCTACTGCTGCTCCCAGACTGGCAGGAAAGCATGTTATCTGCTCTACTGTCACCCCCCAGGCTGGCAGGAAAGCATGTTATCTGCTCTACTGTCACCCCCCAGGCTGGCAGGAAAGCATGTTATCATTTGCTCTACTGTCACCCCCCCAGGCTGGCAGGAAAGCATGTTATCTGTTCTACTGCTGCTCCCAGGCTGGCAGGAAAGCATGTTATCTGTTCTACTGCTGCTCCCAGACTGGCAGGAAAGCATGTTATCTGCTCTACTGCCATTCCCAGGCTGGCAGGAAAGCATGTTATCTGCTCTACTGTCACCCCCCAGGCTGGCAGGAAAGCATGTTATCATTTGCTCTACTGCCGCTCCCAGGCAGGCAGGAAAGCATGTTATCTGTTCTACTGCTGCTCCCAGGCTGGAAGGAAAGCTTGTTATCTGCTCTACTGTCACCCCCCCCCCCCCCCCAGGCTTGCAGGAAAGCTTGTTATCTGCTCTACTGCCGCTCCCAGGCTGGCAGGAAAGCATGTTATCTGCTCTACTGCCGCTCCCAGGCTGGCAGGAAAGCATGTTATCTGCTCTACTGCCGCTCCCAGGCTGGCAGGAAAGCATGTTATCTGCTCTACTGCCGCTCCCAGGCTGGCGGGAAAGCATGTTATCTGCTCTACTGCCACTTCCAGGCTGGCAGGAAAGCAAGTTATCTGCTCTACTGCTGCTCCCAGGCTGGCAGGAAAGCAAGTTATCTGCTCTACTGCCGCTCCCAGGCTGACAGGAAAGCAAGTTATCTGCGATACTGCTGCTCCCAGCTGGCAGGAAAGCATGTTATCTGCTCTACTGCCGCTCCCAGGCTGGCAGGAAAGCATGTTATCTGCTCTACTGCCGCTCCCAGGCTGGCAGGAAAGCATGTTATCATTTGCTCTACTGCCGCTCCCAGGCTGGCAAGAAAGCATGTTATCTGTTCTACTGCTGCTCCCAGGCTGGCAGGAAAGCAAGTTATTTGCTCTACTACTCCCAGGCTGGCAGGAAAGCAAGTTATTTGCTCTACTGCTCCCAGGCTGGCAGGAAAGCATGTTATCTGCTCCACTGCCACTCCCAGGCTGGCAGGAAAGCATGTTATCTGCTCTACTGCCGCTCCCAGGCTGGCAGGAAACCATGTTATCTGCTCCACTGCCACTCCCAGGCTGGCAGGCAAGTGTGCTATCATTTGCTGAACTGCCCGCTCCCAAGCATAAGAACAGTATTTACTAGAGTGGTAAAAATGTGACCAACACAGGAAACTGCTAATAAAATATATGAATCTAAGACAAGGAAAATACATTGGTTGCACAATTTATAGCCAGGCATATTTTGCTGCGGTAGATTGTATTGTATTCTTGATGTTCAACCAAGTTTGCTCAACGCTTTCCTCCGAAGGGTTTTGCAGAGTTTCAAGTTTACATTTTATTTCATCTGTAAATTTCTCTTTGACTGTAATGTCTTGTAGTTATCAACCAAGATAAGACAGAATATATGGTAATTTCAAGAGACGGAATGGCTAAAAACTCTGGCCACATACAAATAGATAATATGACCATTAAAAGAACGGAAACATACAAATACCTGGGTACAATCTTCAACTGCTCCAACATCATAAGGGAAGAAATACAAACTAGAATCAACTCTGGAAATAAGATATACTATGCACTACAACATCTACTAAAATCAAAGGCGCTATCTCGTAACACCAAAATCACAATATACAAAACACTGATCAGACCAGTTGTGCTGTATGGCTCTGAAACCTGGAGTACAACGAAAGGAGAAGAAGCCTTGTTACAAACCTTTGAGAACAAAATTTTAAGACGCATCTTTGGACCCATTAGGGATACACAAAGTGGAGAGTGGAAAAGAAGAAATAACAAAGACATTTATGATCTGTTTAATCACTGGTATCATGAAGGCTAATAGACTACAATGGCTGGGGCATATAGAAAGAATGGAAGATAATAGGGAAACAAAACTCGCTTACACTCAGGAAATAAATGACCGTAGACCCCGAGGTAGACCAAGAAGACGGTGGAGAGATAATACATGTACAGACCTACAAGCACTTGGAATCAATGACTGGCAAGAGAAGGTCCACCAGAGAGACGAATGGAGACGGATTGTATTTGCAGCAAAGAACCTCAATGGCTCGGAAAGCTGAAGAAGAAGATATTTTGCTGCATCTCATCAGGTGCATACTCATCATCAAATGACCTTCCGGCTGGCGTTGACGTTCATCTTGGCCTTTGGTGTTCTGGATCAACTCTGCTGATGATATTCCTCCATACCACTATCTCAATCCATCTAGCATCATTTCTCTTGGTCTGCCTCAGACTGTGAGAAATTGTTTAGTGTTTATTACAATGTATGAACCACGTTTTCTTTGTTCACACTATCGCCAAAATTGGGAGATGTTGAGAAATCAATGTGTTTTATAGCCTTTCGAATGCACAGTGATTCCTGAAGACTGATTAACTCTCTTTTTCACCCACACTGGTACATGTTCGGCTACTTGATTTGCTAATTAAAATTGTCTTTCCATTCTTAGCATTCTACCTATGTAAGTTGCTTGGCACTGACACTGGAATTGATCAATACAGCTTGATTTGGTGTACGAAGACCCACCCCACAGAATCATTGGTTCCCAAACTACAAATGTTTCTTCAACTGACCTTTCAAAGAGACAGCGTAATGAAACGAAACACGTTGGACTTAAAACAGCAGTAAACCAAACATTCTTTGCTGCTGAAAAAATGATCAGATATAAAACCACCCCGATACATATTTTATATATAAAAGACTCATTGTTTCCTTACAAGTCCAAGTCTCTCCCTATTCTTGGACCTCACCCAATGGTAACTACAGAAACCAGATTGATTGCATCTTAACACAACACAGAATGTGACAGATGGAGGATGTGTATACAATCCACAACAAGGCTGCTGGGAGCAGACCGTGACAGCAATCACACAGTACTTGTGGCAGATTTCAAGATACAACTGAACACATGGTGTCAGTGGTCTACTACCCAGATATCACACTCAAGTAAAACAACAAATTCCAGGTGTACGTGGCTGTTCAAGAAAACATGACACATGAAGAGCTAGCCACACAAGTCAGAGACTTTCAATTTATCAGCATAAAAACATTATTCCTTTAAAAACAAATTCAAAAAGCAGAAATGTAGAATATAGCACAGAAGAAACATCCAAGAAGTAAGGTAAATAATAGCCCCACCTACAAAAAGTACAAAAGAACAGTTAAAAATGCAATCATAGAAGATTCGAAACAGTTTGTAATTAGTACTTTAATAGAATAGAGCATCTTCTGCTGCAGTGAAAAGTTAGAAACTTGTTCAAAGAAATCAGAACATTAATAGACGAATTCTGACGATGATTACATGTAATAAATGATAGGAATGGTGACACTTTAACAAAAGCAATGATTTAGCAGAACGATGGGAATACTGTAAATAAATATAAGAAGGCACAACAAGGAGTCCAGAAATAATACCTGGCAGTGAAGAGAAAGAACAAGCATCTGACATCTGTATTAGAGCAATTGCCATCAACAATTGTGGCGACGAATGCCATTCGTAATCCCCCACACTGCATCTGACATCACCTGCAGGCGATTTAGAAGCAGGCCAAGTTGATTTTTGACAATGGTATGAACGTCGGACCTTCAGCAAGCAATGGCAAACTACTGAGGGTAAACTTGCCTTGGAAATCACAAACAGTCATAAAATGATGGGCTTGATTGCGACGTCTTGTAAGGGATATGCAATTAACTTGTAATGATCAGCAATGCATTTTGAATAAAGCAAAATCACAAGGCTGTTATACATGATACACCCGCGGAACTAATCCAAGCAGGAGTAAAAAAAAAGCCAGCTTCCGTATCTCCCATGCACAATGTGTGCAGATCTGCAGTATAGCAATAATAAGGCCCATAGCATGGCAGAGAATGTGCAACATCCCTCACCCAAAGATATGTAATTTACAACCGTGCACCAGGTATCAAACCATTGCATTAATAAGTCATGCTAGCAAAATCCTCAAGTGAATCGGCAGGAAGATGATTTACAGCAAGCTAGGTATCGGTGCCGGTCGTTCAGAAATCAATGGCAAACTACTGAATGTAAACTTGCCAAGAGATCACAGCGGCAGAGATGCTGGTGTTGATGGCAATGTCATGTAAAAAAAAGTATATGAAAAAAAAATTAATATGAATTACACAAAGTACATGCAGGTCTCAGGCAGGATAGAGGACCCCACGACCATACCTTCAACATATGCTCTATCTTTCAGAAATGCTGAGAGTACAATGTGGATCTTCATACTTGCTTCATATACCACAGTCAGGTTTTCGACTGTTATTGTCCGACATCAGAAACGGGTACATTATGATGTATGATATCGAGCGAACGACGCTTTACGGCAACAGCAGCAAGACAGAAAATGAAGAAAATGAGAGATGGTTAACCATTTCCCTCATGAGGCACGCAGGCGGTGTTCAGAGAGTTAACACTCTAATCACAATAACATCACGCCTCGTGGTAGCCATAGAGAAGTTGAGTATACACTCAACAGGCCACGTCTACCATCGGCGTGCGACGTGAGGCGACACGCACCAAGGTGAAAGTCAACCCGCGTGGTGTGTGACCGCGGAAGGCAAGATTGTCAGACGGGAGACGGGACTTCGAAGTGGTCACTTCGTTAGGATAGCGATAGGGTTTTTCTTGTGTTTATTTGTGTAGAAAGTTAGCATAGCGGTTAGCAGCTCGTGATAGATAATACTGTGGCTTTATGTTGTGTGTTTCAATAGCGACTGTTCACTGCGTGTAGCGAGCCAACGGCAATAAATGTACCATTGATTTTCCTCGCACACGACTTGCAAGTTTTCTTGTATTGGTGTGGGAGAAGTATCCGATGATGCCTGTCAGTTGAGTTGTTGACAGGCAAGGATAATTGTGGTGTCAGAAGTGGTGCTTGGACGAAAGCGCCAAGCTAATACCCACAGGCCAGGGTTTTTCAATAATATAAAATTATTTTGTCATAATGTATTTGCTTGTAATGTATGTCAACAATTAGTACGAAAGTTTAAGGGTGGACATCCTACAGCTGAAGTACAACCCTCTACACTGGCACCCAAGCCATTTGATAGAGGAAGGGTCAGTTCTACCACAAGCACACAAACAAAGGTGCGAAAACAAGTGATCTTGAACTTGATCAAGACAGATTTAGGCTACTTCCATACGAACCAAATGGCAAGGACCATTCAAGGTGATACATAACCATGATACATGTTGACGATGAAATATCGATAAACAGACACTTAGAGATATTCCATGTCAACATGCGAAAACCTCACTTTTCAAGACAAGACACAGAAGTAGTGACAGACGAACAGAGTGCACCAACACCTAGTGATCAGACGACAGACATACATAGCGCAACTACACTAGTTAGTGAGACTGGCAAATCCGACGAGGGGCATACATGTAGTGAACTTATAGAATACACATGAATAAATCAGAATACTGATGACTGGACAATACACCTACTGAAACTGAGACATGCCTTTGACAGAGTGCGACTCTTCGGTCTCACTGTCAAACCAAGCAAAGTCAAATTATGCCTAAAATAAATTCATTTTTGGGTCATGTCATTTTTCAAGTCCAACTGTAGACTGACCTGAAAAGTAGTACCAAAATTATGAATCTGACCATGTCTAACAGAAAGAAACAGGTCAGAAACCTTTTGGGATTAGTAAATTACTCAGAAATTACAATTATATTTTCCAATGTCTTAAAATCTTCTGGAAATGAAATGTGAAAGATGCATTATTAATTCCTGCATTGTCAAAATTGAAGATCCTTTTTTGTAAATATTCCAATCCCTCCGCTTGCCTAATCCTAGGCTCGTTTATTATTCTTAGGACAGATGCCAGCAGATCTCCATCGCTGCAGTCCTAGGCCAATTTTTATGAGGGCATCTTCCATCCGATTTGCTACGTGAGCCGTAAGATCACACCTGCCGAAGTCCAGATATTCGATATCAGAGCTGGAGGCCCTGGGCGTCATCTATGCGGTCAGAAAGCTCCATCGATTTCTAGCGGGGGTGCACTTCGTAATCCAGACCGACAACTCCCCCATCACTGTCATCCAGAGTGGTGTGCATCGAAATGACCGGATATACAGGTGGTCTCTCATACTCCAGAATTATACCTTTAGTATAGAACATATCAAGGGTAATGATAATATTCTGGCTGATACCCTTAGCAGACCATCTGGGGTAGAAATACCTGAAATCCAACAGTTAAATGTAGAGTGATAGTTAGTACATGAATATCTGATAATATAAGATGTAAAATGGCTTACAGACACATCTACATTATTTGCGTAATCATGTACCAAAACACTGAACTATCATGTGTCCGTAGACATCAGATTAAGAACTGTGCTGCTATACTTAGATACCACCGTGTGAACGAGGACAGCTCATTTCCAACTAAGCTCCATTCCGGTGTATCATGTGTGTGAAACGCAGAAAACAGTGTCAGAACAGTGCTTAATTTCAGACACAAAAAGGCTGAACTGCGACACCAGTTAACTCTACACGTGCACTACCGAGAGAACATTAAGATGACTATGTGATGTATTTCAGATACCCAGGCAAAGTGTGTAGATATATTATGCCTATACAACAAATGTACAAACATTAAGGCAACTACTAACCTGTGGAAACTGAAGACCATGTATATAAACTTATTGTGATATGTAAAATATTATTTTAAGATAGTGATCAATTAGACGTAGGTTAGGGAAATATAATAGTTCTCATTTAGTTTAATAGAATAGTTAATACAGTATTTAAGATTTACTTAGCTTAAATATTAAAATATTAGTTTAGACATAGAAATACTTAAAATTAAATTTATGTTAGGAATAGTACCATTTAGAGTAGTTACACTTCATTTAGCTATAGCTTAGTTTAGTTTACCCCATCTTAATAAAACCATACCATCCAACAAACATTACCATTTATTAGTATCATCCAGTCACACCATAATAAAATAAAAACATTATATAAGTGAACATACATCATTTACAACATTTAGATTAACAACATCACTCATATAATTTCCATCTGCTATTAAAAACATTATTTAGCTTAGTATTGAGAAAAATAGATAATTTCTATTCATATCATCCATTTAATTAAGGTACATAACTCACATCACATTTATGACATTTAGTTAGTTAGATTACATCCCTTAGATTAGATAAAGATAAGAATTAATATAACCATATCATATAACTAACATAACAAATTTAACAAATTAGGTAACACATAGTTATAGAATTAATATTAGTATGTTAGAATATAGAGTTTTATTTGAGTGTAATATAGTATCATGAGATCAAGGGAACAAACCATCAACCCTTGCTCAGCCATGTAAATATATTGTATATACATGACTCGTGCAACAACTGTCGCACAGTCATTTGGCTCACTTATCTCAAATTGAGCCAAACTTGTACAGTGTCACTCAAGGTTTTTAAATAATCAGAAGAATGGATGGGGAAGGATAAAAGATGTGTGACAGAATTAAGGGTGAAAGGAGTGTGACAGAAGTGTGAAAATAAGATCGAATGGAAATTAGGCGGGAGAGAGTGAGATCATTCAGCAAAGTCTTCTGCTGCCGGGCTCCACGTTTAATATGTTTGTGTTAGTGTTGGTTTTCGTTAGTCAAAATGTGTTAGTATGAATGTGTTGTCTGTAATAATAGTTTAGAACTTAGATTACAGTATTTTGGGTTTCATAACAAGGGAATGTAGTCACGAATTAGTGTTATACACCTGTTTGTGGCCACATTTAACCAAATTATGACACTTAAAAAACTGATATACATACACATGGGAATTAGAAACATAGAGTAGAAGTGAGATTAATAGATTAATTACATCCAAACACACAAACAACCAGGAAAACAAACATATAAATTACATACACTTTTTGTAAATCAAAGGGAGATAACTTTGGGTCAGGGGACATAATAGACAACGAAAAACTAGCTTAACAGTGAAATGGAACTTTACACGCGGAAGCGATGTAGGTAAAGCCTATCGCACACACTCTTGTATAATGGTTGTTAGATATTATATGGGGGACATGAAGCAATTCATGTGTTGACCCTAAGAAAGTCAACTTTGTATGGGTAGTAAGTTAATTTACTATGTGAGGGCAGGTCTTATAAGACAACGGTCCGGTTCAGACATACCTCTAAGAAGTATAATATAGCATGTGAGAAAGGGCTCACGCCAACCAGTCAAGTTTGTGGCGATTGCCAGTAGCCAAGTAAAGTTTCGCTACATTGTGATAATAGTCAGTAGAAGTCTATTAGAATGCCCAAAGCCAGGTTATCTAGAGTCTTTGACAAAAATTAGAGACACTAATTTTTTTTGAGAAACCTCTTGCGTCACAACCAATGAGTGAAAGTTGATGACACAACACAGGAGGGGCGGGTGTGTGTCAAAGACTCGAACACATCCCCTCCGCTAGGAAGAGCAGTCATTGTTGAAGAGGCCAGGAGGGGGTAAGGGTGCCCCAGGGAAGAGCCGTGAAGATGAGGTAATGAGAGATGGTTAACCATTTCCCTCATGAGACACGCAGGCGGTGTTCAGAGAGTTAACACTCTAATCACAATAACATCACGCCTCGTGGTAGCCATAGAGAAGTTGAGTATACACTCAACAGGCCACGTCTACCATCGGCGTGCGACGTGAGGCGACACGCACCAAGGTGAAAGTCAACCCGCGTGGTGTGTGACCGCGGAAGGCAAGATTGTCAGACGGGAGACGGGACTTCGAAGTGGTCACTTCGTTAGGATAGCGATAGGGTTTTTCTTGTGTTTATTTGTGTAGAAAGTTAGCTTAGCGGTTAGCAGCTCGTGATAGATAATACTGTGGCTTTATGTTGTGTGTTTCAATAGCGACTGTTCACTGCGTGTAGCGAGCCAACGGCAATAAATGTACCATTGATTTTCCTCGCACACGACTTGCAAGTTTTCTTGTATTGGTGTGGGAGAAGTATCCGATGATGCCTGTCAGTTGAGTTGTTGACAAAGATGGAGCGGACGTATTGGTGTTATAATAGGACGTTACGCTGACATTTGGCCTGGGCGTGCCGGGCGAGGGTTTAGTGCCTACATACTACGCTGGCTAGGCCAGGGTACGCCTGACCACCCATCTCTCTGTGTAGACAGGCCTAAGACATGTGATGGTGCTAGCACTTCATATACCCAAAGCAAGCTCCCACTACGGGGCTGGCTTGTGTTCGTGAGTGAAATGGGGTGACTGGCACATTTTACCCGCACAATAAAATCTTTATTTCATGAAAAATAAGCAGTTGTTAGAGCAGCCGGGGAAGCATAAGACTGGTTTGATGTGCAGAAGGAAGTAAAACAGGGCTGTATTCCCTCCTCTCACCATACGTATTCCACTTGTATACAGAAAATGTAATACGAAACGTCAAACATGATAAGATGAAACAATTTGTATCCATTAATAATCGCTGGAATCCAATTCCAGAATTATATATGCAGATGGCATGACCCTTCTCTCAAATAGTTCTAAAGGATTAGAAGATTGTCAAGAGACTAGGGAAATCATCTTTTTTTTTTTAAGTTAAATAAAACAAAACAAAAAAAATGTCCACGGACAAAACTACATTGATATAAATCAAAGATCACAATTAAAAATTTAAAAAAACGTAAATGTCTTTGAATATTCTGGCACCTTATATTAACAACAATGGGGACTTAATACTGAAATTCTATAAGATCTAAACATAGAAGAAAACTATAATAAACCTCATCATGTCGCGGAAACTAAAGTACTGTGGTCATAGTAAACATGACAGTGGCTTGGACAGGACAGTGAGGACAGCATGGTTCATGGAGGAAGGGTCGACCAGCATGGATACGACACATGATGTTGCAAGTATTCATGACAGTGAGGACAGCATAGTTCATGGAGGAAGTGTCGACCAGCATGGATACGACACGGGATGTTGCAAGTAAACATGACAGTGGCTTAGACAGGACAGTGAGGACAGCATGGTTCATGGAGGAAGGGTCGACCAGCATGGATACGACACATGATGTTGCAAGTATTCATGACAGTGAGGACAGCATAGTTCATGGAGGAAGGATCGATCAGCATGGATACGACACGGGATGTTGCAAGTACACATGACAGTGGCTTGGACAGGACAGTGAGGACAGCATGGTTCATGGAGGAAGGGTCGACCAGCATGGATACGACACGGGATGTTGCAAGTACCTTGGGCACGAGGCTCTATGAACCGAGAGAAACGACCAGAGATCGAGAAACTCTTCGGCGAATAGTAATGAGAGCGATACCCTGCAACGAGCCTGCTATATGCCATTTCAGTGGCCTTAAGAATTCCTCAACAGTTAATATTTCTCCAATAAAAGCAGTAAACAGTTTCACACCGGTGACATTCCCGTAGTTTGAGGAGGCAGAAAGTTGGCTGATGTCATACCATATTTATTTAAGTTCATTGCTGTGCTATACGTTGGGCAGGACTGAAATATTGTCACACAAACAGATATTCGACGAACCTATCTTGAATCTATGATAATTGGCTAGTCATAGATTTCGTAATGTTCGTATCAAAACGTGATGATGTATCATTGAAAGTTAATGACAAACATCACATTTCAATGAAAATTTAGTGTGGTCTTTTGTCCATCTGTGATTGAACGATTTGACTTAAAGAGCGTGAGGTTTTGGGTCAGAATTGTTCTCTCTAATTTACTGTTAACGTTTAACTGCTAATTGTGGCCATATTTTCACAACTACATTGACATTTTTTTTCAACGTTTATTTCGTACAAAACAGTGTGGATTTACAAGATGTAATGTGTGTTTCTTTTGTTTGTGTACATCACAGAGCGTTGCCGTTTGTTAATGTTAGGTGACACGTGCGAATAAAACAAATACATAGGCTATATATTTATGATACTATAACAATAACATTTATGGCATAGTGTATGCAACCAAGCATTTATTGCATCACATGCTTCCTTTCCACCTCCACAAGTTAATGCGGAATGTATATTTCACCTCTCTCTCTCTCTCTCTCTCTCTCTCTCTCTCTCTCTCTCTCTCACACACACACACACACACACACACACACACACACACACACACACATTGAATGCTGTGGGATTGGACCATAACCTACAAATTTTCATTCCCTTAAGATGTGGCTTCCTATAATTACCGAGTCACTCGGTTACAGAGGTGAAAGATCGCATTTCGTGTTGTTGTTCACTTCCCAGTCTGTTCGAGAAACACTGTCGTGTATTCTTCCGCATTGAAACCAAATCTTTCACATGAATGTGACAATGACAATGGTATATGTGTGTGAAGTGAGTGTTACTTATCTGTGCTATGTTGATTCTACCATGGCTATCCCGATTTGTTTTTAGTTTTTAGTATGTTCCACCTATCTGATGTTTGTAGTAAAATAAAATAGTATGGCTGTCACAGACCTTATTTTTTTGTGTGTTCACATATCCTTTACAGGACATCGCTGTCAACATCAGCATCTTTCAGCTGATTGTTGATTTCTAAATTTCTTGGCAAGATTACGCCTAGTTAGTAGTTTGCCATTGCTTTCTGAGCGGCCGGCAAATTTACCCCCGTAAGTCACAAACGCGGCGAGAACAGCTACAGATTCTCGCGCAGGTTACGTTACTCACGAGAATATACGGGATTGCGGAGAAAGTCGCTAACACCTGGGCCGGGGAGACCGGCACAGGCCCTATAACTATACTATATACATATATTGATATATTATTATTTTATGAATGTTAGCAGACACGGGATAATAAAAATTCATAACTAACACACAACGAAACAAACAGTCCAGTAGATGTTTCACACAATGAGCGCTTGGAAATAAATACCGGCCCCAAATATTGGTTGGCCTGTTGACGTTGAGGAGTTAATGGAAATTGTTTGCAGTTTCATAAGTTGTGCTCACATTATTTTGTTGAAGAGACCCATCCTGCTTTGTAAGTCGAAATGTATTGTTATAATAATTGTTCTTCACTTTTGCCCTGGATTGTCATTAATCATTATGATGATTGATTATGTTCAGAACTGCAATCAATCATCAATCAGTGAATGAATGGAATAATTAATAAATTATGACACCCTGGAATGGATTTGTTATTATATTATTGAAATAAGCCTAAGCCTGTTCTGTGGCGAAGGTTTTACGGACGCAGTTCGTGATCCCGCGTTCGAAACACAACTGCGTGCGATTTGGCAGCAGACCGCGTTGCGTTGGTGTTTTACGAAATAGTATGGGATGGGTGCCGGTCGTTCAAAACGCAATGGCAAACTACTAGAATGTAAACGCGTCAAGAGATCACAACAGCAAAAACTGCTGGTGTTGACTGCAACTTCCTGTAAAGGATTGATTGATTGATTGATTTAGGAATCGACATCACAGCATTCGGGGCATTCCCATAAGCGCTCCGTCCCCATCCTCAGCAGCCAGCGAAGAGTTCCAACACTAATAGTACCAGTAGCAATCTGATTATGTGTCCGTCTCTCCTTTCCTCTGAGCGTTGAGCATCGGCCAGATCCCCTCGTCACTCCTCGCTGTCTCATTCTTGCCAGACCATGGTAATCCATTTGCTCCTCCGAGGTGTGCACGTGCTCCCACAAGGCCGCAACCACGTCTGCCTTGTCATGTATCAATACTCCACCAAGTTCTGCAGAGCCAGCCAATCTGTCCGCCTGTTCATTTCCCAGCCCACCGGCATGCCCCGGAGAAAAGATCCAGGCAATGCTTGTCACCCGAAGCAAGCCACTCCGCACGAAGCCTGCCCGTCCTCACCCTCGTCAGCATGCTTTCTGAGTCAGTTACATTCTCCATCCAGCGGAGAGCCATTCTTAAGCTGGATGTTGTGGTATCATATGCCAGGCTCTCCTGCCCCAAACATCGACCATTGGCTTTGGCTATGAACCCCCAGCCACTTTTCTCACCTCTTGACACCGAACCATCTGTGTAATCACATCACCCGAGTGAGCATTGTCCTGAATTAGTTGCTGGATTTCCACTTCCGTGGCCCCTGCTGGCCATTCCCTGCACTCCCGGCTTAATGTGATTATAACTGCACAATTCTGACTGCTCCACTGGCACTCAAAGGATATGCAAGTAACTTTTTGTTTATTGAATAAACGTTAAACAATATAATTACAATAGTTAATAATATTATATACAGTGGAACTCGCTTAACGAGCATAATTCGTTCCAGAATCTTACTCGTAATGTGAAACACTCGTTAAGCGAAACAGTTTTTCCCATACAAATTAAAGTAAAATACGATAATGCGTTCCATGCCGAAAAAATACTCAGAATATTTTATAGAACATTTATTCAAAGAAAATTATATATACATTGTTAAGGAGCGTGATTCATCTTCCTCTTCTATCGCAAAATGAACGAACCTGGAATGAGAATTCGATTTGTAGAAAACAAAAAAAAATTGAAATAATTAATTTACAATTTATAATACATACCTAATTCTTTTTTACTAGAAAGCTGTCTAGAGAAATTTGTTTTTGCTGATACTTCAGAATTTGGTGGAAATGCGACTCAGCATTATCATTAAATAAATTAGTAGCTCTCATAGCCACTGCCTTATTAGGGTGATGGTTCTCAATGTACGATGCAACAGTTTCCCATGCTTTCAGCATTTCTCTTATTGCGCCAGAAGATTGTTGGTTTGCTGTTACCTTCTCCTCCTCCTCGGACAAACTCTCCTCCACAACTTCTTGCTGTGAAACACAATGTAATTCCATAAGCTCTTCGGTGGTCAGCTCTTGGCTATGCTCTTCCACAAGCTCTTCGATATCTTTGTTATCCACCTCCAGTCCCATGGTCTTGGCCAAAGACACAATCTCGTTGACTACAGGCTCCACAGGTACTGTCTCAAACCCCTCAAAGTCACATTCGACAACGCTCTCCGGCCAAAGCTTCTTTTAAGCAGAAGTGAGGGTTCTCTTGGTAACCCCTTCTCACGCCTTTTCGATCATCTTGAGGCAGGCAACGATGTGGAAGTGATATTTCCAAAACTCTCTGAGAGTAGATTGGATTCCCCTTGTCTTTCGACCCTCGCTGTTGCAGACGCACAATCTGGGACTTCCCCTCCCCTTGTCACTCGTTATGCGAAACGTCACTCATTCAGCGAATCATTTTTTTACAATTTATTTTGCTCGTTATGCGAATTACTCATTATAAGAGGTGCTTGTTAAGCGAGGTTCCACTATATATATATATATATATATATATATATATATATATATATATATATATATATATATATATATATATATACTAGCTGACCCGGCCCGGCGTCGCCAGGCACCTGGCGGGGAGCGTCTCATTTAATTCATATAAGTAGTTATTATACATTCAAATACATTTCTCTAAGCGCACAGAGTACGCGTTCGGCCCCTGCTCCCGTTCCCGTTGCTCATCTGTTTCTGATGCTCTCTTTCCCGTTCCCGTTGCTCGTCTGTTTCTGATGCTCCAATTCCTGTTCCCATTGCTCGTCTGTTTCTGATGCTCCCGTTCCCGTTCCTCATCTGTTTCTGAAGCTCTGTGTAAAAATTAAAAATTAATTTAAAAACTATCAGTTGGATCCGCGGGAGTGAGAAAAACATCTGTACAAAATGTCATCTCAATCGGATGGACCGTTCGGGAACGCATAAAGGACCACAATGAAACAAACATTCTCTTTTATATATATATATATATATATATATATATATATATATATATATATATATATATATATATATATATATATATATATATATATATATATAGTAGATTAGTAGAAGATAGTAGAAGATATGGAAATATTGGAAGAGAACTATCTTCATTCCAATAACTAAAAAGGGCAACCTGAATCTACTGAACGTAAACTTGCCAAGATATCACGAACACCCAATAAATGCTGGGTTGACTGTGGCGACTAACTTTCTCTCCAAAAAAATTATAAGAATAAAACATTTAATGTGAAGAGTCGAAGTGTGTAATGTTGAAGAGAAGTAAAAAGATGAGTTAGAAAATGTTCACGTATCTAAAATACATGCAATATTTTTATGAAAGCTTTGAAGATGCCTTAAAGTTTTTATCATTTTGTGTATAATGCACATGACTGTAGATAATTTCTTTAAACATTTTATAAAACTTTAAGAAAAATACAACAATTATTTAAATTACATAATATAGCAATGCTACTGAAAGTAATGTCCCTTGATATAACTTTTCTTGTTAAGTCCCCTTAATTATACATCTTTCCTTTTGATGTTGTTTTATTACGTACAAAACTGTTTTTAAACTAACTAACTATGTCAGTTGGCTCCGGGGCAGTGAGAACAACATCTGTACAAAATTTCATCTCAATCGGGTAGACCGTTCGGGAACGCATAAAGGACAAACAAACAAACAAACATTGTCTATATATATATATATATATATATATATATATATATATATATATCTATATATATATATATATTTCAGAAAATGAAGAGTATCTTATGCAATAAGTCACTTTCACTGAATTTAAGAAAGAGAGTGCTGAAATGATATGTAGAACTAGTTTTGCTGTATGGCAGTGAATCTTGGAATGTAAATGAACAAATTAAGAAGAAATTAGAAGCAACAGAGATGTGGTTCATGAGACGAATGTTGCAAATTCCTTGGACTGCTAGAGTAAATAACAACGACTGCCTGAAACAGGCTAATGAAACTAGAACATTATAATTTTATGTACAACAATACAAAAGAGACAAACAGCTTTCTTCGGTCATGTGATGAGAAGAGAGGCATTGGAGAACATTGTGACAACTAGAAAGATCGAGGAGAAGAGATGCAGACCAAGAGAAATAATGCTGGATGAAATAAGACAGTGGCATGGAAGATTATCAGCAACAGAGTTGATCCAGAAAACCAAAGACCGAGATCTGTGGAGAGCCATGAATGCCTACGCCAGCTGGCAGGGCACTTGATGATGATGATATGTATGTGTGTGTGTGTGTTTGTGTGTGTGCGCGCGCACGTGCGTGTGTGAAGGACATGCAACTTTTGTTTCCCATCATACTGCAAAAAGTTGCTGTGCTGAACCGTATGTGTAGTGTATGTCAACTAATGCAGCCTGCTATGATAGTGACCAAGCACATCCATCTGATATATGTGTATCACTCAGCTGGTTAGAAGCCAATGGTTTCTCAAGATGCACATTGAAGCTTGACTGAGTTGACACTTTTATTTGTTTCATCTGTTAATCTTGTATGGATGTCAGGTGCTTGCAGATGAACGAGTGCTGGCAAATGACTAACTCTTATTGTTTCTTTTGTTTTGCCAGCTCCTGCAGCACACTGTAATCGCCTCTCCATATTATTTATCTCTGTCTTTAAACCTTTCCAAATGCATCTTTAGGTCTCTTTCTATTTCTTTGGTCCTATGGATTCCAGAGGTGGGACTTTCTAATGATACTATTTGCAGATGTTCTCAGTGTGTGTCAAACCCAGCGCCAGCATCTTTTACTCACTCCTTGATTTGCCAGAATTTGTTAAGCACTCTCCAGACGCTCCATATGAGTGATTATGTCATAGCACCTCAGTGCTTCTATTCTGTGCAGGCACCAGTTAAAGAATGTTTGTAGTTTATTAGTCATTGTTTAGTCATATTTCCATGTTTCAGATCCAAACAGTAGTACTGAACTGATTCGATGTTAGAGTTAAATATTCTAAATTTGCTGCTAAATTTAATTTTATTTACTTGCACAAATGTCCTGGTCCTAAGAAAGCTCCTCTTGCCTTGTGTGTAAACAAGAGACAGGGCATAAGGTCAGCAGAGGACATTAATGACACTTTGGGCATGAACATGCGTGAGACAGAGGACATTAATGACACTTTGGGCATCAACATGCGTGAGGCAGAGGAATTGGCTAATGATTGAGACTCTTTCCATCGGCTCACAATGAGAGCGATGTGCTGCAAATGACCTCCTACATGAATATGTTTGTAGAATTATTGATACTTGTCTGTTGAATACATCATCTTGGATTTTTTCACTCCAGCAGTTTTATACCATCAGCAGTCAATTTAAAACACTGTAAACTAGATGAACTCAACAGTCAAACAGTTTGAGTTTCATGATGCCATAGCACAGCAGTCTCTGACAGTCAGGATTCCAGAGGTAGGTACTCCCTACGCGAGCAGTGCATGTTAGAGTTGTTGTTCTTATTCTTCTTCTTATCCTTCTTCTTCTTCCCTTTCATCTTCCAATAGAGCAAAGCTCCTCAATCAATTTTGCCAAGTGCTTTGTAGACTTATTCATAATTGGTTGCATTTTGCAGCTAAATGTGTCTGTAGGACGCGGTAACTGGTCTTATGTCAACCTTCCTTAGCCACCTCTTATGGCAGGCATGGTAGGTTACAGTGCTACTATTTTTTGCTTCCCTTTTGGACACACAGGCATTTATTGTTCTTAAGAAAAGTATATATTGTATGAAATAAGCCGCATGTGATGATTTCCTTTCAATATAATTTCTTAATAATGTCATTCAATATAATTTCGTAATAATGTCAGGTCTTTGTCAGATATGACTGAGCTACCATATGACAGTAGAAAGTACTACCTGCTTTCTGTCAGCGCCAAATGTTGGGCGGCACTTACCAAACCCGACACGCCACATTGTGCCAATGACTTCGGGCGGAAGAACACAATTGGGAGGGTACAAGCCTTATCGTTGTGCGAGGAAATGCAACCTAAAGACAAAATTTCATGGCAAGGCAGACCAGGCTAAAAGCCTTGGTTGACAGCTGGTCTAGGATCGAAGCTCCGACAGGCGGACAGTTAGAGCATTGCTTTGCTGATCCGGCACCTTCTGCAGCTTGTCTTTTTCCAGATGCATTGGTGTTACCATTCCTCTGGAGTGAACTAGGCAGGCTGAGAGAGGGATCATGCTGCATGGACAACACATGATCTCTATATTTTAGCCCAGGCTTTGTGCTATGGAGAGGTATAACTCCATCACTGGTCTTAACCGGTCTCGGAATCAAAGCGAGAGGTAGCAGTTATGGGTTATAAGTCCTTGTCAATTGGCATAGACATGGGGCACCACGGGTTGCCTCTGATGGTGAGAGATACCTACAGGTGTCACTGATCAGCTGCCACCCGCCTTAAGCTGGAAAGCCCCCGGCCAATTGGGTGTTGATAAGCCACAGCCTGCCTGCTTCAATGGGTGCTTGAGGCTAGACAAAATCTGAATCGCAGGCTGTTAAACCAGTGCATGAGGCACTAATAAAAATAAAAATAGAAACCTCAAGCTACGGCTTACAACCTGGAACATAAGAACCATGTGTCCAGGATTTTCCACTGACCTGACAAATATTGACGATGTGAGAAAAATAGTTGTGATTGATGCCGAACTCAATCGTCTTAACATTGATATTGCTGGCCTGCAGGAGACTCACCTCGCTGAGGAAGGGTCACTCAGGGAAAACAATTATACCTTTTTTTGGGAAGGGTAGAGGGCAGGCAGAAAAAAGGCAACATGGCTTTGCAGTGAAGAATTCGCTACTTGGAATGATTGAAATTCCAGCTGGAGGTAATGAAAGACTATTATCCCTGCGCTTGGCAACCTCTTATGGTTTTGCCACCATTATCACTGCATATGCACCGAAACTTGCTTCCTCTGATGATGTGAAGGATTCGTTCTTCTTCTTCTTCTGCGTTCATCCGGAGTTTTTTTTCGGACGTGATTGTGTTGTGCCTGTTTACAGCAGAGCTGCGTTCTTGCACCATTAGGCAGACACATCCGACTTCTGCGGGCATTTGTTGACCGGGTTAACCTTCCTGGGAAGGATTCATTCTATGAGGAGTTAGAATCTGTGATCAAGGCAGTTCCAAAATCCGACTAAATTTATATGCTCAGTGATTTCAATGCTCATGTGGGCAAGGACTCGAGTTCATGGCCAGTGTGCCCTGGAAAATACAACATCGGTCGCATGAATGACAATGGACAAAGGCTGTTGGAGCATTGCACCAGAAATGGGCTATGTATTACAAACTCCTTCTTTAAAACAAAAGAGCTGTATAAGGTCACATGGAAACATCCAAGATCCGGCCATTGGCATCAGCTGGACTTTATCATCACATGGAAACAACATCTGAACCAAACATCATTAACTCGAAGTTACCACAATGCTGACTGTGATATGGATCATTCTTTGATTGTTTCAAGGGTTAGACTGAGACCAAAGATACAGCTAAATACACATCTAGCCCCAGGATTAATGTTATTAACACCCACAATCCTGATAAGTGCTTTGAATTCCAACAGCAACTATAAGACACTTTCACTGATATATCAGAAAATTGTACAGCAAGTGAAAAGTGGGGTAAACTTAAGGAAAGTCTTTATAAAACAGCGGAAGGGGTTTACGGCACTGTGGATAATAAGAGGCAGGACTGGTTTGTGGCAAACAGCCAGACACTGCAGCCCTTGATTGATAAAAAGAAGGTAGCTCTCTTAAGAAACAAGGAAAGAACAACACGTAAAACTCTCAATGAGCTGAAGCGAGCTAGGAAGGATGTGCAAAAGGCCGCCAGGTAGTGTGCAAATGACTATTGGATCAAGTTATGTGAGTCCATTTAAAATGCAAGTGATAAGGGAAACATCAGAAGCATGTATGAAGGGATAAAGAAAGCCTGTGGTCCAATGATCAAAAGAAGTGCACCACTGAAAACCTTGACTGGAGAAATCATCACTGATAAGAAACAACAGATGGATAGATAGGTAGAGCACTATTTGGAGCTCAAGTGAGACCAAATTAGCGGATGATGCCCTCAGTGCCATAGAGGCCCTGCCGACTCTTGACCACCTGGACACGCTTCCCACCATAACAGAAGTTGTGTGCTATAAATGAACTTGCATCTGGCAAGGCTCCAGGTAAGGATGGGATTCAATAGAGGTTATCAGGAGTGGGCAAGACACACTCACTCTACAGATCCACCAGCTAATAGAGCTATGCTGGCGAGAAGGACAAGTCCCACAGGATTTCAAAGACTCAAGCATCATAACATTGTACAAGAACAAGGGCGATCGGAGCGACTGTAACAACTATAGGGGTATCTCACTTCTGTGTATTGTTGGGAAAGTATTTGCCAGAATTGTTCTGCGCAGACTTCAAGTCCTGGGAGATCAAGTCTACCCCGAATCACAGTGTGGCTTCTGACAGAACCGGTCTACCATTGATATGATATTCTCATTGCGACAAATGCAAGAAAAATGCAGTGAACAGAATCAGCCACTGTTTATTGCCTTCATCGACCTCACAAAGGCATTTGATTTGGTCAGTCATGAGGGTCTGTTCAAGGCACTAAAGAAGATTGGCTGCCCACCAACTCTTCTGTCCATTGTGGAATCGTTCCACACAGGCATGAAGGGTATAATCAAGTTTGATGGTGCAACTTCAGAAGAGTTTGAAATCAAGAGTGGAGTTAAGCAAGGTTGTGTACTAGCTACCACCCTCTTTGGAATATACTTTTCACTTCTACTGAAATATGCCTTTCGTGATCAGGGTGGTGGTATATACATTCACTCACGCTCAGATGGCGGCTTCTACAATGCTCAGAGATTGAAGGCCAAGACCAAAATTAGGAGGGTACTGATCAGAGAGTTGCTTTTTGCAGATGATGCTGCAATTACGACCCACTCTGAGGAAGAATTACAACGTCTACTATCTGCATTCTCCAATGCTTGCTCTGAATTTGGTTTAACAATTTACCAACAGAAGACACAGATATGTCACAAGGTGCACATGGCGTACCATCAATCTTTATTGATGACACTGAGCTGGAGATAGACCAATTTACATATCTAGGATCAGAGGTAAATAGTAAATTATCTTTAGATCCGAAATCAACATCAGGATTGGTAAGGCAGCAACAACAATGAACAGGTTAAGAAAAAGAGTCTGGGAGAACAGGAAGCTTACTGCCAAAACAAAAGTCCTTGTCTATCAAGCCTGTGTCCTTAGTACTCTTCTTTATAGCAGTGAAGCCTGGACAACTTACTCACACCAAGAGAAACGTTTAAACAGCTTTCATATGCGTTGTCTGTGAAGAATACTTGGTATTAAGTGGCAAGACAAAATCACAAATACTGAAGTATTGGGAAGATCAGGTTGTGTGATGGTATATTCCATGCTCAGTCTTCGTAGATGGATAGGACACGTTAGGAGGATGGATGATGGTAGAATACCAAAGGACAATTATTTTTAGTTAATTACAGGTGGGTAAGAGATCTCAGGGTCCTCCTCTACTATGATACAAAGATGTGTGTAAGCGGAACATGATTGATACAGGCATTGATATGCACACTGGGAGCAAGTCGCCGCTGAATGTGTTGCATGGGGGACAAATATCAGAAATGGAATAAAGACAAAGGAGAAAATTATTGCAGATAGGTCACACACCGAGCATGTGAGACGTAAGATGGTACATGATGGTGAAAATGATCATGTGTTGACTTGCATCCACTGTGGATGAACATTTACACACGCGAATTGGCCTGAACAGTCACATTCGCCACCTCAATGGGTTGTAGTTATTAAGCCTTTTTGAAGCACATTGTAACAAACTATCGTCTGTCAAGACGGCAAGGTGCCAATGAAATTTCTGAAGAGGATTACCTTTCTTCATCATTACACATAAAGAAAATAAATATTTTACATTTTATTATAGCTAATTGAAAAATTTTATGTTTTGACAATAATTGGGTTTGTTGCGTGAACCAATACAACAGGCATTGACAGAAATTATTCCTTCTGGAAATAAGAAATGGATGACAAATGAAATCAATCAGATTATGGATGAAAGGAAAGTAAACAATTGCAAAGAGGCTAAAGGAATTTGGCTGAATCAGAAATGTAGAAATCATGGAAGAGACTGACATTTCTTACACCAATAAATAAATGTCTTAAAAAGTAGGTAAACACAAATTACCATCATCATCATCATCATCTTCCAATTTTACCATCAAGCATCGTAGGAAGGAATAATTGGTGTTTGAGCGCCCGATGATTGGCACTGGATAGTGTCATTTCGTGTGATTGTAGAATGTCTTTGATGTCGTCAATCCATTTTCTTCTCGGACGTCCTCTAGCTCTCTGATATCAGACACAGATAAACAGATGTGTACTGTTTCCTGATTTCTTCCCATTATACAGTGAATGCATGATGAGATCTATGGTAAATATGCCAAGGATCGCGGAAGGTGGTCATAATATAATTAACTTAGATTATGCTGAATGACACCATCTTGATAGTAACAAGTCAGAAGGAACTATAGAAAATAAATAATAGACACAATGGTTGTAGAATATAAAAAAGAGGCCTCAGCTTAAAAAGGAATGGTAATATCACAGAAATATGTTATACTTAAATGTACAATTAAGTAAATAGTATTAATTTGGAGCTAGTACAGAAATTCAAGTATCTAGGCACATGGAAAACATCAGATGGAAGATGTATCACAGGGATAAAGAACAGAATAGGGCAAGCAAAATCTGCATGTTATATATAAAATAAACATGCAACAAATTCCTGGCATAGAAGGTTAGAAAAACAAATTCTAGCATGGTTACATTGAAACAGTTTTAATGTGTAACTGTGAGTCATGAGCATGCTGAAATTTCCTTGGACAGCCAAATTGAGTAATCTGAATGTTTTGAAAGAGGATAAGATACAAAGACCATTATCACAAACATCAGAAAGAGGCAGTCATAATTTTCTGGTCACATTGGGAGAAATGAAAAACTTGAACGTGATAATTGGAAAGGTTTATGGAAAGTGAAATATAGAGGAAGGCAACGAGAGAAGATTGTTCATAGCTTCTGGTATAGCACAAGATATCAGCACACAAATTGTTACATGTTTTTGGAGATCACAAGATGTGGAGAAACATGATCACTAATGCCAGTCAGCATAAATTATAGGATAATTTTATATTGAAACACAAAAATATGGGCTGTTATAAATGTATTGGCTTGCATTTTATTGGAAAGGTTTTATTAGACCAAACTGTAGTTTATCAATAAATAACAGAAATAACAAAATGCAACTTATGTTCAAGATGGAATACTAAAATCATGAAAACACAAATAAGCAAACACAGATTGTATCAAGTTATTGCATCAGCTTGTTAAAATCCTACATTTAGATTGACCAATCACTATTTTTCATGTGATTAAAATACAAAACAGTTCTGGTCTAAACACAATTCTTCACACTTTTTAGCTTGAATCAGTAAAAAAAATTAAAGGTTAACCGTAATGGAAATTGAAATGCCTTATATATATAATATATATATATATATATATATATATATATATATATATATATATATATATATATATATATATATATATATATATATATATATATATACGAAAAGGAAACATGTAATTCCCTGAATTGTAGCTAACATTTGGTTTATTTAGTCATTAGACCTTTGAATATAAATTTTATAGAAAGGTTCAAAGAATACCTTGGATACAGAAAAGGACAAATGCATCCATACAACAAGATCTGAATACTGAAGAAGGTTGGCTACTAAAGGCCATAAAACAAAGAAAATTGAAATATTTTGGTCACTTGAAATGTCATGAAAGTTTAGAAAGAACAATAATGGAAGGGTATATACCCGAGAAGAGAGGAAGAGGAAGGCCAAAGAGAAGATGGGTGCAGGATGTGGCAGATAATCTTCAAATGGGTGTATCGGATGCGGGCCATCTTGCTTATGACCAAGAAGTTTTCCGGAAGGTTGTTATGGGAGCGAGGTTCTGCAAAGGACATGGTAATGAATGAATGAATGAATAAGTCATTAGGCTAGGACATTCCTATTGATTTATAACGGAACAGTAATAGAACTTGAATGATAAAAAGCATTACAAATTTGGTTGTAGTCATTGTTCAGCTAATGATGGGATGGTAGGTACACAAATTTGTTAACTGATATAATTGGTTATGAATTCTATGGAAGACTGATGTGTAATTCTCAAATCCAGGGCATCAACGTTCAGGTGGTAACAGCCTGAAAATGATTTGTGCCTATCAGGAGAGGATAGTGTAGAGACTTTTCTCTTGTCCTGGTACCAAAGTACCATCTCCTTGGGGACTTCTATACAGCTGCCCTTCCCTTCTCCCATCAGTTTCACTTAAATATAACATGTCCACAAGCCACTTCTAGACTGTTTCTTGAGTATCCAGGAACTTTGTCTTGAAATATCACAAAAAAGAAATTTGTTTTGAGTTGTTTCACCTGGATCCAGTGTCCAGGGGTGGAACTTGCACTCATCACTGGAGACAAATGTGAGTTACAATATTTATGATAGAGAGAGAAAGGGGGGGGGGGGAGAGACACAGAGAGAGAGAGAGAGAGAGATGCATACCTAGAGAGCTGGAGAGAGAGAGAGAGAGAGACACGGAGATAGAGATACACATACAAAATCTGCTCAAAAAGTCACTAGTCACATCACCTCATAAAGCTGAAACTAGTATATATGAGGGCCTATCAACTCCTTCATCATCTGCCATGGGATTACTCCTGTTTCTAGGAAATACGATTTATGTTTGTTCATTTCATGAACATCAGATGCTAGAGGCAGTAGGTGTATTTTCTGTTGGCAGGTTACAGAAGCAAATTATGGCTTGTATATCTGGCCATGTGCCCCATTTCTTGCCCAGTATGTTTGGCTGAACAGAAACAGAGTTATAGGAAAACATGTCATTGAGGTAAGCATTGAACAGGATCAGTCATTGAAATCACGATAAGGATGAGATTTATATCTGTGTTGTTTTAAACATGATTGAATTTATTCTGTGATGTCAGTTACATGTGTGTTATTAACTGGTAACTGAATATGACTAGGTGTATCATTTTGCATGTTAGATCCATTACTGGCAAATATACTTTTAGATGCATTCTTCTGATTGATTGTTTTTCTATAACAGTATCAGATGCAAGTCTGACTAGACTGTTTTACATGTCTGTGTCCAAGATTGGTTATTCTTCTTCTGTTGTTTATCTTCCAAAGGAGGAGAGGCACTCAGGCCAACTCATGCCAAGCCCTCCTATATTTTGCCATCTTCTACAGCTCCCTCCTTGTCCTCCCCATATTAGTTATCTCTACCTCAAATTGTCTTCCCCTTGTGTTTTTAAGTTTTCTTTTGCATTTTGGGTTCCAGAGAAAGGGTTTTCTAGTTATACCATGAACATGTTTTGTCAGTGTGTGTCTGTCCAGCACCAGTATCTCCTTCACCTCTTCATTCCCTGGAAGTTGCTTGGTTCTCACCCTAAGCTCAGCATTAGTGATTCTGTCAGACCATATTAATCCTTCTGCGTTAATGAATGTTTTTAGTTTGTTAGTAATTGTGTCAGTCATTCTCCATTGTTCTAATTCTTACAGCAGTACTTTAGTGATGTTAGGTTGAAAGATTCTTTGTTTGATACTAGATGTCATTTCTTTTGTCATCCACAAATTTCCTAAATATGAAAGCTGCTCTTACCTTTTGTATTCTTATTTTAATATCTCTATCTGTTCCCCCATCTTTGTCTTCATTGCTACCTAAATGCCACCTCTTGGAGTGAGGTTTTATCACGAAGATTGAGTTATCATTTGTTTGATTTATTCTCATAATCTTATACATTTTTATACCTCATTGTTATAACTTTCTATCGAGTGTGTTTATTTTATCGTTCGTCTGATGTTGTATGTGGGGCAGGAGGGCACCGTCATCAGCTTAGTCATATCAAGCTGCTTTGTCAGAGCTCATAGAGTTCTATTTCTGGTGTTAGTTATTGTTTTCTTTATAATCCAGCATATAGTCTATAGAATAATACAGATGATGAAGGGCATCCTTGTCACACTTCTGTTCTTATTTCAAATGTAATTGTTAGTTTGCCCATCATGAAAATCTATATGTTGCCTTCATTAAGTTAATGAACCTCAGTAGGTCCCATGGTGCCTCATATATATCCAAAGAGATTCCCTATCAATGCTTTTAAAGGCATGTTCATAATTCAGTATAAAGTGGCAAGTTCAATTCAATGCTTTGTTCTATTATTTTGTAAAATGTGGCTGTCTGGTCTGTGCAGGATCTGTTGGGTCGCAAGTCTACTGTTTATCCCTTATCTTTTTGTCAATGGCATCTTTTTTTGTTATTGTAATAAAGAAGTTAGAAAGCAGATATGGGCAGATAAAAGACAATATTTCAATGATCTAGCAGGCAATTGGTTTATACAAATATGAGGCCAGCTGCAAATACTTAATATGCCTCAAGGTGTGTACAACTGAGAAACCATCTCAAGAAGAAATTAGAGAAGCTATCAAGATCCTGAAGGATGTGAGAGATGCTGCCAACTGGTGTCCCAGCACAAGCTGTTAAAACCAGTATAAACACCTTAACTGAACTACTGCACATATTATTTAGCAGTCTGGGTAACTCGAGAAATAATAGCAGACTGGAGAGAAGGATATCTGGTAACACTGCCGAAGAAATGGAACTACAGGAGTGAAAATTATAGAGGAATAATGCTATTATCAAACGGATACAGACTTTGGGTTTTTTTCCTTGAGCACTTATTGTTAACAGCAGACAGACTATGCACATGTTTAATCATCTTTGTTACACAGATTGGTGCTGGCACTTCCTTGCCAGGTGTAGTTGCTGCAAAGTGTGGAGCAAGGGTTACTCTGAGTGACAGGAGCACATTTCACAAATGTCTAAGTGTATGCCAGCAGAGTGCAGAGCTGAACGGCCTGACTTGTGTTTCAGTCACGGGACTTACATGGGGGCTGATAACACCAGCACTTGTCAGTCTCCCAACAGTTGATATTATTCTGGCATCCGACTGCTTCTACGATACAAAAGGTAGGTCACCTTCTGTACCTGTCTTTGTTGAAAGAGAACTGTTTAGATATAGATGTGTGTATATGAGCTTACTTTAATCTACTCATCATCGTGCTGTATTTTCTTGTTTCCTTTGTCAGGGCATAGGCCTCAGTCAACTCATGCCTAGCCGTCCTATCTTTTACTATCTCCTGCAGCTGCCTCCATGTTCTCACTGTATTATTAATAAAATCACGTCATTTACTGCCAGTATAGTACCTTGCCGTGTATGGCTTGAGGAATTAAGGCCACCTGGCTAGTGCTGTCGCCGCAAACTGCAGGTTAGAGCTTTCATTTTGCCCCCGACAGAAAAAAACTCCACGCCTTACCGAGGATTCGAACCCGGGTCTGCCGAAGGAGAATCCAGCATTCTAGCCACTTGGCCAGCTGCTCCGACCATATTATTACTCTCTTTAATTGTTTTCTGAGTGTGTTGTTAGGTCTCCCATGATTTCATTCGATCATGTTGTGTATTCTGTGTTCAAAATGTTGCTCTCGTGTTCAAAATGTTGCTCTCGTCACATCTCACCTGAGTGACTCCATTGCTGTATACCCTCTGCACATATCTGCTGGTCCAGTGTTCATGTTGTTCAATAGACAGTGTCCGAAAAGTCATCACTTGACAATGAGAAGTGTGGCTGTGATATGTCAGTCTCTGGGTATTTCTTCATCTATGTTTCTTTACAGTTACTTTTTATTACTGATTTTATATTTTATGAAGGCTCTATCTTCAGTTTGACGTTTACTCCTCCCCCCTTGGCAGATCTATCTGCTATCTCTTTAAAAACATATTGCATTGGGCACCCACGTGAATATGACTTTTGCCCCATAGAATTCATAACTGGCCTCCTGACAGGTTGTTGCAGGGGTGCCTGGAAAATAAATTGTGAGTCAGAAACAGTGACTAATCTGCCTGATGACCTTCATGCAAGTTCAAAAAATAAATTAACATTAAGCTTATGTTAACACAAGTTACAAGGGGCGCAAGTTCTTGGATCATTCAGCATTGTTTAATTTTCACCATAAATGTGCCACTTTATGAACCACATGAAGTCACACATTGTGTTGTGGCATGCTATGTTCAGTGGTTGGCATGGCTTTGTAAGCTTCCTGTTTGAAGAAAAGGTTACAGGGATTGAAGGCAAGAAGTCACACATTGTGTTGTGGCATGCTGTGTTCAGTGGTTGGCATGGCTTTGTAAGCTTCCTGTTTGAAGAAAAGGTTACAGGGATTGAAGGCAAGAAGTCACACATTGTGTTGTGGCATGCTATGTTCAGTGGTTGGCATGGCTTTGTAAGCTTCCTGTTTGAACAAAAGGTTACAGGGATTGAAGGCAAGAAGTCACACATTGTGGCATGCTATGTTCAGTGGTTGGTATGGCTTTGTAAGCTTCCTGTTTGAACAAAAGGTTACAGGGATTGAATGCAAGAAGTCACACATTGTGTTGTGGCATGCTGTGTTCAGTGGTTGGCATGGCTTTGTAAGATTCCTGTTTGAACGCAAGGTTACAGGGATTGAAGGCAAGAAGTCACACATTGTGTTGTGGCATGCTGTGTTCAGTGGTTGGCATGGCTTTGTAAGCTTCCTGTTTGAAGAAAAGGTTACAGGGATTGAAGGCAAGAAGTCACACATTGTGTTGTGGCATGCTATGTTCAGTGGTTGGCATGGCTTTGTAAGCTTCCTGTTTGAACAAAAGGTTATTTGACATGAGCCTGTCCTTCAAGGACTATGTGGAGACGGTTGTGACAAGGTCTCAAAAGGGACTCAATGCACTTAAAACTATGGCTGCAATGGACACAGAGCAGAGAATGCTTTTCACACTATACCAGCACTTGATCCTCTCAGTGATTGATTATGGACTAGGACTGCTCACTGTCTCAAAGAGTCAGCTGGTGAAATTAGAGCGCATACAGAACGAAGCGATGCGAGTCATTCTGGGATGCACCAGAGACACCCCAGTAGTGTGTATGCGTTACATCCTTGGTCTGCCGGCTGTTGCTGGTAGGCTCAAGGTGATGCAGGCGA
The DNA here is from genome assembly GCA_014155875.1 of Cepaea nemoralis. NCBI lineage: Eukaryota > Metazoa > Mollusca > Gastropoda > Stylommatophora > Helicidae > Cepaea > Cepaea nemoralis. The sequence continues at coordinate 552,788 of JACEFZ010027417.1, forward strand.
AGGCATACCTCAGAGTAGCTGCAGACACAGATCACCCGTTGCATGAGGCGCTGGACGCAGTTAAGGGTCAGAGACTGATAAGAGGGAAATCATGGATGGCTCAGGGGGGGATACGATCAGACAGGTGTTGTCAGAATCTTGCATTCAGCAATAACACAGGCTCGTAATCACTAACAGATGTGATACAAACACTGCCACAGAATGACTTTACGTGACACACTGCAAATACAATTCAAACACTTTATTCGCACTTCTCACTCATCACAACCATCACATGCATCGCGCAATTACAATATCAATGCCATAATACAATCAATAGATATATAAATGCAATGTATACAACTCACACTCTTACATACCAGGCGCACAGTCTCCTATACTCACACAGGCGTTCTATCTATTTGCGTTCATACACACAAGTCATACAATCCGTCTGTCCTGTACAACTGTCCCGAGCCATCTGGCGCTAACCGCTGTGAGTTCTCGCTAGTCGGGGTTGTGTCCCTGCGTGGACTTCATGTCCCACGCATGCACCGACTGACCATTCCTGTCACAGCGTGGTTAGTCTTGCTCACAGGCGGACCTGGCCGTAATTGCCAGGCGTCATTGATGATGACGCAGTATAACTAGTGGGGAGATTATGACAGTGTGCCCCTTGGAGAACATTAGGAGAGGAGAGGAGTGGGTCAGAGTGCCAGCAGAGCAGTCAGACTTGTGCAGAGTTATAATCAAATTAAGCCGGGAGTGCAGGGAGTGGCCAGCAGGGGCCACGGAAATGGAAATCCAGCAACTAATTCAGGATAATGCTCGTTCGGGTGATGTGATTATCTACACAGATGGGTCGGTGTTGAGAGATAGGAGAAGTGCTTGGGGGTTCTTAGCAAAAGCTAATGGTCGACGTTTGGTGCAGGAGAGCCTGGCATATGATACCACAACATCTAGCTTAAGAATGGAGGTGGAGGCGGTCAGTGCAGCTTTCCGCTGGATGGAGAACACGATACACACACACATCGTGATTGTAACTGACTCAGAAAGCATGCTGAGTAGGGTGAGGACAGGCAAGGCTTCGTGCAGAGTGGCTTGCTTCGCTTCGGAAGTCATGGGTGACAGGCATCGTCTGGATCTTTTCTCCGGGGCATGCTGGTGTGCTGGGGAATGAACAGGCGGACAGATTGGCTGGCTCGGCAAAACTTGGTGGAGTATTGATGCATGACAAAGCAGACGTGGTTGCGGCCTTGTGGGAGCATGTGTACACCTCGGAGGAGCAAATGGATCACCATGGTCTGGCAAGAATGCGACAGCGAGGGGTGACGAGGGGATCTGGCCGACGATCGACTCTCAGAGGAAAGGCAAGACGGGCATATAATCAGATTGCTACTGGTACTATTAGTGTTGGAACTCTTCGCTGGCTGCTGAGGATGGGGACGGAGTGCTTATGGGAATGCCCCGAATGCTGTGATTTCGGTTCCTAAATCAATCAATCAATCAATCAAAAGGTTACAGAGATTGAAGGCAAGAAGATCAGCTTCATTGCACCAGTTCAATTCTGTATAGCTCAGTCTTCTTTTTGCAGAGCGGCTGCCGAAGGTGTCAAGTACAAACTCGGTGGCTCTGGAGATGACGTCCCCTGGGATCTCTGGGAAAAAAATGGCACTCATGAACTGAATGACATAGTCCAGAAATAAACCCATGGCCTTCGTAGCACAAGGCAAGTGGCTTGACCACTGCACCACTGAAAGCCCTACTCCTGTATGAAGCAGTGTCAAGTCAGTGTCAGGAAGCCTCACTGCTGTTTATACAGGACTTATTGTTGTGATCAGGAGACATCTGACAGAAAACACCATGATATGAGAGTCCACTCCGGCCTAACAGTTGACATTTGTTGTTGTGATCTGGGACAGTAAACTTCAGGATATCTTCTTCTTCTTCTGCGTACATCCAGAGTGTTTCTTCAGGCTAATTGTATTGTGCCTGTTAACAGAAGAGCTGCGATACTTGCACATTTCGGCCAATACATCTGACTTCTGCAGGCATTTATTAACCGGGTTAACCTTCCCAAGGTAAACCTCAGGATTTGAGACTCCACTCAAGCCTAACGGTTGACATTTGTCGTTATTGTGATCAGGAGACATCTGACAGGAAACTTGATGATATGATAGTGCAGCATGGGTTAGATATGCCTTCTCGTGGAAGGACAAACACAATCGGGTACCAAGTGCACATTAAAGGTCAAGTCAGTCCCTTGTTAGATACAGCCATAGGTTGGAATTGTTAGACCTTCATATATTCTAGGTCACAGCATAATGGCGGTGATCAGTTTCCATCCTCACCATCTTTCCGCCCCAGCACATTCTAGATCAGTGGTTCTCAACTGGTGGGGAATTCCCCCCAGGGGGGAATTTTCGGGTTTCCAGGAGGGGAATGACGTTCTGAAAATATGGTGAAGGGGGGCAGTGGCCAAATTTTTGATAGGGGGGGGGGGGGGGGGAAATGACGTTCTTAAATCTTAAAATATGGTGAAGGAGGGCATGGGCCAAAAAAGGTTGAGAACCACTGTTCTAGATATTGTCCTGTACACATTTTGTGAGGCTGGGGCAACTCCAGGGCTGTGGCAGTCAGAGACCAGAATCCTACCACTGCTGGGGACTGAAACGAGACCACTCTTGTGGTCAGCAAGCTCACTAACCAGTATGCGATCATGACTTTATTGTGTGCACATGATACAAGTCCCTCCTTGGAATCACAGAGAGTAGTTTGTCTACCACTATCCTGAACAACTGTGTACAGTATGAAGGAGACTAAAAATATAATGTTACAGTAACCCAATCAAGTCACCGAGCAGGAGTTAACCACCTCTGCCAGTTTTCTTAATTTTATCTTGATTGATTTCTGCAGTATATGTCTGATGCTGATGAGAAGCAGTGAAATATGCCAGGCAATAATTGTGCCATCTTTTGTTTGTGTCTTTGTTATTTAAATCATACAAACCTACTCACAAACAGAATATTGATCATATGTGTGGCTCACATTGGGATTCTCACTGGTGCCATATGTGTCTTCTAGTGGCATCTGATGTAGGAGATGAGGACACTCACAGGCAGTTTCAAGTGCACTGAAGATCTTCTGTGAATCCACTCAATTAATTAATACATCTCAGACTCAGTTATTGTTATTGCTATTACTGAACCCTATGTTAGGTGATGTGATTGTTACTTGTGAATCACTTCAGTTAGATTTCTTGTCAAACTTTGCTTGTTTTTCTGCCTCTAGATTTTGAAAATGTCATGATGACGTTGTCTTACCTGTTACATAAAAACCCAGACGCAGAAGTGTGGTGCTGCTATCAGGAGAGAAGGTAAGCTATTGTCGAGTATGACTTCCCAGACTGTTGCCAGCCAGGGGTCATAGCAGAACGGTAAGATGGGAAAATCTCAGCAAGCCAATTTAAAATGTCACGGTAGGGAACACGCATACAAATAAAAAAGAAAGAAGAAAAGCTGAGAATTTGCTCACCATATTCAGGACAATTTGAATGAAAAGCAAGGTCGGGAAAATCTGCTTTTTGTTATTCTGGAAATGTTCGGCCTTAACAAGCCTTGCAAATATGAATGACATCAGTGGCGCCAGTCACTTACTGTAAAGTGTGAGTGCACAGTTTAACGACGGTCAAGATGCATGGGTGCCGTATTATGTCAACATAAGTGACACAGTATGCATACATTAGAGCACTGAATATCACTTGTAAAATGATGTGAAATGCAACATACCTGTCTGGCATGACACGAGGTGTGCTACGATCATGTGCACCAGGAGGGGAAAGATAAATTTGCCTATACGCTGTCCGTTATAAAATTATGGTTGTCGTATTTTTGGGTTTTGAAGACGGATACGCTGCAAAGTTGTTCCTCTTACTGTTGAGGACAGTGAACTGATGAGAAGTGTTTGATAATGAAACTAAGCAGCTGCTCCAGTTGTGAACACAGAGCATTCAGAATTAGGAACATCATTATGTTTTATGATGCAAGAACTAGTATAATTGAACACCAACTGGGCTGTTGCCATCCTGTGTTTGGACATTTACATGTCAAACATAGCTATAACCATGTTTGAAACAAAAGGTCAGTCAAGAAACCCTCCACATTTCCTGATGTTTGGTTTGTGCCATCAGTTTTGGTTATGAAACATTCTCTCTCACTTCTATCCCTCTGTCTTTCTCATGCAACACTTCTTCAGCTGCCTAGTTTGAAGTAGACTAACAACCCTACTCTCCATTCTGTCTACTGCTGTTGCTATTACTACTGCTACTAGTTATATTGCTTCTGCTACTACTACAATTACCACTACAACTAGCTACTGTTACTACTATTAATTTATTTAGTAGCATGTCTCTTGCAGAACTTTGCTGTCATAACAACTGTCCGGAAAACTTCTCAGCAAGATGTCCCACGTCCGATACACCCATCTGGAGATCATCCTGCACCTATCTTCTCTTTGGCCTTCCTCTTCCTCTCTTCCCAGGCATATACCCCTCCATGATTGTTTTCTCCAAACTTTCATGACGTTTCAAGTGACCAAAATATTTAAATTTTCTTTATTTTATCATCTTTAGTAGCCAACCTTCTTCAGTATTCAATAATAATTATCAACTACTACTATTAGTACTTGTAACTGCTACTACTAGTGCTGCCACTAACCACTTCTACTGCTACTTGAAACCACTTCTACTGTTACTTGAAACCACTTCTACTACTACTTGCAACTACTATGACGCTAATACTACTAACTACTACTACACAACTTTCTGCAGAATATGTGGTAAGTTTTGAACATTACTTTTATTTTTGCATGAAAAACTTATTGTCGTGCATGCGTTTATTTACACACAAATGAAATGTGTGAGTGTGAGCACACACAAATGGGGCACACATCCAGCACAGCTTGGAAACTAGTTATAACCACCCTGATAAAATCTTGGAAACGATTGATGAATTTGGCTATGACCCCTGGCCAGCACTCATTATGAAGAAGATCCTATTTTGTCCTTTTGTTATCTTTCTGAAGGGAAAAGAGTTCCCAATAATCCCAGAGCTCACAGCCTTCAGTTAAGAAGCTCAAAGGCCTGGAAATTGAGGTCCCAATCTTTGCCAGGTTCCTTCTCAAGGCAAGCGTAGCCCCCCAGTCTTCTCCTGCTGGGTTTAGTCAGGCCATTCCCCCATTTGATCAGAATATTATTGGTGTAATTACTGTGCATTATTTGTCCTTATAGCAGTCCTGACAGTTATTATTCAACTGTACTTTCGACTTCGACTGAAGTCACTGAACAACAATGTTAATCAATTACTCTTTTATTCCAGGACCACATCTACCCTACACAAACAGTTTTGATCTGTTAATGGGACATAATGTTAATCACATCATGACACTCAATTAAAGAATGAACAGGAGATATATCTTAGTGGCCACAGGAACATTCACACACATACAGAGGCAGGAGTACTCAAAGCCACAAAGGTTCTTCTCACACTCTGTCAGTCATTGCAGTCTTGCAGGACAGTTAAGATAACAAAATAGTTAACCTTGTTGCTGCCCTACAAGACAGCAGTTATTAATTCAAAGTGGTCACTGTCTAGATTTTCCCCACCAATTAAACAATATTTAGAAATGAGAAGGAAGACAGAGTTGCCTAGAACGGGGGATGAAAAATTCAAACTGAAGACAGCACAACATGTGAAACTAATGATCAAATTTACTTTAAAAATGGATTAAAATATACCCAGAGACAGACACATCACATCCATACTTCTGATTACAAGAGGTGATGGCAATCATCTTCAGTCTCCTAAACTGGCCAACTCAGACTCAAACAATACCATCAACTCAATAGAGTAAACATTGCAATCAGATCTGTGTTCATGTGGAGAGAGTTAGCAAGCAATGAAACAACTTCTCCACCGCTGTTGGCTCCATAAGAGGTGCCAAGCAGCAACACGACCTTACTCAACTCTAGCACAAGAAAAACTGTATAATGTTTACAAAAAATTAAGTTGGACTTTATAAGAGAGACAATTGTTCTAGAATGAAGAAGAAGTATCTATCTCTGGACAATTAACAGCAAACCAGCATCTTTGTACACATGGCATTAGGCTCAGTAGGATAAGACAGAATAACAACAGAACACATCAGCAGCAATAAGCATATGAAACCAAGATATATATTGTTTAAATATGGCATGCTTTTCTATATCTGTTACATATAAATATCAGTTGGGGAAGCCTGTGAGGTCACTAAGACAGTTCATCAATAAATATGCTTCTCTATATCTTTTGCATATAAATATCAGTTGGGGAAGCCTGTGAGGTCACTAAGACAGTTCATCAATAAATATGCTTCTCTATATCTGTTACATATAAATATCAATTGGGGAAGCCTGTGAGGTCACTAAGACAGTTCGTAAATAAATATGCTTCTCTATATCTGTTACATATAAATATCAGTTGGGGAAGCCTGTGAGGTCACTAAGACAGTTCATCAATAAATATGCTTCTCTATATCTGTTACATATAAATATCAGTTGGGGAAGCCTGTGGGGTCTCTAAATCAGTTCATCAATAAATACACACACATTATTTGGTGCTCATAGATGTAGGGAAACAATTGGAGACTAGAGGACGCACTAGACAACATAAACATGGAAAACTATAATTACCGACCGGGATTGGAACCTGTGGCTTCCTCGCTGTAGGCAACAAGTGTACTTCAACGCCTGACAGGCTACTATAACTTTCCATGTTTATGTTGTCTGTACTTCAACGTCTGACAGGCTACTATAGCTTTCAATGTTTATGTTGTCTGTACTTCAACGCCTGACAGGCTACTATAGCTTTCAATGTTTATGTTGTCTCAACGCCTGACAGGCTACTATAACTTTCAATGTTTATGTTGTCTGTACTTCAACGCCTGACAGGCTACTATAGCTTTCAATGTTTATGTTGTCTGTACTTCAACGCCTGACAGGCTACTATAACTTTCAATGTTTATGTTGTCTGTACTTCAACGCCTGACAGGCTACTATAACTTTCAATGTTTATGTTGTCTGTACTTCAACGCCTGACAGGCTACTATAGCTTTCAATGTTTATGTTGTCTCAACGCCTGACAGGCTACTATAACTTTCAATGTTTATGTTGTCTGTACTTCAACGTCTGACAGGCTACTATAGCTTTCAATGTTTATGTTGTCTGTACTTCAACACCTGACAGGCTACTATAACTTTCAATGTTTATGTTGTCTGTACTTCAACACCTGACAGGCTACTATAACTTTCAATGTTTATGTTGTCTGTACTTCAACACCTGACAGGCTACTATAGCTTTCAATGTTTATGTTGTCTGTACTTCAACGTCTGACAGGCTACTATAACTTTCAATGTTTATGTTGTCTGTACTTCAACACCTGACAGGCTACTATAACTTTCAATGTTTATGTTGTCTGTACTTCAACACCTGACAGGCTACTATAGCTTTCAATGTTTATGTTGTCTGTACTTCAATGTCTGACAGGCTACTATAACTTTCAATGTTTATGTTGTCTGTACTTCAATGTCTGACAGGCTACTATAACTTTCAATGTTTATGTTGTCTGTACTTCAATGTCTGACAGGCTACTATAACTTTCCATGTTTATGTTGTCTGTACTTCAACATCTGACAGGCTACTATAACTTTCAATGTTTATGTTGTCTGTACTTCAACACCTGACAGGCTACTATAGCTTTCAATGTTTATGTTGTCTGTACTTCAATGTCTGACAGGCTACTATAACTTTCAATGTTTATGTTGTCTGTACTTCAACACCTGACAGGCTACTATAACTTTCAATGTTTATGTTGTCTGTACTTCAACACCTGACAGGCTACTATAGCTTTCAATGTTTATGTTGTCTGTACTTCAATGTCTGACATGCTACTATAACTTTCAATGTTTATGTTGTCTGTACTTCAATGTCTGACAGGCTACTATAACTTTCCATGTTTATGTTGTCTGTACTTCAACATCTGACAGGCTACTATAACTTTCAATGTTTATGTTGTCTGTACTTCAACGTCTGACAGGCTACTATAACTTTCCAATGTTTATGTTGTCTGTACTTCAACATCTGACAGGCTACTATAACTTTCCATGTTTATGTTGTCTGTACTTCAACGTCTGACAGGCTACTATAACTTTCAATGTTTATGTTGTCTGTACTTCAACATCTGACAGGCTACTATAACTTTCCATGTTTATGTTGTCTGTACTTCAACATCTGACAGGCTACTATAACTTTCCATGTTTATGTTGTCTGTACTTCAACGTCTGACAGGCTACTATAACTTTCAATGTTTATGTTGTCTGTACTTCAACACCTGACAGGCTACTATAACTTTCAATGTTTATGTTGTCTGTACTTCAACACCTGACAGGCTACTATAGCTTTCAATGTTTATGTTGTCTGTACTTCAATGCCTGACAGGCTACTATAACTTTCAATGTTTATGTTGTCTGTACTTCAACACCTGACAGGCTACTATAACTTTCAATGTTTATGTTGTCTGTACTTCAACACCTGACAGGCTACTATAGCTTTCAATGTTTATGTTGTCTGTACTTCAACGCCTGACAGGCTACTATAAATTTTAATGTTTATGTTGTCTGTACTTCAATGTCTGACAGGCTACTATAACTTTCAATGTTTATGTTGTCTGTACTTCAACATCTGACAGGCTACTATAACTTTCAATGTTTATGTTGTCTGTACTTCAACGTCTGACAGGCTACTATAACTTTCCATGTTTATGTTGTCTGTACTTCAACATCCTGACAGGCTACTATAACTTTCAATGTTTATGTTGTCTGTACTTCAACGTCTGACAGGCTACTATAACTTTCAATGTTTATGTTGTCTGTACTTCAACATCCTGACAGGCTACTATAACTTTCAATGTTTATGTTGTCTGTACTTCAACATCCTGACAGGCTACTATAACTTTCAATGTTTATGTTGTCTGTACTTCAACGTCTGACAGGCTACTATAACTTTCAATGTTTATGTTGTCTGTACTTCAACACCTGACAGGCTACTATAACTTTCAATGTTTATGTTGTCTGTACTTCAACAGCCTGACAGGCTACTATAACTTTCAATGTTTATGTTGTCTGTACTTCAACACCTGACAGGCTACTATAGCTTTCAATGTTTATGTTGTCTGTACTTCAATGCCTGACAGGCTACTATAACTTTCAATGTTTATGTTGTCTGTACTTCAACGCCTGACAGGCTACTATAACTTTCAATGTTTATGTTGTCTGTACTTCAATGTCTGACAGGCTACTATAACTTTCAATGTGTATGTTGTCTGTACTTCAACGCCTGACAGGCTACTATAACTTTCAATGTTTATGTTGTCTGTACTTCAACTGCCTGACAGGCTACTATAACTTTCAATGTTATGTTGTCTGTACTTCAATGTCTGACAGGCTACTATAACTTTCAATGTTTATGTTGTCTGTACTTCAACACCTGACAGGCTACTATAGCTTTCAATGTTTATGTTGTCTGTACTTCAACACCTGACAGGCTACTATAGCTTTCAATGTTTATGTTGTCTGTACTTTAACGCCCGACAGGCTACTATAGCTTTCAATGTTTATGTTGTCTGTACTTCAACGTCTGACAGGCTACTATAACTTTCAATGTTTATGTTGTCTGTACTTCAACGCCTGACAGGCTACTATAACTTTCAATGTTTATGTTGTCTAGTGCATCCTCTAGTCTCTAGTTCTCTATATCTAGTACATCAAACTTCATTGATCTGTCTATATTCTTTGACTGCCAAGCCCAAACTGCTCAGTGATGTCCTTAATAAAATTCTTCTCTCATAAG